>JARHVA010004325.1:500000-1100000 GCA_037957365.1 Torreya grandis | reverse complement strand
TGTGTTCCTCAAAAGTATTAGCATGGGATGTTTCGACCCCATTAGGGTAACCTCAAGAAGAAGTATGTGAAATAAGTCTAGACATGTCTTTTCGAAATGCAATAATTTTTTAATCAACTATGTAAGTTTTTACTCAATATCAAAACACTCATTATCTTGGTACCCATTCATATCATGGTAAGTGAATAAGTTTTGTTCTTTTACCTTTTAAAATCTATGTGGTGGATAATGATAATTAGAAGGAAGCTTTATCATTTATTTATCCAATAGTGTGTGCAATATATCATGTGGTCTATCTCAGTACCAATCAAACTGAAGTGGTTGCCTTTTTGTAGAGGCATGTGGACAAAAAGGCATGTGGTTTAACTATAGTTGATAGTCTATAAGTATGTTCTTTTCCTTTGTTCAATACCTTTGTTGCTTGTTTGTTTGTATGTACTGCTAGTTTTTGAATTATTTCATGATCCTTCTTAGTTTTTTTGTTTGCTTTGAAAATGTTATTTGTACGATGTTTGCCTTTAGGTGGAGAAGTAGCTAACTTGGTTTTTTTGTTTGTTAAAGCACATGCATATTTATGCACATCCCAATACAAAGTGTCAAATGAAGCAAAGGGTTTATACAATGCTCTTTATCTAAGACAAGAAAGAAGACCCCTACTAAATATAAATTGCACTTCCAAATCTAAGGGTGTATAGTTTAAGGAATATAATATATCCTTAAATCTGATAACATAGTCTGGAATGGATTCATTCTCTTTTTATGTTAATACTTGAAATTTTCCCAACGGTAACTTAGGCAAGGTTTATCAATGAAAATTTAATAAGAATAAATATTTGAGTTTTTTGAATATGGATAAGGAACCATTTGGGAGTGTATAAAACCAACCAAGAGCCTCTTTATCTAAAATTAAATGGAAAGCCTTTAATAGCAAGCATCCATCCTTAACCCAATGTTTAAAATAATGTATATATTATTTCAAATGAGTATAAGGATATCCTTAACCATTGAAGGAGGATAAATTAGGCATGATAAAGTTAAAAGGGTAAGAAGATTCAAACACATCTCGAGTAAGATGTTGTTCTTTTAACTTATTCTCCTCAAAGGTAGCCTCATGGGAAGAGACTTTCAACTTAAGGGTATTCACTTGTTGTTGAATGTCTCTAATGGTAGTCATGATATATAGCATATCACAAGCATATATTGGTAAAGAGGTTGAATATTTTCTTAGACATTGTAAACTAACATTCATATGAAACATAGAAATGATAGATTCTTTACCACCCTATAAAATAAGAGCATCTTGTTTTGCAAAACTAGGTAAAGAGGCAAGTATGTCTTTGTGAATAGCATGAAGGTTGATATAAATATCATGGAAAGGTGACATATTACTTCAAACTTCATGACACATAATGGGAGAAGAATAAATAATGTCACTTGTAAACATATGGTCCTTTTGAGCAGAAAATGCAAAGGACGAAGGAAAAGAAACAATTTATACTTCATTTGCAATAATAAAAGAGGGAAAGATGCAATTTTCACTTTCATTTGTAATTTTTAAAGGAGGGAGAGAGAATGTGATGCTACTTTTGACTTTATTTGATTTATATGTGTTGAACTTTGAAAGAGATGAATCACGTGTACTTGGAAATTTAGTTGTATCTCCTAACAATGCATATTTTATAACCATTTTCTTAGGACGTTCACATGCATTTCATTTTTCCATTCAAACAAGATAGGAGAGGAATTAGTACATGCATTTTTCTCATTACCATTTTGAGAACGATAAGTAATTTCACTATTTTCATTTGAGAAATCCAATAAAGGGATGTTATTTTCAACATTAGCATCATTGAAAGGAGAAGAAGATCATTTTATTTTTTCATCACATCATGGGTAAGAGAAGAGGAACATTCAAAATTTTCAACATTCACATCATTGGAAGGAGAAGAGTAACATTCAATTTTTGATGCATCTATAGAATGTATGCATACAACATTTAAAATTGTAACATTATGAATGCTAACCTCTTGCTAATCTATTATATTACCCTTATGCAAGACACTAACAATAATTATCATGTTGGAATTTTCAGACCCTTCATCAGTGAAAAGAGAAAAAGTAGGGGAAGAAGGATCCACATACCCAAAGAGAAAAATATCACACTCGTAACCATATGAAAGAATACCATGATCATTACCATGTTCATTTTTACTTGCATGTTCATCATTAGTTCTTTCATTATCATAGTTATAAGCAAAAGGTGTTTGAGCCTATTTTTGATATGCCATAAGATCCTCATATTCAATACATTAATCATCAAAAAAACTAAACAAATAATACAAAGGATGGGGTTTTATGGGTCCTTACATAAGGACCTCCATAGCTTTGCACCCAATCATAAAGAAAGTGAGCACAATGCTTAAAACAACAAGATAAATAAACATGCCTTAAGATATGCTAATAAAATAAATTAGATTTGAGAAATTAATACAAAAATATGAAATAAACTTTTTGAATAAGGATAAAACCCTAACATTCCAATTAGGGTTTGGTTCAATAAGTGTAGGATGGGTTCACGAGAATGTTTTATGTTATTTAGGGTTTTTACATAAACACACTTAAACAAATAAAATTGTTTGAATGAATTGGGTTGGTCTCACACGGGCATGGTCTTTCCAATGGTGATGGTTGTGGATCTAGGTTCAACACACAAAATAAGATAGACTACCAAGGCAACTTGATAGTGTTGAGACTAACAGGTCATGAGCACAAGAGTGACACAACATCAAAATGAGGTTCCCTAATTATTAGAAGAATTAGGGTGTGTTGAGTAAGCAAGGAACTACTACTCCCTGATGGCCATGAAAATAATCTAGAGGGTGAAAAGCCTGAAATATTATGTAATTAATTAAATAATATTACTCCCCCTTGCTAATAAATACTTCATGCTTGTTGCAGTTAATATTAAACACTCACTTGGAGCAGCTAGGGTGAACTATTAAATTAAATTAAATTAAATTAAGTTAATTAAACTAAACTAAATTAAATTAAATTAATTAATTAATTCCAAACTTAAAAAAATCGTATTTATACATGTGTAATAAATATAATAAAGTACTAGTAATCAAGGGAAGAAGGAAACGTATCTTAGTTTGTGTTCTATTTAGGACTATGATAGTTCCAAAATCACCTTATGATAATGAGCAGTTCTTAGAACCTACTTGTTTTATGTTTTGACTATTTTTTCCCCTTGGGATGCTTGTGTCTATCTCTAACAATTACATCGATGCATGCATCTAACTTCGATGCAGGTGTCCAGTCTAGGGCATGTACAAAATTTGATCCAAATTTCTACAAAATCCACATCATTACCTGTGTGACTATTTGGTGCCTCAAAATATGTCCACCTTTGTGCAAGATCCAACTAATAAGCCAAAACCCTAGTCTTTTACCTTAGAATACCTGTAACTTGGTAAAAATGGGTTAGAAAGTTAGTCAAGTTAACCCTAACAACCCTAGTTTTTGGTAAGTGTTTCCTACATATCCAATAATCCAAAAACAACCTCATACTTGCATGTAGTTCTCCCTCCTAAACATGTGTGTAAAATTGTAAGTGTATAGTTATATGTTCTTTCTCCTATAATAACCATTAGTATAATCAATGTAAGAGTATGGTGACCTTTTGAGTGCTTTAGATATTCAATTCAGTATTGTAATACAGTTTGATAGCTTGGAATTGTAGACACCGAAATCGTGTCTACCCCTTGGTTGTCCTCCCCCCTTGGTCCCCTTGGCCCATTTCCTAACACTTGTCCTAAACCCCCTCAATTTTAAATTAAAATAAAACAAATATTTTAATTTATTGGCCCCTTTCCACCTCACCCATGCCACCTTAGATCCCCTCCTTGGATGCCCCCACCTCTTTCCTAGCTTTAATTGCCCAAATCCTCTCTTAATCCTTCCTCTTGCGGCCATTTAAGCCCCTCACGACCGTTTTCCCACGACCTTTTTGACCCTGGCAGCGTGCAAGAATGAACAGAGGCTAATTTTAGCCTCTGTCACCATTCTTCTGCCACCGACGTCGATAATTATTCGGCCGACGTCGGCAGTCCTGCCGACGTCAGTTTCAATTAAAACTGCATTTCTACAACAGACCTTTCCCCCCCCGCAAATGTGAACTCTTTTGGCACTTGGAATTCTATTTCTCTCTCTCTCCCTCTCGCACAGTAAGCATTAGCAGCTATAGGCACTCTGCAGAAATAGCTCCAGGCTCTTGGCATTTGCAGGTCCTTCAACAGCTCCAACAACAAGTTTCCTCCATTCTTCATTCAGCAAGCAGGAGGTAAGCACTTTCCTTGTTTTCATTTCATTTCCTATTTGAATTTATCTGCTAATCCAGCCCACTATCCACAACCTTCCTTGTCTTTCCCTGAGAGGCTGAAAAGCCTTCTCAGATCCCTGTCTCCCTGTCTTCCCTTTTTTGCCTCTGTCACCCATTCAGTCCATTCCCATATAATATTCTCTGTCCCTCAGAACCCAAAACAATCCCTCAGACCTCTAGACAGTGCCTCTGACTCCCAAATAGACTTTCAGACCCTCAAACAACCTCTTAGACTACTATGTAGACCAAAACTAGACCTAAAACTCGTCCCTGACCATTACCCCGATCGACCTCGACCATTTCCCATACCGACGTTGGTAGCATAACCGACGTCGGTGACCATACTTGATCGATGCCGGCAATACCACCGACGTCGGTGACTGTGCAAAGCAGACTGCTGCATATCAGGTACACTTTTGCTTTCAGTTTCTTTCATTTAGTCTTTTATCATTTCTGTTTCTGTCAACATTCTATTTTTAACAGTGGACTGTCATCCTCCAAGAAGCCTTTTGCGCTTCTAGGACCAAGCTTTTGCTTGGCAGTCCACTTCTTGTCATCTAACATTTTTTGTGTTTCAGTCTTTTTCTCTTTCAGGTGTCATCCTCCACAACCAAAGAGGAGTTCCTGCTATCATCTGAATCTGGTGCGCAAGTCCACAATCTGGGTACGTATAAACCCTCATCCTTTCTTCTTAGTTTCTCATTTTTCCTTTCTTGAATGTGAAAAGTGAATCTCGTATAGAAACATTTTGGCACGCCCAGTGGGACCCTAGGGTCTTCCTTGGGTTCTTTTCTTTTCTTTTCATATAGGGTGCATTAAGTTTCTCCTTTTTCATCTCTTTCTTCTATCTTCCAAAAGACATCATAAGCAGGATTAAAAAGGACTCTTCTTTCTTTTCTTGCATCATAGACGAGTCAAAAGTCATACTCTTCAACCCTTTCTCCATTTGTCTTCATACGAACTAACATTTCGACTTGGGCTTAAAACACACTGCATTTCATTTATGCTTGCTTGCATTTCTTAGTCCGCATCTAGTAATTAGACCGCATCATGAATTAATCACACTTATGTTACACAACCGAATCACTTGCACAAATCAAACATCAAACTTACCTGAGACAAGGCCCGACTGGGATTTCATCACCCAGCGGATACCTTACCCATCCCAGCAATCCCACTTGGATTTCACCACCAAGGGGAAAGCCCACTCCATTCTCTGGTGGAGGATAATCTCTAGGGAAAGTATATTTTGGCTAAGCGAGACCAGCTTATCACTGGGCTCGTGAAGTGAGGGGATCTTGCTCCTTAGCACCAGGCCATGTACGGAACCTAATACAGACTCTTGAGCGCCTAAACAAACTTGAAACCATCCATAGACTACCTCTTCTAGGACCCATTCTGACAGCCAACCTCCCAAACATCACTTTAAGGCATAAGCCACAAGATTCTAAAAGTTGATTCTTAGGATTTAATGCTTAGGGTCTGCCTGTCTCCATCTCTGTTTTTATGTTCTTATCTTCTTGTTTGAGCTAGTGAGGACGTTCTTCTTCCTTTTTTCCAAAAACTCTCAAATCTTTTGGGTTTCTGGAAAACACAATCACCGGCATCAGTTTTAGCACCGACGTCGGCAACCTTTCCTCACCGGCATCGATTATCTGACCGACGTCGGCCATCTTTTCTCACCGACATCGGTTTTTCAACCGATGTCGGTCACTGTCACTGTCCTTTTTTCAAAATAGCAGCCTTAAAACCCGACCCTTTTTTGCCAAAAACCACATTCTGAGTTTCTGAAACTAAAAAAACACAGTTTCTGAAACCTGACCCTGTTTTCCTTGAATGGTTTTGACACGCAGTCAAACCAAGGCTCTTCTTGACCAAGCGAGGCATCAACCGCTTCTGCCTTCCCCGTCCATAACCAGTCCTATAATGGAGTTCCACTCGGAGACCGAAAGAACTCCTACTCGATCGACCCCGATTCAGACTCCCATAGTCCCTGAAGGGGACCAAGATTTCAAAAGATTCTTGGACCTCAATGTCAAAGCCTTACAACATTATCTCACGTGAAGCCGAATGTGAGACTCCTTGGCAACCCAATTTATGGGATGCCGACTTCCTTAGTCGAGACAATGATCACATCAACAGCGTCCACAATTCAACCTATAGACAATCAAGCCAAAACCTTGACTAATAACCTGGCCGTGTCCTATCTTCAAAATTTAGCCTCTCCTTCTAGACCTACCTCCATGGGGGATTCAGCACCCCCTCAACCTCAAACTACTCAACCAAATCCTACACCTTTCCAAAACCTAGTGGTCTTTATCCCCCCTACTCTTGCACCTATCAACACAAGAGTAACTGTCTACCCTTCAACAAGTGTGGCCACCCCTCAACCACCATTAACGGCCCCTATCCAATTTGTGCCTACTAACCCCATAACACAAGTGCCCTTGGCTTCAACATCCACCCCGATGACTAGCTACCCATATGTTGTGCCTACACAAGCACAACCAACCACATCATATGCCTCCTCTAGCCTCTTTCAAGCGCCCTACAACCTAGGGGCACTCCACCCACCAATCTGTCAGCAGACATCATCGAAATGCTGATGGACAAGATGTCTAGCCTAAAGACCTCTATTTCTGGTTCACGCAATGCCCTCTCATATGAGCAAATTTGCAACGAACCCATTCATCCCTCTGTCCCGATCAGGCCGTATCCCAGTCAGTGGGAGCTTCCTAAATTCTCTTGTTCTCAGAGCAAGGAAGACCCACAATAGCACCTACGAGCATTCAGACATGCCTATTATCTCATTGACATGATGATGCGTTACTTTTACACACATTTCCTATGTCACTCTCCGATGCTGCTCTTGACTGGTACAGATCTCTTGCCAGCCATTCTCTCTTCACATTCACCCAGCTGGCACAACTCTTCCTTGATCATTTCTCCATCAACATCACCAAAAAGGTCTCAATCATAGACCTCTATTCTATCCGACAGTTTGAGGATGAATCTATAGCCGATTTCGTTGCTCATTGGAGAAGCCTCATCAATCAGCTCTCATTTTCCTTGCCCCAACCTAAGCTTATCAAACTTTTCTCTCAAGCCTGTGCCAAGCATATTTCTTCTACCTTGCGGGTTCAGACCTTCCACACCTTTGACGAAGCCTTCATGATGGCCCGCAAGCTTGAATTAAGTGCCATCAAGGAGAACAAAGTCAAGTTGTAGAGTAAGAATGCCAACTCAAAGACCAATGACTCCTCTTCTTCTAGACCTTCTTCATCTAATCCTAAGTCTAAGGCATCAGCAAATGCTGTAGTCATTAAACCATCCTCTTCGCCTTCAACCAACCAGCCTAAGCCATCCACGTCCCAAAGCATCACCCACCAATTCCAGCAAAGGTACGTACAACGATAGTATACTCCGCTCGGAGAGTCACATGCCTCTGTGCTAGACAAACTTGTCAAACAGGGGGTTCTCAATCTCCCCCAAATCCGACCGCCTCCACAATTTGATCCCTCACGTGCCATCCCTGCGTGGTATAGGGAAAATGATTTTTGCAACTACCACTGTGTTAAAGGCCATCACACGGGCAACTACAAGACTCTTAAGAACATCATCCAAGACATGCTTGAAAAGGGTGACCTCATCCTCGACAACCCCAATGCGCCACCCAATCAAGGCATCGACATCTTCAAGCAACCATTTCCCAATCATCCTCTGACCTAAAACAATGTCCAGACTATGACTGACGACACTCACGAACATAAGATACAAACAGTCAATACGGTCTCACCCTTCATCCCCGACCAACCTCTCTCACAAACTCAAGAGGTTAGTCCATCCATTAGTACATCACATGTGGACGAACCTCCTTCTCTGATTAGTTCTCCGTCAACCTCTCTTATACTGGAGGACGCCTCGACCATACCAGCACCACCAGTCTCAATGTCCTCTTTCTTGCTACCTATGGAGGACCCAACCCTTCCTACTCCTCAACCGCAAGTGGAGGGTGCAATCATTCCTGCCCTTTACCCTCTTGAGGAGCCTCATTCTCCGGTTTCTTCTCCACCAAGGGAAGAACCTGTCTCTCCTCTGTCTCCAACCAAAGACGAACCTGTCACGACTTCATCATGCCTTGGGTCTGAGACTGCTACATCAATCTCATCTTCGGCCCCACAACCATCAACATCTTCTCGAGGACCCAAACCTCATCCAATATCTTATCGGCCATTTTCCCGACTAGTGGAGAAACTTAGACTTCTCCCTACAAGGAAAGTGGAGCATCAGGTACTGTGGGAGCGACTTAAAGCTCTTCAGCATGCCCGTGCCATCTCATCTCATGCTGCCAACCCAACCATGGCAAAATCCCCTGAAACTCTCAACAAAGACTAGACTTTCATTTCTAAACCTTCAAAACCACAACCATCCACCTCAGGACCAAAACCCTCATCTACCCCATTAAAATCGATCAAGTCACTCGGTGTTCGCCCTGTCCCTAACCTCACTCATCCGCAAGTGAAGGTGGACTTAGACCAGGCCTCGACCAATAGTAGTCTTCAAACCAAATCAAAGAAGACTGCTAAACCACAGAGGCGAACTCCTCCTCCTCTATCACCATTGCCCTCCATTTTAGGCCCTCGTCCTTTGACCATAATCAGAGTCCTCCCCACTCTGACCTCTAATCAAAACAAGTTGCCTCCTCTACTTCCTTTGCCTACAATAAGCCTACCCTCTCCAAAAAATTTGGCACCTCTCATGAAGAAAGTGTCACCTCCTCATGTGGCCGCACAATCAACCCACAAGGTGGTACGGAAGCCTCCTTCAACCCCGCCCAAGCAAAAGTCACCAGCATCTCACACATCAACTAGCACAAACCCTTTAGTGGGCTCATACACTTTGATATTGCATTTACTTTTGCAGACCTCTAGCATAACCCTTCCGCCCATCAAGCCCTTCCAACCCCTCGGGTCAAAGCCTTCCTGGTTCGACGATACTAAGATTTGCCTATATCATCGTACGCCAGGACACGACACCGAGACTTGATGTGCCCTCAAGGCCGTCATTCACCGCTACATGGAGAAAGACACTCTTCTTCTTGAGGACACTATTGACAGACCCTCGATGCCTTCTCATATCCCTCCAACCTCTTCAACCACATCGACATCTCATCAGCAGGCCATGACCCCTTCATCTCCTTCACCCCCTATCTTCGAAATCAATGCCATCCATATAACCACTAGGTCACAAAAAGACAAGGCAAAAGAAAAAGCTGCCATTCCTTAGACCTATCCTTTCATCAAGCCACCTCAACCACCAAAACCTAAAATATCTATCCTTGGCGCGTCTCAACCCTCTTCTTCTTCTTCTTCAGGGGTAATCCATGACTCCATGTTAAAACAGCTTCACTAGACGGCCGTGAAGATGACCCTATATGACCTTATCCAAACTTCACCCCAGCATCGTCAAGCCCTCATCAGAGCCTTACAGGCAGTGGAGGTCTAACCCGAGGACCCCCAACCACTCGCTACCCTGGTCCACTCATTATCTCCCATTGCCTCTATCACTTTCAGCGATTCTAAAATTCCTACATCTAACACGGAAGATTAGGACGCTGCTCTCTTCATCACTGCCTATGTTGATCAAACCCACATTAAGCACGTTATGATTGACAGAGGCACCAGCATTAACATCATCTCCACCCATGCCTTTGATCAATTGGCCCTCCCCAAGAATTGTGTATCTAAAACTGATGCAATCTTGTGATCTTTCAATGACACCACTACCACAACCATTGGCACAGTCATCCTTCACATTCATGTTGGTCCACGCACAGTCCCGGAGCTCTTCTATATCATCGAAGGAGAGTTTCAATATAACATGTTGCTAGGTCGACCCTAGATCCGTGCCATGGCTTGTGTTCCCTCTACCCTACACCGTTGTGTGAAATTTGAGCACGACGGGCAAGTCCACACCATTCTCGCCGACCCATCACCTTTTAAAACTTGTAACATAACCTATCGACCAAATGACATCCTCATTCCTATCAAGCCATCAACCCCAGCATCACCTCCATCTGCGGAAGCTTTGACCAGTTTGCAATCGGCGGTCGCCCTCACCCCTCCTCTTCAAGCGGTAACCAAAGACCCCATGGAAGACATCTTCCAATGACTTTCACTTGGGGAATATCACTTGTTGACCTTAGACATGTTCCAAACTCCGCAAGAGTATGGACGCCTTCACCACAGCCCCAGTTACGATTACCAGATCGAGATGGTTATGCCTTATGGTCCTCTTCACCTCCGAACCAACCTTGTCTATGGGGGGCTCAATCAAGATCCTACTGATGGCAATCCTCTCTCTTCACCGCAACCATTCACATCAGACTTCTCGTTTCTTGGCAACCCCGCCTTTGCACACACCTACCTTTATAGGTGTGCATGGAAGGGTTTTGGCTTCGGGCGCTATGAGCAAGGCTCTCATCAGCCCATCGAACCTCTCAACGATGACAATGCCAAGAAACAGTATGTCCTGGGTTTCCAAGACCCTACTCAGGCTCCTGCAGACCTTTGCCCCGTCAACCAATCTCCTCTGAGCTCACCCCTTCTTCCCCCTTCACCTACGGAGTCGGTAGTTTCCATCCCTCCTAGTTTTTTTTTTTTTTTTGCATAAACACCATCCACCTAGAACCCCTGACCTATCAGCTAAATGGGGTGTCCATGTCTCTCCCTCTCATTTATCCCTCCATGACAGAAGATGAGTCGGTGACCATCAACACTGTCCGCTGCGTAGTCGACGATGCCATTCTATCTTACATAGGTGCCGATGATTCTTTCATCCAGCGCTCCCTCCCCTCTGAGACCCAGGTTATGTTAAATGAATCAACCATTGACATCAACCTCCCTTCTTCTGATGTTCCTCACGTCTTAAATATTGGCCAATCTTTAGACACTCAGGAGCAGCTAGACTACACCCAGTTCCTCTCAGACCATAGCAAAGCTTTTGCCTGGACCTATAGTGACATGCCTGGCATCGACCCCAACATTGCCACCCATAACATCGTCACCAAACCAAAGGCTAAGCTTGTTAGGCAAAAGCTTCAAAAGATGCATCCTCACATTGCGCTCCTTGTTAAAGAGGAGCTTTAGTGCCTTCTTTTTGTCTCTTTCATCCAACCTATCGATTATCCGCAGTGGGTCTCTAACATCGTCCCTATCACCAAAGCGACTGGGGGGATTCGAATCTGCACGGACTATCGCGACCTCAACCTAGTCTGTCCCAAAGATGACTTTCCTCTTCCCAACATTGACCAACTTGTTGATCTCACAGCCAATCATGAGATGCTATCTCTCATGGACAGGTTTTCAGGATACAACTAGATCTTGATTGCACTGAAAGATCAGCACAAGACTACCTTCATCACCCCATGGGGGACTTTCTGCTATCGAGTCATGCCTTTCAGCTTGAAAAATGCAGGTGCCACTTATTAGCATGCCATGACTTACATTTTCCACAATCTCCTCCACAAAATCATGGAGGACTATGTGGATGACCTGCTCAGCAAGTCCAAGCTTTACTGCGACCATTTGACCATCCTCAAAATCATCTTCTCTCACCTTCTTCAATACAATGTCTGCCTTAACCCCAAGAAATGTTTAGTTGGGGTCCTCTCAAGCAAGCTCCTGGGTTTCATCGTTTCTTTCCATGGCATCGAGATAGATCCCACTAAAATCTGCACTATCCTCGAGATGCCACCTCCGACCAATCTCAAGCAGCTTCGCAGTCTACAAGGGAAGCTCCAGTCTATTCACCATTTCATCTCGCAGCTTTTTGACCGCTGCCAACCTTTTCATCATCTCCTTAAGAAGGACGTCTCCTTTAAATGGGATAAGGACTGCCAAGAGGCTTTTGAAGCCCTCAAATGCTATCTGGTCTCTCCACTAGTCCTCATTCCACCTAAAGACGACCAACCCTTCTACTTTTACATCTCAGCCACCAACCATTCGTTAGGTGCCATGATCGCGCACCGAGACGAGCATCACCATGAGCAAGCGGTTTACTATATCAGCTGAACACTGGTTGACTATGAAACTCAGTATACTCATACCGAGAAACTCTACTTGGCGTTAGTCTTTGCCGCTACTAAGCTCTACCATTATCTTCTCAACCACAAGACCTTTGTCATCACTCACACTGACCCTCTTAAATACATGCACTCCAAGCCATATCAAAATCAACGTATGGCTCAGTGGCTCATGCTGCTTGCTGAGTTCGACCTCGAGTTCATCCAAAAGAAATCTATCAAGGGGAAAACCATCGCTGACCAACTAGTAAATGCCCCTCTTCCTGACAATCAACCTTCTCAGTGTGAGTTTCCTGACGAATCTATCACCACGCTTTCCACCGACGACACCGTCTATCAAATGACCATGTTCTTCGATGGGTCCAAATGTCAACTTGGTGGGGGTGTGGGAGTCATTCTCATCCCACTCAAAGGTGAGCCCATGCCTCTGTCTTTCAAGCTCGACTTTGATTGTACCAATAATATGGCTGAATATGAAACCTTAATATTGGGACTTTAAACCACCCTTTCCCTCAGCATCAAGTCTATCAACATCTTCGGTGACTCACAACTTGTCATCAATCAGATCAACGGTTCATACCTCTGTAAAAATGAAATTTTACAAAGGTACAAAAACCATGCTGACACTCTTCTAGCCTCTTTTGACCATTACCTCTTGTAGACTGTTCCTCAATCCACGAACAAGTTTGTAGACACCATGGCTTCTCTCGCCTTGCATATCCCATCTTCGTCATCTTCATCTAGACTTTTTGTCACAGTGCATCGTGTGCCGCTAACTTCATACATTTCTACTAACATCAACCATGTCAACACCATAGAGTCTAGTCCACAGGATGTTTGGTATAAACAACTTGTGGACTACTTGACTCATTCTATCATCCCTCCCGATCTCTCTAGCAATGCACGGCGGGCTTTCATCAAACGCACGGCTCGTTATACCATGCTAGGGGGTCTTCTCTATAAGCGAGGCTTTGACGGCCTCCTTCTTCACTGTCTAACCTCCACTGAAGCGTCTCATGCAATTAAACAAGTCCACGATGGGATTTGTGGCGGACACTTCAGTGGGAAATCAGTTGCCAAGTGCATCCTTCACCTGGGTTATTTTTGGCCCACTCTTCATCAAGACTCTAGCAACTATGTTCAGCATTGCATCAAGTGTCAGCAGCATGCTAACTTGCTTCATCTCCCTAGCCACGCCTTACAATTCACTCAAGATTTTTGGCCTTTTTCATAGTGGGGTTTAGATCTCATCGGTGAGATTAACCCTCACTCATCTCTTCGTCATCAGTCCATCATCACCGCCATTGAGTATTTCACTAAATGGGTGGAAGCCATTCCTCTCGTCTCCACAAAAGCTGACAAAATTGTCAACTTCATCAGCACCCACATCATCTGTCGTTTCGGTGTTCCTCACAAAATCATCACCGATAACGGCAAGTCATTTAAAAACAAAATCATCCAGAAACTCTGTGACTCATTTGGCATCAAGCTCAGCTTCTCTTCGCCTTACTACCCACAAGAAAATGGGCAGGTTGAGGCTTCCAACAAAATCTTGACTAAAATTCTCATGAAGGTGGTCAAAGCACTGGAAGGATTGGCACATTCACATTCCCTTCACTTTGTGGGCCTACCGCACTAGCATTCAAACCGCTACGGGTGCTACCCCTTTCTCTTTAGTGTATGAAACAGAGGTTGTCCTACCTCTCGAAGTACAGATCCCCTCTCTCCGCATCTCTCTGCATGACATTCTCTCCAACGACGACTTTCATCAAGATCACTTAGCTCAACTTGAGTTACTTGACGAACATCATCTTGCTGCCCTCAACCATCTCCATGTCTATCAAAATTGCATCAAGCGAGCCTATGACAAAAATTTGTGAGAATGAGATTTCAACATCGGTGACCTCATCCTTAAAGAAAATCAGCATGTGACCAATATGGAGCAAAGTAAACGAGGCAAGTTTGCCCCTAATTGGCTCTAACCTTTCATCATCACGCACAAGTATGGGTCAGGGACTTATCATCTGTCCTCTCTCATTGGCTGGCCAGAACCTGAGCCTCTTAATGCCTTGCATCTATGACCATTCTACTGTTAGACGAGTACTCATCCTCTTGACATTTAACTTGAACTTGTCCCTTGAGCAATCCCCGTCCTCTTAATCCTAATTCCTTTTGACCCTATTCCCCTAAAAAAATCCTCTATAACCCTTTTATACAGCATCGATGCTTTGTCCTAATAAAAGGGAGCCCTTGAACTTCTATAGTCTTGTCCATGACTCCAAAAAAAAATAAATCAAGATGTCAAAATATCCAAGGTCACAAAATCAAAAAGCAAACTGTTCTCTCGAAGGACAATTGTACTACCATTGTTGTAGCTAATAGACTACTCCCTCGAAGGACAGCTATTCAAAGCCCTCATACATATATAAAACAAAAATATAGACCACTCCCTCGAAGGATGGCTATGACTAAATCTTGCTACAAACAGCACTCTTTTAGAAGCTTCCCACATTGATCAGCTTCACAAATGACCACGAAGCAAAATGACATCTCTATGCAGACTTCCCGCATCGATCAGTCTGCATCAAAAAAAAAACAAAAAAAAATGGGTCATGGACTTGGCTTATACTTGTCTCAGGTTCTCCTATAAAAAAGGGCAAGGTTATCTCTGCTCTAAAATGGGTTACCCTATCCTCACCTATCATAACACCTGCTCAAGGGACTTTGAGCTCACTTTAATGTCAAAGTGATTCGATTACCACTCTAACACAACCCATGGTCAACGGTGTAATGCATGAATGGGGCTCTTGGTTCTAACAACCCCTATCTATGCTATCCTTCTAGTCCTTGTCAATGAAAGGGCGAATATGCCTTTCACTTCCTTTACACTTTGGTCACATTTGAACTTCATCACTTGTCAAACCCAATCAACTCAACACTTTTTCAGACCACTCACATAGCCTATTCACACTAGTTTCTATGGACACCAATACACATGGAAACTATCGACCAGACACAATTTATGTTAAGCATAAACCAATACTTGCTGAAGCATAAATAGACCTCAATTCATTTTTAGCATACATCCATCATGACTGTGGAAAATTGCTAGGGATGAAAAGCCTCGACCAATGTTACAGAATACACCATTTGGAAAAGGCTGTAACATCTTTTTCTTCTCATCATTCCAACACATGATCAAACCAATCATCGACCTCTTTGACCCCTCTATCTGAACTACATTGGTCTGAGGCCCTAAGACCGGGGCTATGTAGGTAGCACTCAAATGACACGACTGTCTTCTGGGGTTAGCTCAACCACCCTCATTTGTTCGTCTTCTTGATGGACAAACCATTCTATCCTTTGACCATGACCTTGAATCCAACCAAGATCATCAACCATTTTGCCCCTTCGTCTGAACTACATTGGTCTGAGGCCCTAAGACCGGGGCTATGTAGGTAGCACTCAGATGACACGACTATCTTCTAGGGTTAGCTCGACCACTCTCGTTTGTTTGTCTCCTTGATGGACAAACCATTCTATTCTTTGACCATGACCTTGACCTCGACCAAGACTATCGACCACTTCGACCCTCTTCCTCCCTTTTAGGGAGAACTACATAGGCCTGAGGCCCTAACAACAGGGGCTATGTAGGCAGCACTCAGTTGACATGGGGTCTTTTAGGGTTAGCTCGGCCATTCCTTCATCACATTCCTTCCATCACATTATTTCGTCACCTGCCAATCACATCACAAGACAATCACATATTTTCATAAACATTAATAAAATCGAAGCATCATCATCATAATCATTAACCATAACATTATCATCATCACATTAGTCATCATAAACATAATATCAAAACATGCATCAAATCAAAATAACATAGCACATCCATAACTCATGTCAATGCTCAAAATGATCATCATATATATCTCAAAGTTTTATACAATCGCACAATCTGTGCATCTCTCTCTCAAAAAATCAAATACATCTCGCATCAACGGCTCGCAGGCCGGTATATACATCATATCAAAATCTGCCCTCAAGGTTGTGGCTGTGGTGTTGGTGGCAGTGGCTGAGAAGATGTTGTATCCTCTCCCCCCTCTGATCCGTGCCATCTGCACGAATCTGTAGCAGTAGCCTGTGACATAGACCGCTATCAACTCAACTATGCCCTCATATCTGAGTATCATTGTATCTGAGGAAACCCCCTAATGGCTCCCTCATAATATGCGATCTCGTCCAACGCATTGTTGTATCTAACTATAGATACAGTCTATAGTGGACCCATCTGACCTGCTGTCGTGCCCTGCACTGAACCCTCTGATTGTGAAAACCTTGGCTGCACTGACACTAACTGTGTGGGCTGTTGGACTGGTTGCTGAGGTAGATACTGCATCGGGCCCTGTCCTCCCAAAACCTGTCCTGCCAATGCCTGTGCCTGGGCTGTGGCCAATTAACCCTATAAAATGGTCACCTATCCTCGTGCTGCATCCCTCTCCTGGATGGCAGCAACCCTCTCCTGTCTGGCAGCATCTCTCTCCTGCCTCGCTGTATCCCTATCCCTAATCACGGTCTGTAGATCCAGCTATGGCCCTGCCTAAATCCCTGTGTACTCTCTTTCCCACCATGTCGAGTAGGCCTCTGTGCATCCTGGATCTGCTATCCCAGGGCCTGCTGGTAGCTCCTCAAAATCTGGTCCCTCTGTCTCCTCTGGAAATGGGAGCGATGCCTCAATGTCATCCCTCCTGTACCATGGGATAGTGGGCGGCACATCCTGAAGCAACCCAAACTGGCACCGCACTCTCTCCACTAGCACCCTCTCGAGCTCGCCAGCTCATCCCCCCTAACCCATCTCAGGCTCTGTACCCCAACTAACTGCTCTCCCTAGTCTCTGAATGTTGGATACACCAAGTACGGTCTCCAAATGATATTTGTTGGGATCAGGGCCTCCAGTACACCTCTGTAGTGGTCAATGTCTTTGACCACTCCATCCATCCGCACCTGCACCATCATCTCATGCCATCGCCTGAAGCCAACCCTAAAGCCAGCCTGAATCGCCACTGGGAGGCCGAGAGGTCAAGTAACCACAATATGCTCATATGCCCAACAGTGCAGGAGGTGGCCCACACACAAACTATACCGCCACCGTCGACTGATGCCCCACAGCTCTCTGTATACCTAGGCCAAAAAGATGGGTGCCTGGGTAAACACTGTCTGCTGCTTTATCATCTCTATCAAAACTCCAGTCATAGCAATCGAAAACCTGCCTCCCTCTACATCTGGCAGCGCGTAAACTGTGATGCCTATCATCATCAGGACTGCCAGCCGATACGCATCCTCATTTGCGGCATATAATGGGTCATATGCAAAACTAGCTGAGTGATAACTCACCTCAGCTGCATGCTCACCAAATAATGTAACCATGTGTATATCATGCGCCTCTCTCGAGCACGCATACAGGTCTACTCCGTGTATCAGCAACCACAAAATCTGGTATACGTCCTCGACCGTCACTGTCATCTCCCCTATCGATAAGTGGAAAGTGTTGGTGGAATGATCCCACCGCTCGATCAAAGCCACCATCAGACTCACATCCCTCGCCATCCGATAGTATCATCGTAGCCCACCGAGTCCCACTGCGCTCATCTGCACCCACTCCTCCCTGGTAATATCTCGATGCATCCATGTCAACAAGGTCAGCAACCGATCCCACAACATCAGCATCTGCCTCGCCTACATCCAACAGTCAAACCCATGTTAACACAACTACCAATCCCCACAACTTTTTTTCCTTTTATGAGACCTAGCTCGCTTATTTGCCCTTTCATCCATCTACCTGACCTTTTACCTAATCGTCTACGGCTATCCTGACACCTGGGAAGCCCTTAGCGCAGCTTCGACCCCTTGACTTGGAAATTTTCTAAACTCTCTCAGACCAAGCATCCACCAACATTGGTTTGCATGTCGACGACGGCACTTACCTAACTGACGTAGGAAAGTGACCGACGCCAGTCCCTGATCGGCCGACGCCGGTGAACCCACCGACGTCGGTGACTGGTTCGGCCCTAGAGCTAAATGAGGCGACCCCTAAAATTTAGGGCTTCCCCTTTGACCACTGTTTAACCCCCCAAAACCTTCCTAAAACACCCTAGCCTGACCTACCTGCCCTTCCCACCCTCCTAGCTACCCTCCCCCCTTAATCTCTGCCTAAAACAACTAAAGTTTCAAAACCAAATCAAAACTAAAATCAACCAATTGAGCTCATTGGGGCCTCCTACCTCGTCTCGACGTCATCAGCGTGGTGGCACGATGGGTGTCGTTGGTGGTGGACCTCCCGTGGGTCCTCTACTCCCCTCTGCCATCTCCACTATGTCTCTCTACCCTCACACTTCACCTGGCCCACAAACGCCTCTGTAGCCTCCTATCACTCTCCAACTCGCTCCCTCTCATCACCAATGCCTATCTGCCACCTCACCCCATTCACTCGATCAACTCTGGGTCATTTTCACTCAATCAACTCCAGAGCTCTTTTTTCTCTCAGTCAACAAGTATCAAATGACTTTTGGTGGGCCGCCAATCCAGTTTTGTCAGATTTGGTAGGACACCGACGTCGGCATATTCGTGCCCTAGGCTACCGACGTCGTCTGATTTATGCCGACGTCAGTCCCTTTGGGCCACCGGCGTTGGTTTTCTCACCGACGTCGGTAGTATTCAACCCTCCAAATTCTTCGCCATGACCAAAATCATGCCCCCAATCAGTCAACTTTCACCGTAGAAGTCACCTTAGCCTCCTGGGGCACACTTGAGATCACTTTTGCCTCTGTCCGCCTTGACCACCAGACCTTGGAGATCATGACTATCTCCTCAGACTCTGACCACTTCCAAGACAAACGTTGCCTTGGTTATTTTTGCATGTATGCTACCTCACAAATGGTTAGCAAAATTGTGTGCAGACTATTTATGACCTTCACAAGTATAGGATCACAAGCCGGTTGATCCCCACTACTTGTGACATTTTTGTGTTTCCAGGAGCACTTCCTGAGCCTAGAATACCTGGAATGCGATGACCATTGGAGCTTTGGCTTAGATTGAATAATCTGATCAGCTATGACCAAATGTTGGGGCCCGATTATTTCAATTTTGGCACTCCTCGACCTTGGCCTGCGACAATTTGACCTACCTATCGCGTGGTGTGGTATACGTGCAATCCCAACCTTTGCAGCATTCACACTCACTCTTCACCCTCTCTATCCATCTCTCTGTCAAATTGACACTCGATCTTAGGTTCCCTTCCCTCGACTCCCGCTTTGAGGGGGGAACACCTTATCCCATACCTTGGGCAACCAACTCCTATTTTTGTCTTGCAGTTCGTCAAGGACAACCAACAAGACAAAAAGGGGCAAATGTAGACACCGAAATCATGTCTACCCCTTGGTTGTCCTCCCCCCTTGCTCCCCTTGGCCCATTTCCTAACACTTGTCCTAAACCCCCTCAATTTTAAATTAAAATAAAACAAATATTTTAATTTATTGGCCCCTTTCCACCTCACCCATGCCACCTTGGATCCCCTCCTTGGATGCCCCCACCTCTTTTCTAGCTTTAATTGCCTAAATCCTCTCTTAATCCTTCCTCTCGCGGCCATTTAAGCCCCTCACGACCGTTTTCCCATGACCATTTTGACCCTGGCAGCGTGCAAGAACAGACAGAGGCTAATTTTAGCCTCTATCACCATTCTTCTGCCACCGACATCGGTCATTATTTGGCCGACGTCGGTGGTCCTGCCGGCATTAGTTTCAATTAAAACTGCATTTCTACAACTGACCTTTCTCCCCCGTGAACGTGAACTCTTTTGGCACTTGGCATTTTGTTTCTCTCTCTCTCCCTCTCACACAGCAAGCATTAGAAGCTATAGGCACTCTGTAGAAATAGCTCCAGGCTCTTGGCATTTGTAGGTCCTTCAACAGCTCCAACAACAGGTTTCCTCCATTCTTCATTCAGTAAGCAAGAGGTAAGCACTTTCCTTGTTTTCATTTCATTTCTTATTTGAATGTATCTGCTAATCCAACCCACTGTCCACAACCTTCCTTGTCCTTCCCTGAGAGGCTAAAAAGCCTTCTCAGATCCCTGTCTCCCTGTCTTCCCCTTTTTGCCTCTGTCACCCATTCAGTCCATTCCCAGACAATATTCTCTGTCCCTCAAAACCCAAAACAATCCCTCAGACCTCCAGACAGTCCCTCTGCCTCCCAAACAGACTTTCAGACCCTCAAATGACCTCTTAGACTACTCTGCAGACCAAAACCAGACCTGAAACTCGTCCCTGACCATTACCCCGACCGACCTCAACCATTTCCCATACCGACGTCGGCAGCATAACCGACGTCGGCGACCATACTTGACCGACGCCGACAATACCACTGACGTCGGCGACTGTGCAAAGCAGAGTGCTGCATATCAGGTACACTTTTGCTTTCAATTTCTTTCATTTAATCTTTTATCATTTCTATTTCTGTCAACATTCTATTTTTAACAGTGGACTGTCATCCTCCAAGAAGCCTTTTGTGCTTCTAGGACCAAGCTTTTGCTTGGCAGTCCACTTTCTTGTCATCTAACATTTTTTGTGTTTCAGTCTTTTTCTCTTTCAGGTGTCATCCTCCACAACCAAAGAGGAGTTCCTGCTATCGTCTGAATCTGGTGCGCAAGTCCACAATTCAGGTACATACAAACCCTCGTCCTTTCTTCTTAGTTTCTCATTTTTCCTTTCTTGAATGTGAAAAGCGAATCTCGTATAGAAATAGGAATATGAAGTACTTGTAAATTAGAAACATGTTTGACCCAACTTTACCAGCTAGTGTAATCAGACCATAACCTTTATATATATAGGGATCTCTTGATTTTGAATTAGGACATAGTGGCACATGAAAAGTCAAAATTAGAATAAATAAAAAGGGTTTAAAGAAATGGTCATAAAGTAAAAGATATGGAAAAAGATTAAAATATAAGTTTAGACACCTGTATTGTAATTGGACACTTATATTGATGCGAGAGTCAAAAACAAACACGTGTCCAAAGGCTAAAAACATAGAATAATAGAAAACATAGGTTAGGATCCTTGGCATCCATTGGGAAAAGAGGTAATTTTATGACATACGGATCCAAAGGGGTAAATAAAGCAAGTGAAATAAGATGAAACCAAGGAGGTCCATATGAGACCACACCACTAAATATCTAACTCTCAATCAAGAAACCTATACATGAAAAAGGATATGAAAATATGTTATGACATTGTGCTTATACCAAATGTGGGTGTCTAGAACCTCCTACATTATTTGATCACTTTTCTTAAATGATGTGTGTGTTCTGATTTATGTTTATAAAAACACTCAATTCATACGTGTAAATAACAATACAATTTCCTACCATCCATTTAAAAGTGCAATCCATGACACATTAAAACATTGCATCTGCATTAATTAATTTGAAAAGCATTATTTTTCAAGTGAAGGTGCATCACTTTGTGGTGAAATTAGTTTTCCCATGTTCTTCTGTTTCCAATAGAACTTGATTATACCCTAAATATCTGTCCAAAAAGGACATCATTTCTGACCCACTAACCATTTTCACCACCTCATAAAAAGATGGTAGCAGGTAGTTATCTTTGTTTGAAGCCTTCTTTAAAATTTTGATATACACAAACAACCATATTTAACCAATTATTTTGCACACTATTAGCAAAATTTACACCTAGGTTGAATGTCTAATGGGAAGAACAATTTTCACCATAAGTAGTTTTTGGATTTCTTGGTATATGATGGGCTCTAGAATTTGGTTCACTAGTCATTGTCTTTGCCTAAAAGGTTTGTGTCATTGTTTGAGGGTTATGAAGTGAGTTATGAACTTGGGATCAAATATATTCAAGTCCTCATAGGACCATGAGATCACATCTTTATAAAGAAAAAGCTAATGTTCTTACTTTTTCTTTTTGAGTACAGTTTGGGCTAATGTTCACATTATGTGGCTTGTCAAGTGAACCCAAGTTAATTACTAATGACTCTTGATTATTGGGATTTTATTCACTACATTCTTATGTAGGTGTATTAAATTCAAATAGATGTTCAAGTGAGACCATCCCCTTGGGGTATTTTTCAATTCCAAAATCCCTTCACCTTTTATTTTTCCCTCTTCTTCTAAGGAATGATCTCTTTCATTTTCATCAATCTCATGTGCTTAAAATACGTTAATGTTATTCAATAATTCTTATAATTTGTTGATAATCATTGAATAATTGGAAATTTGTGACATTATCAGACACAAATGGGCAGGGAATAAATTCCATAGAGAAATTCTATAATTTAGGGTCACCTAGAGAGAAAATGTTTGTTGAATATGTAGCAAGGGATATGTAATTTGGTTGTCTTACCTAGGAATGGGAGTGATGTTGAAAGCTTTGAATGATTCAATGAGGTACCACGCTCTACGTTTATATCATCTAAGGTTTGTTTCATATTTACATTGATATTAGCTCCTAAGCTAGATAATCACCAACTCAGAGTCACTAAACATTTTTAATCTCTTCACCCTGTGTGTTAAAGTGAAATGTAGGGCCAAAATCATGGCCTAATATCCTACTAAGTTATTAGTATAGGGGAATTGTAGTTTATATGCAACAAGGTACCTCTCACCCTTGGGATTGACCAACACAAACCATATGTATGAGCATTTTTTGGAACATGCTCCATCAAATAAGATTGTCCATAAATAACATCAATTTGATGTTTATTTTAAAAGGCAAACTTGGTTTACATTTTCATTTTTTGTATTATAATTGGTGAACATTAACTTCATTTTAGTCTCCATTTCCACTCTATTTTGGTTGGCAACACCTCTCTAAGGCAACCACATATGTGAAAAATTGGTGGCCATGTAGCCATTTAGTATCCTAAACTAGTCCCTACTAAGTGGCATGCTTAGGATTTAGAGATGTCCACACTTGTATACTATGAATTATTTCACCCTTGGTTTAGAGGCTATTTTTTTGAGAATGTTCAATGATTTTCAAACTATTGTGACCTCTAACTTGTCTAATATGATAAATTATTCAATTGGATTTAATTGGGGTCACTCCTAAGTTTTTGAAAATTTCTACAGTCATAACATTGGTGGAGGCCCTTGAATCTACTATAAAATTATGAACATTTTTCCCAAACATTCTAATAGTAAGGAGGAAAGGAGGAACTTCACTTTTATCCTTGTGAATAACTACTTTAGCATGGACTAATTTCAGCTTGTTTTAATGGTTCTTTTTAGTTAAAGACTTCAAAAGTAAATCCCTTTGTTCTATGATTTGAGCCAGTTCATGTAGCATGATGTTGGATTTTATATTCTTTAGATATTATACAATATTTTATCTAAAATTGTTAGTGTTTGCATGGGAATCAATAAGAGGGTGTTACTTGTTTCATTTTGGTGGAATGAGGTTGTTACTAGCATTGGGATCAGGTGCAGTGTCCCTATTATTTGGAAGTGTGCAAGTAGTGAGTGGTTGTTGTTATGTTCCATTTCTCGATGAATAGTTACTCTTTTGATATTAGTGGAAAGCATGAATTTATTTTGTTGGGCCCCTTTTTGTCTAAATATGAATTTGTGCCAACTTAGCATATATCTTGATATGAGGCAATCACTTGTTATGATTACTATTTTGATATTCTTTTATGTTAGCTAGAAGAATCGATGCACACCTTGCACCAGTTGGCAAGAAACTAACAAGTTATATGATGTTTCTAGAATATTCAAAGAGTGGAAGCACACGGTGATCATAACATGAAGGTTACAACGTAATGGAGCCAGTAGAATGATTTAGAAAGTCTCTAACTTGATAACTGGCATGCACAGCTCCACCCTAGTAGAAGGTGCTATTGTAGGCTATAAAATCAAGCTCAAACCAGTATGAAATTATGTAAATTTGATATAGAGAAGCCCTACAGAATTATTTTCAGACATAGTGAAGTAATCACCATTAAAACTTAAGATTAACATAGATGCCCTTGAGGCTCCATATTATAGTGCCCAAGCTTGCCTGTGAGCCTCTGGGCCTTTAGTAGTTTACATAAGCTATTATTCTATTTTTTCCATATGAACTGTACTATGTATTTGGAGTATTAAGTATATGAAGAATGGTTGAAGTAATACATGGTGTTCCTAGGTTAATATCTTTAGCTTGGTGACTAAAATGTGTAATGAATGTTATGATTTTAGTGTTATAAATTTAATTTAAATGATGTTATTTGCAACATTTGATTCATGATGTTTATGGCATCTCTATAATTTAGCATGATGTCAGCGTATTATGTGAAAATACTCTAAGTGTAGGAAATCTCCCACACCAAGCCATTATACCTATGCTTAAAGTGCTAACCCAACATGAATCCTTAATCTAAGATATTCCATTAAACCCTCCAAGTGTCTGAAGGATGCTAAGCATGATAAAACATTGG
This sequence comes from Torreya grandis, assembly GCA_037957365.1. NCBI lineage: Eukaryota > Viridiplantae > Streptophyta > Pinopsida > Cupressales > Taxaceae > Torreya > Torreya grandis. The sequence continues at coordinate 1,075,039 of JARHVA010004325.1, read as the reverse complement.
CTTGTACCCATAAGACTACAGAGCAACCTGATATAAGATTGCACCCATATAACTAGAAGCAGTTACCTAAATAGGCTTTGCACCTATAGACCCTTAGCCTAGCCTAGAACGGCTTGCCCTATGAACCTGAAAATGTCATTGTTGTAAATGAACAAGTCCCTTGAAGAATGAGTTGTGCCATGGCATAACTAGCCCAATGCAGGCCTTGGTTATTTATTTGTTGCAATTTGGGTGAGTGCATATGGCATGCACCTTATGTGATATGATGTCAGTGCAATCAAGTGATAAATGTTGAGTTCTATAGGATTAGTCTAAGTTTGTGCCTAGTTGTAACAAGTTTGGAAATGACTTGGACAAATAGATAAGCACCTGATAAAGGAAATGGATTAAACACTAACTTTTCTACAACATTTTGGTTATATTGTCGGGACCTGTGTTGAATTTTATTGCTATAATGGTGCAATAGAATAATGCTCTAACTCTCCCTCAAGAATGTCGAGTGCTAGCTAGAACAAGTGGAAGATAGCTTTGCACTGAAGCATCCATCCTACAAAGGATAAAAATCGAGGAAGTGAGTCTAGTACAACCTCTATGATTCTCTATATGATGTATTATTTTGTGAATTACTTAAGCATGTGTACCAATGGTTAGCTACTTATGTAACCCATAGAAGATGAAGTTATGGATAATACCTTAAGTGGCCAAAGGAGCACTTAGAAAAGTTTGAGAACCTTGATACCATATAGACCAGAGCTACAGATAAATGGTGGCAAGGAGCGTTGAATAGTTACATGCTTGAGTTCATAGTATTGACACACTCTTACCCTGAGGAAGCAGAGTATCAGTTTTTTCATGAGCCGTGAGGTGCGTCTGTGAAAGAGTTTGGCATAGAGCTTAAGAAACTGATGGTGAATTATGGATTTGAGACCATGAGAATGGAAGGGTAAAGTCCTTTTGCATATGAGTAGCATAATGGGGAAGAAGGAGAGGTGTAGGTGAAGTACAATGGAAGGGGATGAATGAATGGACACCTAAGAGCTCAAGTGATAGAATTATAACAAGAAAAAATGCAGGCTCATAGAAGATCTAGAACCTAAAATTACTAAGATAACCTATATGAGTGGAAAAGGCATGGGGAAAGATCTTTTGAATTATAACAACACCAAGAAGAGATAAAAACTGAAGCCATAGACTAAGCTCATTAATTGATGCGTGCAGAATGCTTTGGGCTCCTATCAAATTTGACCATTAAAGATGCACTAGAAGTGCCTACCCCCTTTGAACCTGTGGTGTAAGCTCATGCACTGGATCCCCCTTAGGAAGAAAGAAGAGTGATAGTTGACCCTATTATCAATATAGACTTTGATCAATTTGTAGACTTAGATTACAATTTTGTGATTGAACAAGTTATTCCTTACAAGGAGCTAAGTGAAGATATATTGAGACCTTTGGGTGCTAACTCGATAACACAAAATGTAAGCACAAGTATTCCAGTTTAATAAATATCAACTTAAAAAATTGGGCAATAACCCATAAGAAGTGGCCTAATGCTACAATTTAGTAGTACAATGCCTTCATCATCTTTGACATTGACATCCACCACAGGGCTAACACCTAACCCAATGGTTGGAAGATTTAGAGGTCCACTACTAAGGAAAGTACTAGTGGGATAATCACCTCAGATGCTAGCACCACCCCATAATAAATATATTATGAGATGGAAATGCACTTACTAGAATATCATGGTGTAGAAAACATCATAGAGCATGTGTTAAAATGTGAACTTCAATAGTGCACTCGGGGTATAACCTAGTCTGAGTGCAAGGCAATTCAATTCACAATAACTTTGCTTGATTGTACTCATACTTGGTATAATAAATTTTATCCTAACAAAGCTATGATTAATTATGACACATTAAAGGAGGCCTTCTTGAAGGAATTTTATATACCTGAGTTCGAATAGCAGAACATCACCATGTTTAAGGAAATTAACCAAGGATTATCAGAGAGTGTGTGTTTGTATGATGCCAGGTTCAAAACTTTCATTTAAAAGCTTCCCTATGATATCCACCCTTCTCAACATGCATAATGGTTTATTGGGGGATTATTAGTACCCTTCAAAAAAGCATTGTCTATGAAGACATTCACAGACCCCCATGAAGCGTTATAAGTTGCACTCTAGGCCAAGGTAGTCAAGAGCACCAACATAAGAATCAACCCTTTCATGGAGGTGTAGATTATGTCCATGGCCTCCCAACCATATAAATTGATCATTATTTCATCATAAGATGTTTGAATTAGATTATTGTGTGCCGACTATAAGATGGAAGGCCATAACAAAAATAATTACCCTCGATAGATTATGCGCACATTATTTCTAAATTATGAAGTTTTTCATAACGGACATGATGTTTGAAATTGCTCATTATTACAACATGTTAGTTAGGTTAACATAACCCTCTACTGAAAGTTATGTGACACCTACACTCATGCCATAATTAACTATCGAGTAATTGATGAGATGTGCAAAAACATGGAAAGAGGCACACGGTAGGCAATTACAACAGCTAGAGGGTAGGCAAACCAAAGAAATGAGGGCTATGTCCAATAGAATAATAGTTATGGGATATAAAGAGACACCATAGGGTGAGGTGGAGGAATATTCCCACCACAATCATGTTACAAGTATGACTCGATCGAGTAATATCAATGCAAATGCTCAATGCATCTAACATGTGGGTATTACTAAGGACCACATTTAGTCAAGGAATGCCTCAACTTGTATAAGAAATTGACTCAAGGATAGCTTGGTATAGACAAGGGAAAAATAATGATCAGGCATGAACCAAAGATGGAGAAATGGGATGCAAAGGTGCAATCGACCCGCACAGAGCCCATCAAAGTGTAGGCAACTACTCACAGTGGGTTTACCACTCAATCACTAGTTGCACTAACATCAGAGTTGCACCTAGAATATGAAGAACCAAGCTATACTAAGTGCAACATGTAGCCAAAACCTAAGGTTGTGCCTTACCCTAACCCTACGTATCAAGAAGATGTCTTACAATAGGCCATAAGCATCATCCAAAATCTACAAGAACTCTAATTGGTAAGAGACCTAAAAGCATAAGTTGTTGCCTCTTATAAGAAGTAAGATTTTTAGGAGACTAAAATACAAGAGCTAATGGAGAGTTTGTGCCTCCTATAAATGGAATGAATGTTTCCCCTATTGAAAAACTTGTTCCTAGAGTATGTAGGGCAAAATCTAGTTGAAGTTGCCACACCCCACATGGTTGAAGTTGTCATCCCCCACATAGGGAGGATGAGAAAACTAAGGCATACATAAAATGTGGAGTATGATCACGAAATCCTCATGAATTCCAAAATTGATGGATGGTCTATATGCGAGGTTTGTGTGGACATAGGCACTAAGGTTAATATCCTAATGAAAAATGCTTGGATGGGTAGGCTAGCCTTGAGGCCTTTCCCTCACACACTTTTCATGGCCAAAAAATCTAAGAAACAACCAATCAAGATTATCAAAGGCACCATTGTAAATATTATGGGTATAGAGTTATGTTGACTTCGAAGTGATCGAGTTGGCTGAGCAAGATTATTATCCAACATCCCTGGACATGCTACAGTGCTATGTGAATAATGCCAACATGAACTTTAAGAAGTGTTATATGACTTTTGAAAATGGCAAGGAGAGGGTCATGATCCCCATCTCAAGTGACCAAGGACCCCCTTATGTAGAAAGTGTTGATCTTTAAGATGATATCAACCATATTTACCACATTATGATGTAAGGCACTAAAACTATCAACCCCAATGACTAAGGAATGATTTATTAGGCTGATAAAAAATTGACCTTGGACACTACTAATATAGCTTGCAACTGATGGGTTAAAGATTCTTATGAAACCACTAGTCAGATGTGTTGCATAGTGAATTCCAAGGTGCCAAAACCTATGAGGGCTGGTTGGGTCTAGATTGATCATACTTTAGAATAAGGGATCCTTTATAATAAGAAGGGAAACATGGTGTTTCACCTGAGCAAAAGTAAACTTGTAGTGTTCTCATGATATGAGGGGATCAATCTTGTAGAAGAGTATATCTACAAAAAAGAGTCATTCATCCCAAAGGAGAAAGAAAGAATGGGTGCATTGGTGTATACTTCAAGGAGCATTACCACTCATTGGTGGGAAACAAAAAAGCCTAGCTTGCCAACTTGACAAGATGTAAAAGCAACAATATGCACTAGATTTGAGAAAAGTAATGAGGATCTGGACATCTTTGCATACTCTAATGATTTTAACCCTGTAGCACATGTGCACTTATGCCAAAAAACATGGATTAAGTATACAATAAATGCCTCAAGGAACTTGTGGGCACATTCCTTCTACAAAACCTTGAAGACATGGGTGTGGACTTAGTATGTGGTTAATAAAATGCACCGTGAAACATCTAGTTGGGATATCTTGAAGGAGAAGATTGTGCACACCTTCTCCTTTTCCTCACATAACCTATAACTGATCGAGCTATTACAAGTCACTTGAAGAGCAGTGTTTGAGGACACTGCAATCTTAGACAAGTGCCTGTAAGATATGTTCAGAGAGAAAGGATTAGTGCTCCCAAATTTATTCAAGGAGAAGACACTCAATAATGAATCAAGTGATGAAGATACAAATGTCTAGAAAGGACTAAATTGGACATCCTTGATAAGAAAAAAGAAGATTGTGCACTAAGTGGATGATAATGCCCTTAAAAAAAGAAGACCATACCCATCTCCACATTGAAATAACTAAGGGGAGTATGCAATTTGAGGACACCATCAAGAGAGAAGTGATCCCTATCACGTGCCACTCAAGACTACCTAGGTTGATATTAGTGTGGAAAGAGAACCAAAAATGGCTACTCTAGGTGCATATTGGTCAGACATAGAACTAGCACAAATTATGGATCTCCTAAAGGATTTTCAATATTTGTTGATGTTCAATTATCATGAAATGAAGGGAACCCACCCATCACTTGGTAAAATGAGCATAAATCTAGTATATATCATGTGACATATCAAGAAGCACCCCTAGAGAATGAACCCCAATCTTTGCACAAAGGTCAAAATGAAGATTGACAGTATGTCAGTCGTGGGAGTAATCTACCCAGTGCAAGAGTTATAATGGGTGAGCCCAATGGTGATTAACATTAAAAAGGATGTGCACATCCACATTTTTGTGGATTATTTATTGTTAAATGCCACCTATGTCACTGACCCCTTCTTAACTCCATTCACTGATGAAGTCTTGGATGGAGTCACAGGTTGTGAAATCTATACTTTCACTAATGGTTTTTCTGGATACCATCAAGTCCAAATTGAAGAAGAGGACAGGCCTAAGACAAATTTTACAATAGAATGGGGTTGTTTCACCTATAATGTGATTCCTTTTGGGCTCAAGAATGTGTTATTCATATTATTTAAAGTGGTCATCACCGCATTCAAGGATTCTATTCATAAGTTCCTCCACATGTACCTTGATTGTTGGACTATGTATGGGCTCATAAAAGACCATTATGACAACTTGCTCCTCATGTTTGAGAGGTACCAACAACTACATATATCCTTAAACCTTAATAAGTGCATCTTCATGACACCTTTTGGCACATTGCTCAAGCATATCATCTATAGAGATGATCTGCTTGTCAATCCCATAAAGATTGCCATTATCATTCAGTTGTAGACTCCTTCCACACAGAGAGACGTTTGCACTTCTATTGGCCATTATGGATATTATAGAAAGTTTATAAGGATATATGCAAGGATCTTAATATCTCTATAGGAGCTATTGCGTAAGGATGGCCCATTTTACTAGGGAGCAACATAAGAAGATGCCTTTAAAACTCTAAAGCTCAAGTTAGCTAGTATGCCTATTCATAAGTTTCTCGACTAGATGACTCCTTTCCATGTCTATGTCGATGCATCTGGATATGAAATTGGCACCATTCTGAAATATCCTTGTGAAGGCAAGATGGATCATCTTATCACCTTTTTAAGTCAAAAATTAACCCCACTAGAGCAAAATTACACAACTACCAAGCGTGAGGTGATGGCCATGGTCTATGCCCTCTATAAATTCATGCAATACTTATTGGTGACCCCATTCATCTTTTTCACTAATCATGAGGCACTTAAGTACCTTATGAATAAGCCCATTCTCTATGGACACATTTGTAGATGGATAGTTTTATTTCAAAAATTCTAGTTCTCAGTTGTAATGAAACTTGGGAATCTAAATTCAAGACTAGACCATTTGTCCTACATCGACTCTAATGATGCATCAACACCCATTAAAGATGACATGTTGGACATAAAAATCTATAAGATCAAGTGTATCCTCAAATATATGGTAGAAATAGCCACCTTTCTAACATTTGGGTTTGCACCCCAGACCATGATAACCAAAGAAAAGAAGTAGCTCATCATTCATGTTGCCCCCTTTTAGATCATTAGTGGGGAGCTATATAAATTAAGTAGAGATGAAGTGTTATGCTGATGTGTTCTGGAACATGAAAGAGACTTTTTTATACATGAGGAAAATGAGGGGAGTGTATAAGGTCATTGCCTGAAGATGCAATGGTGTGAAAAGTGCTACAATCAGGTTTATAATGGCCAAGCCTATTCTAAGATGCAAAGGATTATGCTAAGGTATGTGATGTTTGCTAGTGCATAGGGAATCAACCCCTAGGATGAGATGTTTCTCATCCCTATTCTTTCTTAGGACCATTCAACATATGGGTCATTCATTTCATTGGGCCAATTACTCTTATAGTACAGTGCACAAGCACAAGGTATATTCTAGCGATGATCGACTATTTCACCAAGTGGGCCAAGGTGGTATCTACTAAAAATTACATTGCCACCACTGCTACATAATTCATATGGGAGAACATCATATGTCACTATGGGTTCCTGCTAAGTTTAACTAGTGATAGAAGAACTCACTTCCTTAATGAAACTATGAAAATCCTACTAACTGAGTACATGGTGGCATACCAAAAGACCACCCCATATCATCCTTAAGTAAATGGCATAGTTGAGGCATTAAAGTAAATATTAGGAATGTGCCTCATGAAAATATATGATGCTAGTTGCAATTATTAAGATGAGCACATGTCAATGGAATTATGGGCATACTGCACAACCTACAAGTACCTGAATAAAGCTACACCATTCTAACTAGTGTTTGGCACTGAGGCAATTCTACCAATGGAGTTCTTGGTACCATCATTATTCATTGCATGAATTGGTCACTTGGATGACCAAGCTTCATTTAATTCAAGGCTAGAGGACTTAAAGTGGTTGGATGAGGTGAACACTCGAGCAAGATGGAGCCAGTAGATCAAGAAGGTACACCAAAAGTTGTGGCATGATAGGCATATTAAGCATAAAGTACTGACTGAAAGAACATTGGTATTGCTCTATAACTTCAAGTACCTAAGGAACCTATGAAAGTTATAGATAATGTGGATGGGTTCATATGTCATCCACCACATATTAGAGATATGCGCATGTAAGTTGTGCATGTTGGTTGGCAAAATGCTCTTGGGGTATTTTAATGGTAATCGATTGAAGCCATATCGGCAATAGAATGGCACTTGCACCATGAGACACCAAATTCCTAGTCATGAGTTAGTTGTGTTATACTAAATAGAATAAAAGCTCAAAGCTAAACAAGTTCTTTATGATTGTTTTGTTCTATGTCATTGTAATGTGAGTGAATAGGCAACGTTTTGAGGCCCACCGGTATAATCTTCTAGCACTTACATGCATAATTCAAACCAGGTGAGTCAAGCCTGGATGCTTTCTAAAGTACCTAAGGCCAAACACCTAAGTTATGGGTGTGTGAAGTTTTCCAGACTTAGGAGATTGGTGCACAAGCTCCATGTGCACAATATTCAAGATGCAGGGTGCTTTCAGGCCCAAAAAAACTATTATGGTGCTTCCAAGCATAATATCAGTTGAGTGAGTCAAGCGAAGATGCTTTATAAGCACTTAAGGCTAGACACCTAAGTTTATGGGCACAAGGAGTTTCCCAGACTGAATATCCATGTGATTAAGAGAGGCATACAAGATAAAAGTGCGCAAGAGGTAGAGTGAAGATGCACAACCTAATCATGCATAATAGATCAAAGAAGAGTAAGGAACTAGAGGGAAAATGCAAGGGATTTGTATGGGTAGGAAAGGCTAAGGTAAGAGCAAAAAACACAAAAAAATTGACCAAGGTAGGAAAATGCACTTGAAATAGAAGTGTCGCAAGAAGAGAAGATGGGACTATAGAGGCTGAATCATGTGCATGTAAGGTAATGCACCTAGGTTACCATAAGGAAGGTGAATGTCATGCCAAGTAAACAAAGAGTAGGAGATAGATCATCAAGACAAACTGGCATCCACCCAAAGTGAGGTGAGAAGTGACTGTTTAAACTACACATCACTTCACCAAAAATACCATTAGGAGGAGTTATGGAGGTGTCAATAGAGGCACAAATATTTGCATTGATGGTAGTGGATTTTCATGTATTTCATGGGTTTTTTGTGATTTTTGAGAATTCTAGGCACTACCATGTCATTAATCAACTACATTAAATATGGTAGATGAAATTAGGGTATAAAGCAGAATGAGGCTGATTGGTTTAGGTTACAAACCTTAAGATAATTTGCATTTAGAATGCAAGAAAACTAGAGCAAACTAGAGCCAAAGTGAACAAATGTTATAACAGTGAAATCTTGAGCACTCATAGATGTAAAAAGAGAATGATTGAGTAGAGAAAGAATTATGTCCTCTTTGAGATTGGCATAGAGAAGTGTGAGGCAAAATTGTGCAAAAACAAGGTAGAAGAAAGTTTTAGTGATGTTGAGGCCACCATTAACAGTGAACAAAGCTCAAAAGTTAAAGACACAATTACAAAGCTCATAATTGTGAGAAGTGCCGACAAAAATTGAAGGCTTCAACAAGCTAAACCGATCACACTTCAACACAAGTTAGTTTAAGATGGGAAAGAAATGTAAGAGTTTCAGCCTGCACCAAGTGCAGAAGGATGCCAAATGAGCATAGATGATAGAAGAAGAAGCTGTGGTGCAGAATAAACCATATTTGGTAGAAGGATTTAACATCATTGAGGTTGATCTAGAAACACTTGTAAAAATGTCCTACTAAGAGATGCAGTTTCCTAAGGAGGTCTTGGTAGGGGAAAGCTAGGCATCTTTTGTGTACACCTATTAGCTCAAGGAATAGAACCACCACACCTTGAGAAATGCACAATATCTAGTGTAAGATTGGGTGGTGGATATAGAGGCAAAGACTAAATCAGGCATGACACTATTTGATGTCTCCATCTGGGATAGATTGGCAACCACTAGTGCAACTCAACTCTATGAGTTACTATGCTTTAGAAAACTAGAGTAACTTGTGTAGTTCCTCCTCTCATGTGTTCATAGGGCTCACTTCTATTTTATAGGGAGGTGCATGTGATTGTCAACAAGCCTCATTGTTAGAATCATCAAACTCCCACACTCTAGCATAGATGTCCACTAAATGATGGTGAATGATGTAAAAGTTGAAATCATCATGAAAATCTTGGGGTACTATAAGGGAGGTTTCAAATTCCCAATTAAAGACATCAAAGACCCCAGATTGAGGGAAGTTGCACTCCTCATGAGTTTGAAATTGTGTCCCAGTGGTCAGTGAACCAACATCACCAAGGCCTAACTGTACATGACCTACCACATGATGCAAGGGGTAAAATGTAATATAATAAAGTTCATTGTAGAAAAGATGGTGAAGAATATGCTCAATTGTCATATAGTGCAAGAGACCTTCTAGTGGGGTTTATGTTAATTCTAATTATGATGGAGTAGATCGACATGCCTGATGGTGATGAGGACAAACTTTGGATCTTCTTAGAGCACAAGGACTCCTCGATGTCAAAATATCAAAACTTCACCTCCCCCCTACTTTCTCCTAGAAGTACACAACTCGAGTGATTGGCTAGTGCACCCAGTATATCAAAGCATTCAAGGAGGAATGACACATTCTAAAGGAGCTCCCTTAGAATATATTTGTAATTACAACCTTTATTGTTATGAATCACTTTTGTGTAATGCACTAAGCACTCATAAATAGTAATTGATCTAGCTAGCTAAAGCTCCCCTATGCATTTTTAGCCAAATACTTTAGGGATGTGCTTAGAAGAATTCCTAATGTATAGTATCTAGACATCTTAGTCAAGGTTATGGATTTGGAATGGAGTAGGTTGTGATGCCAATTCATGTACCTAGGAAGGAAAATGACCAAGGATGAGGAAGATGACTTAGATCACACCGACATCCATCCCATCCAAAAGGAAGTCACACTCGGGCACATCTACATGCTCTATTATGAGATGAAGCCAAGAAATAAGGGTGCATGTCTTGAAAGGATGATGACCTCCCCCTCTGGATCGATGATGAAGGGAACTTGACACTGATAGCACTGAAGAAGTTCCCCCCACAAAAATAAAAGGGGGGAGGCACTTGAGGAGATGTAGGAGTGCGTCAGATTGAATATCACCTCTAGTGATGAAGCTACCCCATTTGCACCAAAGAAGAAGCACATGACCTTCATGTCAGGGATTGCTTTGTAAAATGAAAGGGAGAAGAAAAAGAAATCCAAGGGGCCAATCATAATTCCCATAATAACTTTGGCTAAAATGGAGTAAGAGGTGCATGAGGAAGCAGAAGTGTAAAAGGTGCATAAAGAGATGGAGATGGAGGAAGAGGAAGAAGTAGGGATGAGAGTGTATATCATCCAAGAATATGCATTAGAAGAAGAGCCTAGTGCCATAAAATTTTAGGAGGCCCTCTAAGGTGGCACTACCACTGCGCTTGGAGAAACATAAAAACCATCAAGTGCCTTAGCTAAAGAGCCCACCACACAATGTCTATAAACTGAGGAAAGGAGAGAAACATGGAGGATGTTATGGATGAGTGAAGTAGAAATCTTGAAGGCATTAGTGCTCAAAAATAAAAGTGATGCTATGAGAAAGAAGGGCATGACCCAACAGAAGATTGAAAAAGTTGAGGAGAAAGAAAGGAAGGCTGAGGAAGAAAAGGCATTGGCACAAGCTGAGAAGAGGAAGGTTGAGAAAAAGAAAGCCCAAGAGGAAAGGGCCAAGAAAGAGAAAGAAGAGAAGAAGGTTACCTCAAGCATAGAACCAATGAAAGAAGTAGTATCAGAGGCACCTAGTGCCCCCACCAGCATAGTAGAGGAAGTTGTACCACATGCATGCCCAAGTAGTGAATGGGTGCATGGAGTCAAGGAAGGTGATGTTGGTGCTTTAAAACGAGTAGAAATAGGAGGGCAAAGCTAACACTGAGGAGGAAGAAGAAATGAACCAAGGGGACAAGTCTGAGGAAGAACCCCTATCAGAACAAGAAGCAATGGCCTTAGAGGAAAGTGTTGAAGAGAGCACTAACGCTAATGAAGAAGAACAAGAACAAATGGAGATGACCATCACTAAAGAAGAAGGCAATGAATTAAGCCAGAGAGAAAAGGAATAGAATGGGTGGATAGATGAAGACTATTATATGTTTGAATACATGCCCCCAGAGCTGCCACAAGGACACACCAATAACCATCATTTACCTTTGACAGTTATATGAATGAGCCTTATTTTGAGGTGTTGTAGAAGGTTATACTAGGTGTAAAGGAATGAGAAGAAGGGTATGATTTCCTTCTCATAAACCCCTATGCAATGAACCCAATTAGGTTAACCAATGCACTCATCTTAGTGTCATCCTAAGTAGTGTAGAAGAACATCATCAATGATGTTAGGGTTTCAAAGTGGAAGAAGATCACACTGAAAGCCAAAAAGGAAATAAAGGCCATGAAGTTCAAATTACAACAACTAGTTGAGCACTTAGAGGAAGCCAAACTATCCCTTTTCGATGGCATTGACACTTTGAATCTATCAAAGGTTGATAAGGTATGCATGTTACTAAAGTAGATGCTCCCAAGATTAAAGGAAAAGTCAACGCTAGAAGAAGAGGAGGACCCTTGTATCATAATAAAGCAGGAGGTAGTTGTAAAGATTGAAGAGGTGGAAGACCTCTTCGCACAACATCAAGAGGGCAAAGATGTGATCGATGCCACATTTTGCAACTTCTCCAACTAGGAATCAACCATAGATGCATGCCTCAAAAAGGCAAAGAAGGAGAAGGACAAGTTGATGGTGAAGGTATACACTGTTGGCAAGGTTGAGCACATGCAGATCGTAGCACAGGTCAATACCTTGAGCACCCAAATAAAGACCTAGGAGCAGGACCTGGAAAAACTCTTTCATGCTTTACAAATGAAGAACTGTGATCAAGGAGTAATCCTAGGTGGTGGGGTGAGAAAGGCAAAGGAAAACATTGAAGCTTTTTGGAAGGAGTTGGAGAAAATAGATGTGCTCGTGCTCAACATCACTTCAACAAATATAGATAATGTCATTTAAGAACTCAATCTCACTATCTAGGGCTTTGAGAACTTTAGTGCTGAACTAAAGGAGAGCGCGCTCAATTTTTGTACACTAAGAGCATTAGAAGACTAATTCAAGGACGGACTAGCAATTTTGTATGGGGTAATTTTGGGCCCATTTTTTGTCCAAGTATGAATTCATGCCAACTCAACATATATTATGGCATGAGGTAATCACTTGTTATGATTACTATTTTGATATTCTTTTGCATTAGCTGAAAGAATCAACACACACTTTGCACCAGCTGGCAGGTGGCTAACAAGTTATATGATGTTTTGGGCATCTTCAAAGAGTGCAAGCACATGGTGATCATAGTACAAAGGGTACAAAGTAATGGAGCTGATAGAATGATTGAGAAAAGCTCCAACTCAACAACTAATGTGTGTGGTTCTACCCTGGTAGAAGGTATTCCTGTAGGCTATAAAAATAAGCTTAAACTAGTATGCAACAATGTGACTTTGATATAGTGAAGCCATGTAGAATTGGTTTCAAACATAGCAAAGAAACCACCATTAAAACTTAAGATTGACATAGATGCCCTTGAGGCTCCACATTGTAGTGCCCAAGCTCGCCTGTGAGCCTCTGGGCCTTTAGTAGTTTGGATAAGCTATTACTCTATTTTCACCATATGAACTGTACTTTATATTTCGAGCATTAAGTATATGAAGAATGGTTGAAATAATACATGGTGTTCCTAGGTTAATATATTTAGCTTTATGATTGAAATGCATAATGAATGCTATGATTTTAGTGTTATAAATTTAATTTGAATGATGTTATTTACAAGCTTTGATTCACAATGTTCATGGCATCTCTATAATTTAGGATGACATCAGCATATTATGTGGAAATATAAGTGTAAGAAAGCTCTCATGCTAAGCCATGATACATGTACTTAAATCACTAACCCAACATGAATCCTTGATCTAATATATTCCATTAAACCCTCCAAGTTCCTAAAGGACATTAAGCATGATAAAACATTAGCTTGCACCCATAAGACTACAAAGTAACCTGATATAGGATTGTGTCCATATGACCAGAAGTAGCTACCTAAATAAGCTTTGCACTTATAGACCCTCAACCTAGCCTAGAACGGATTACACCTATGAACTTGCAAATGTCATTATTACAAATGATCAAGTCCCTTGAAGAATGAGTTACACCATGGCATGATAAGCCTAATGTAGGCCCCAATTATTTATTTATTGCACTTTAGGTGAGTACATAAGGCTTGTGCCTTATGTGATTTGATGTTGGTGCAGTCAAGTGATAAATGTTGAGTGCTACAAGATTAGTCTAAGTTTGTGCCTAGTTGTAACAAGTCTAAAACTAACTTGGACAGCTAGATAAGTGCCTGACAAAGGAAATGGATTAAACAATGACTTCTCTGCAACATATTCCACACTTTATTCTAGCTCATTATCTTCTTGGCTAGGAAAGATAAAAGTTTCCAATACCATAGAATTAATGGTATGAGAAGTGTTAGGTATGTTGGATGCATTGGCCACATTTTGATCATTGAGAACCACTTCATACTTTTCCATTTCCTTTTAGGAGATTTCAAAGGCATTACAAAATTTGACATAGTCTAGTTCCATGTGTTTGGAAGTGGCATGGACTCTACACCAATTGGGTAAGGCCAATTCACATATATTGATGTCTATAAAGTTATTGTAAGACAATTCAACATTATTAGGATGATTGGGTTGGTAGTTGAATCTTTAATATGTGAAATTTCTCATAGCATTATCACCTCCAAAACTACCAACCCTTCTTTGGAGACTGAGAAATTCATTGCTCAAATTTTTGACTACATGTTGGATAACATTCAACTCATTATAGGCCACATTTTAAGGCAATGTTTGATCACCGTTACTATCTAGAACCAAAGAGCTAAGATCTAACTTTTTGAGACCTCAATTGGCTGGTTATTCAAGAAACCTAAATGCTAGTTTGGAATAACCTATCTCAAAGGTAATACACTTGTGATTGACATATGAATCATCATGAAGACATTCTAATTGACATGGGGAGTGGTTTTGAGGATGCGACCCTACAAAATAGAGTTGTATATCCACTATGATAGCTTCATCATATTCTAATGACATGGTAGTTATCCCTACTACTCTCCTTATAAATACGGTGATCATGGGGTCAAGAGAATTTTATACATTTATGGGGTTAATGCTACCTTAGGCCTATACAAAGGCATGATCCAGTTATACATTCATTTGAATATTTCATTACATGTCTTGACTAGTTCATTTGGCTCCCTTATAATAATGGGAAATTATTGGTATAATACATTGAGGTCAATTATTTGGCCAAATTGGGCCACAAAAGGTGGTTTCAAGCATAACCCAATCATTAATGGAAATCACAACTAGGTTGAGAAACTAATCACAAGTAGAAACTTCTAGCATGAATGGGAATAACCTACTAATAATGTCTTTGTATTCCACATCTAACAACAAGAGGACATATTTGAAAGATGTTATATGTTCTCCCTCCATAAGGGTATAATGGAGAAGGTATCTCTTAGGGTTCTTAGGTAGGTCATGAGCAGGTCTAACAACATTTATCATCATTCCTCCTGAAAAATTAATAGCCATGGGTGCAAGTGGAGGGAAGTTAGGATCAATTGGGGAACTAGGTTGGGATTTTGAGATTCATGATCTTCCCCTATCCTTCCTTGGTATTCTATGTATTTCTAGGGGTTGAAACAAAGAGAAATGAGACTCAAATGTGGACCTTGTCAAATAAAGTGGGAAATCCAAACTGTATGTTTATTAAATGGCATAATTAGATGTTGGTTCCTTCGATTTTAATTCGTTCTCCTTCCTTCTAGTACCAATTTTTTCTCTTAATGCATGTTTTAAGTGTATAATATGAGATGGAGCAAAAGAGGGGAGGGATATGAATAATTATTATCGCAAGACCATGGATTATTCAAAAGTGTGAGACATTAACCATAAGGTTTTTTATCATATTTTTTGGTTTTTCCTCTTTCTAGCCCCAATTTTTCTGTTGATGCATGTTTTAAGCACATACCAAGAAATGGATCAAAAGAAGGGAGGGATGTACAGATGTTATATCACAAGACCACAAATCATTGTAAAGTGATCCAAGGCATGATTTGTAAGTATGTAATTATTTAAGTAACCAATTTGGTGGAATAGATTATTTTGCAATGCGGTCTGAAAATTACAAATGGATTTTCCTAGGTTTAATTTGGTCCCTCTCTCAAAGTTAGTTTTTATCGATATTATAGTCTAGGGAAAAAACTAAGATGGTAAAAATAGATGGTTTTAGCTTCAGATAATGCTAGCCATAAATAATTAATTAGGTCTTACATTCATAACAAGATTAGACAACAATTATGCAAAAAAAAACATGTATGTTTATAATGAAATTTAAGTCCTACTATTCAATTATTTGATCCCTAAAAAAAACATAGCAGAGAGGGTAAAGTAGGGAAGATAAGAAGATTTAGGTTGTTACTTAATATTTTCCAAGTGAGATAAAATTAATTGAAGCTTGTTGCTTAATTACTAGTGCCTGCCAAATCCAAAATTAACTCAAACTTAAACAAACTCAACACAATAGTCTAATGAATGATCTATGAATGAATTTCACATGAAATCTTTGACAAGATACCTACTTGTAATAAATATCCATAGCTCATCCACTCACAAGGATTTAGTTGTAGTCACAATTTACTAGCAAAATGGTTAGAATAGCCAACCTAGTCTAATTAATTCATTAAAAAAGAATACAAATCTCACAAAATGATTTTTGTGGTTTCATAAAGAAATTCCTTTTATCGCTTTCATAGAGAGATCATTTCTAACTTACACATGATTCATAATGGTCTATTCATATAGAAATATAAATGGAAAAAATTCACACAACTCCATATTTCAACATTTGTGATCACTTCTAATTTATGAATTTTGTGGACTTATTTTACCCTGCCACCATGTTGATTTTAATTCCTCATAGTGTGTGATCACCTATTTTACATTTAAGGTGCCATGCCTCTTCTCACTTTAGTAATTGAAATGATTTGTTCTCATCATTGAGATCTATGACTTGGAATTTCCAACATGACTACTATCACTTCTCACTTTTAAAGGCAAGTGAATATTGTTGGGAATTGAATTCCAATGTAATTTTTCATACTAATATATTTGCATAATCATGGCCTTGGTCATTTATGTCTATAAGTGATCACTTCTTAGTGCTTATTTTGGAAGCTTTGAATTTCACGTCTCCATACTTAGTGTATTGTAACCACCTTTTGTGTGTATTATCTCTCTATCAGATCACCAAGTTGGATTATAAAATCCAACTATAATCATGGTTTTTTATTGTTATTTAATTGTTAGCATAGGCATATGTGAATTCAATTTAATATAATGTGGCATTATGTAAATTATGAAAAAGGAGAAAATTATATATAAGTGTCATGTAGAGATAAAATAAATATGAGAAAGTGCTAAGAAGTTGAAGGGTTAGGTAAGAAGCTTAAGAGTTTATATAAGTAAGTGGAAATACACGTAAAGATAATAAGCTAGAAAGCAATCGTATGAACAAATTTGTATCTCATGGCTAAGAGGCCATGGGAGTGAACAACTGAAGTTTAGTAATAGAGATATCCATATTTTCCATGAGTTCACATTTTGTTTCAAAGACTTATATTGTTCATATTTTTTATTCAATGTGATTTCCTTATGTAGTTGTTTATTCTTCAATATAAAGCTTTATTTTAATGCTAATTATTTAACTAGTTGGCCACAATACATTTTATCCTCAACAACAATAGTGTCCATGTCTATATTTACGCAATGTGATCTGTCTTAACTTCAACTAGGACTCCCCTCTTTGATTTCAAGCAATCAAAATATTTTTAGCTTTAACTGCCAATACGTTGTATGTTTGGAAGGCTCCATATGGTTTATTCCTTTGTCTAACCTCTTTCACAAACAATCATGCCTACAACCAAATAAATAAAAACCTCTGTTAGGATATCATTAAGTAAAGCAAAAAGATTACTTTTTTACAAAAAACAATTAATTAATCAAACATATGTGGAAAATCATGATAGTTCATGGGGTCAAGGTGATGTGTGCCAACCCATTAAAATTTATCTCAAGTGGTCAGGATGCCTACCATGTGGAAATATTTGATTAACTTGGGGTCTCACAGGTCATGTGGTTCACAAATTCATGAGAGGGCTATGATAATGCGTCAAAGTGACACATAGTTGTTCATCATTTACTGATAGTCACATAATTCACAAAGTCTTTGTAGTCTAACAGAGTCATGTTCAATATGGGGACACACAATAGACTCACATAATCTTGGAGTGTCTTATAGTTTTAGAGTGACATTCACACAAAGTGGATGTAGGGAGATGAAGAATTGCAGTGAAAGATATGTGGATGATCCTTACTAGATCATAGTCATGCAGTTTGTGGGTTTTCATAGAGTTTTTGGAAGGTTACGGGGAAAGTCATGACATGACATGAGGCCTTTTTGTGTAGCACATTCAAATAAAACAAGGCATAGGGAAAAAAGCACATATCCTTTAGGATATGAATTCCAATGGATAAAGGCAATTGGGCTTGGTGAATAAATAAAATTAAGGGGCACACATTTTAGACTTAGTTAAATGTTTGAAAGGGGCCACATAAACATAGTAAGACCTTAGGACCTAGGAAATATCAAAGTGACCAAAGTGAATAAGAATTTACTGAAAGGGCTAGTGCATGCAAATTAAACTATGAGGTCCTTGTGAACAAGAAAATGACTAGATCTCTAATTATATATTAGAAGTTTGATGCTTCTAGAGAAATGGGTTATGTTGGCCATAACATAAAATATCATGCCAATTCATGCAATTCAAAAAATTATTTTTCAACAATTATGGTAGGAACTAGTTGCTACATGACTCTTATTTTAATAAAGTCATGACTATGTTGTTAATTAATTTCATTAGTGTTTTCATATCAAGAGACATCATTATCAATATGGGTATTCAAAGAAGGAGTGCAAAGAGAAACATTTACATTCAAATAATCCTTTTTTACATTTGCATTCAAGGGAAAGGGAGGACAACAATCATTTTTAAATTTATATATAAAGGAAGAATATGAATACGATAATTTTCATCATTGGCACCATTTGCATTCAAATAAAAAGTAGGAACATAAGCATTTTTGACATTTTCATCCACATTATGCTCTACACAAGAATCAACACTGTATTGCATACATTAAGGTTTAAAAGCAATTTCTCTAGGCTATTTTTATTAAGTCTAACATGTATTTCCTTGGGAATTGATTTTTTGCATATTAAAATTTAGCATTTGACACTCATGTGGGGTAAACAACAACAACAACAACAACAAGACCTAATACATTCATGTAATTTTCATTTTAACATGGTTTGATAGGGTTTAAATTAAGTTTTCATAATTTTTCATTTAGATCATCCTCACAAACATAATAATAAGATATATCATCATTACCATCATTTATAGCAACAAGAACAATACAATACATGGCATTCATAAAAGCATTAGCAACATCCAAAGAGCAAACCATTACATGTAAACTTGGGTTTGAAAGATAAGCACAATAAACTAGAGTTAATGATCAAACAATAAAACACAAACCTAGAAGAGAAATCAAATATGAAACAACCACATCAACAAATCCTAGGGGGAAAGAGAACATGAAACCCTAAAGTTGATAGGTTCAAAAATAATGGGATTCACCAAAACATTTGAAAAAATAATGACACAAAAGGGTATATGCCACTACGAAATAGTAAAAAAATACACACAAGGGAGATCTAAGATAAAATACAATAAACTATAGTACCATATCTGACCTAGTGCATGAAATTGAGAATTGAATGCTTGAATGGTTAATGTTTGTAATATAAACTAGAAGAGATAGGGAAATAAATATATGTGACTAAAATGAGCACCCCTGGGATTTGTAATTGACTTATGATATTAGAAGTATGCTTCTAAGACTAATTGCACTGAAACCTTAGAAAATGACTACAATTTGAAATATGACCAAAATTATGGCATCCACATATGTGGCTAACCAAAATCGTATGATTGATTATGGTAGTTTTATGATGAATGAGGTTCTTGCTATGATTGTGATAATTTTGACTTTAATGGATGATTTGACAGAGATTGATGATTGTGTCCTTGAATTCACTTTACTGAGTTGTTGTTCGTTGTCATTTGAATATGTTCTTTAAATTTATCCTAATTCACCACAATGTTGCAAGAACAAATAATATGTGCAATGTTAGCTAGATTTAACCCCTATGAGGTTTTCAAGTACATATCCCACATGCTTATAATCAATGCTTAATATAGTTGTAATGCTTGGGAATGTTCCCAACCAAAGTGGAGAAATGATTTCACCTCTTTTGCATAAATAATCAAACGCAACTTTATTCTTTGTAATGTAACCATATTTTGGTACAAGTATGTAGGGATAAAACTCAAGAGGATGATGAGGGAAGAATTAAATCTATGCACTCATTCCTTGACAAGTGCATGAAAGATATGCTCAATGTAAAACATGATTTAATAGCTTAGTGTATATGTGTATATATAAGAATCTTTGAATTCAAATTTGGACACATATATGTATCGGTTGATTATGAAAAATAATGAAATCCAACAATCGAGGCATGAGAAACATGGAAAATGACACAAGGACCCAAAGACAAATGCCCAAAATCATGGGACCCACGATTATGGTTAGAAGAAAACCCTAAAATAATGTTTTAGACATTTTGAGAACATCTGGGATCATACTAGGGCAAAAAAAAGTTGATATATAGGTTTTCTGGTATTTTAGATTGAATGGAGGTATTATTATTGACACAAAGTGAACAAAAAGTCAAGTTTTAAGAAAATACTAATTCAATGGAAGATAATATGGGCTCCTACAGAAGGGGAAAGTGTACATAAAAGAGCCAAATGCATACACATGAACCAAGTGCACATAAACATTAAAAATACACACTGACAACAAGGATTGTACAAAATTAGGTGTCTACTCTTAGAAAACTCATTTCACAACATATTTTGATTTTTTCTACAAAATTGACTTAGACTATAACAATTTGGAAAAAAAAATCATATGATTTTAAAAACACTTGAGAATGCTTTAAAAAAACTAAAATTAATGTTATCAACTGAAAAAATCACTAAAAATAGTTGTGGACCTTTTGCAACTATTGAGATCTACCAACTTCAAGTGTTTTCCAAAAATCAATTACATATTGTAAAAGTATGAATGTTTTTTTGAAATATGTGAAAGTTGCAAATTTGTTCAAGTAATCATCTCTCATCCCCTAAATATTACTAAATTATCCAAGAAAAAATAAACCAAAAACACCCCTAAATCACTTGTGGAACACATGAAAATAAAAATCCAGCGATGTTCTCACAAACCCATTACTAAAAACTAATATTTTTAATAGATTTATTAGTTTAAAATTCCATAAAAAAAAAATTAAACCCCTTAATATCTAAATTTATTAAAAAATGCAAAGAACTAAGGAGAAAAAAAGAGGAATTTGTGAGGAACCCATAAAACATAATAAAGATCAAATGAGTGCCACAAGCACCGATCTTTTTACCTTGAAAACTCACAAAGAGTGGATTGCAGAAAATACTCTGATGCCATGTAAGAATATGAAACAAACCAATTGTTCTTTCTCTAAGATATATATGCAAAAAACACTTAATATTTTCTATACGTTGAAAACTATAAAAAACAACACAATAATGAAACACAAAACTCTCTAACATATATTAACTCTCTTAACAAGCTCTCTTTCATGGAGCTCTTCTCGAAAAACTTTTATGGAACTCTACTTAAAAAAATCTCATGGAAGTAAGAAATGGCAGAATATATGGAAGCTTCTCTGAATATCTTTGGAACTCAAATAAAAGAGAAGTAAAAAATAATATAGCATTTCTAACGTATCCATCTCTTTTTCTAATTGGTTGATAAAGGGGCAATTTTGATTGCTAAAAGGAATGGTGCAATCTTGTTAGCTACCCAAAAGGTGAGCATATTTCCTATTTAATAAATATATATAATTTATATGAAATATAAAAACTTAAGTTAAAAGCGCTAACCTAAGTAAATTGAAACGAGTTGCATATATCTATCTGCACCAACAAATTTCATCTTTGTCTGTATGTTAAAAGTCATTGTCATATAAAATTTTGCGTGTATAGTTGTAAATGTGTTCTTAATCCCCTTTTTGGTTTTTAACATAGGGAACCCCCCACCATAATAGAGGAGGGACTTTGTCCCACATAATGTTGCAAAATCTCTTTTGTCTTTTGATAAAATATTTCACTAACAAGAATGATCATTGGGAACTTACACTTTTTCTAGAAATCTTAATAGGGTAGTTGAACCTACAAATTATAAGGAAATGAGTCTGTTTTATGTCTTGCGGTTAAGTTACCAAGGTTTCAAGGATCGACTATTTATTAGGACCCTTAACAATGTATAATATTGAAAATAACACACCAAATAAATACAATACTGATTTAGCTAGATAAATCAATATGATGCAGTATGCCACTACTATGGTTTTTAGTATTATAATGAATGTTCTTTAAATGTTTGATTGAGTGCTTGCAAATGCTAAATAAATCGTTGTAACATTAAATGCTAGATATTCTTTTAGATTTCCTCTAAATATTATAATATTTATATGTAATAAAACACATGTATTTATAAACTTCTTGAATTCAAAGTAGAATATTATTAACATGCAAACACATATTAATAAATAGAAAATGAATAAAATAAAACCATTGACTAAAACACTTAAAGCCTCTAAAAATATACATATTATATTGGTTCCCAAAAACTTATTATATAAATTTATTAAAAACATCTACAACTATAAAATAAAATAAAAAAAAGGGTAGGAAAACAAAATGAGAAAAACACATTAAAGAAGGAAAAAATAAGAAAAAAAAGTCAATAATATTAATTTAAACTAATAATAAACAAAGACATATACCCTCTAAAATAATGTAATTTTAGAACTAATAAATTTTTAGAACCATTTTTATGGCTAATTTACAATAGAAGGTACTATCCTTGGATGAGACTAAAATAGGGTTCATTACGAGCACTGTTACTGCTTTGAATGCACCTGCACCATCCCATCCCGTACAAGAATTATTGGAGTCACTTCCTTGAAAATAGGCGGTCATGCCTCTTGGCCTTGCCCTGCAGCGGCAAAAGACAAGGATGGGCGATAAGTAAGGGGCATTAAATAAAGTGGAGAAGGTCCCTATCGAACGGCATGGTCAAAAGAATAAAAAATTAAAACTCTTCTCAACTGCCCCTCTAGCCAATTCGGAATGGAGGCCGTGCATGCAGATATAAAACAACAAATGCAAAAAGTAAACCATACAACATGTGCTGCAAATAAGCCGTACACAACATACGGACGAGGCTTCTGAATATTCTTTGGATCCGACTTCCATTCATATCGCCCCTGGCATCTCCAGTTCAACAAGGTTAATGCCCATTTATTCGATTTCTCTTATGTGGAATTAGTGGAGCCGATCCCCTGGTACTGAGACGTGGACGATTGGTATTGGAAGATTGATGCCAAGTGTTCTCAGAAAAGGATGAGTTGGATAGATTGGGAAAGCGAGTCGTATCCCTGCAATGAGGACCTTCTTATGGTACCCCTCTTTGCGCTTTTCTTTCCATTTGTGCGCTTTTTCCTCGACAGGTTAATATTTGAGGTAATTGCTATCATACCCACTTTGTGTTTTTGAGCTAATCCAATACAATTCTTTGCTGTTGTTATTGTATGTATGAAATTTTCATTTGATGCACTCCCTGCCGCACTTCTCCTCCCAGAAAAAAAGAAGAAGTATTACTATTATTTTTTTAATTGAGTCGCAAAACTAATTCCAAGATGCACTGGAGGCCTATCTGATTTGGGCAAGTAAGTGACGAATTTCTCTTTTCAGATATGAAGTTACAGAGCAGGAGAGGGAAAGGCTCAGGAAGCAATCATACTCATCCCCAAACCATCAACCACTATGTTAGTAGTGTGAAAAGGTCCCATATGCAGAATCAGCACGCTGGCTAGGCTGTAACCTTAAATACCAAATTGGTGTGCCGGCTAGGTCATAACCTTAACAATCACCTTTCCAAGACAATGATTTGCAAAATTTTCTAACGATCAAAGGCCCTGCTATGAATCATTACAACCATTATTGGATATGTTTTTTCGATTTGATTCCCTGAGATTTGAACCTGTCGCCTTCTGGGAAACTTCATATAGTTTATTGCAACTAGAATAACTGTGGAGATGTCTTGTCTACTTGTTAGCCTTCCGCCCAATGTTTTATTTATAGCAAAGGCAAAGATTTGGATTCATACTCAGGCTGGGCAAAAGGCTCACATGCTTAAAATATTTGAATTTTCATGATAATTAGGGGTTTATTTCATTTCATAAGAGAATTACATTACAAGATTGGTACTGCTGATAGAGATCACTTTCTCCAAAAAAATGCTCCCAACTGCTGAAATTGTGAACAAAAATAGACTGCTACAGAACAACGTTCTCTAACTGCCTAAAATATGAAATTATAATGCAGAATTCTCAGTTAGGGAATATAAATTGTCCTTTTTAGAGAAAACTCCTGCTAAAACAAATAAACCCTCATTTTGCAGTTCTAAGATTGGAAAAGGATGGTTCGTATGATTGAAAAATGAAGGCTTGCCCATCTCAGCCTTTTACATGACACAGAACAAACTGCGGGTCCACTGGCAACTTTGATGTGGCAGACGTTGAAGTCTGCATGAACTTAACACTTTGCAATTATAAGATTGAAAAAGAATGGTTTGTAAGCTTGAAAAAAGAGGGTTTGCTCTTCTCGGCCTCTTATAGGCCATAAAACAAACTATGGGTACACTAGCAACTTTGATGTGGCAGACTCTGAAGTATGCATGAACTCAACAATCCTGCACAGAGACCTCCTTCTCTGTGATTTTCCTTGGCTATATGATAACCTTCTCTTCTGTGTCCCTTGGCTCTATGGAGCCTTTGGGTAGGGGGGATCGTTCTTTCGCATTTAGATACATCTTTTGGAGCCTCTTACATTATTGCTTGTAAACCCTTTAAGAATTTTTTAAGGTTTATATCAAGTGGCATAATTTCATTCGTTTAGCCAGCAATGAACCTGTGTTAGAGTTCGATTAAATTCTGAAATGGGTAATACTTGGATGAGACACCGATGAGTATCACCTAGATGCAATGAGTGCCAAGTGGACCATTCATGCTCATGAGAGATGGGTTCTTGCGAAGCAGAACTAGTAAAATATGGGTCAATGTAGGTTGCCTCAAAACTATACAGCTGAATCTTGAAAATTATATCACATAGGCTGGTGCACTGAGGAACCATTCATGCTCATGAGAGATGGGTTTTTGTGAAACACTGCTTGTAAAATATGGTTCAGTATAGATTGACTCGAAACTATGCCACTGAATTTTGAAAATCACATCCCACAATTTGGTGCACTGTATAATCACCTCCTGTATAAGTTCTGAAAAGTTTTAAATTTTATTCTCTATAGTAGGTGGCATGATTTCATTCATCTAGCTTGCA
This sequence comes from Torreya grandis, assembly GCA_037957365.1. NCBI lineage: Eukaryota > Viridiplantae > Streptophyta > Pinopsida > Cupressales > Taxaceae > Torreya > Torreya grandis. The sequence continues at coordinate 1,049,778 of JARHVA010004325.1, read as the reverse complement.
AGAAGTGTTGAGCCTTCTTTCAAGGTTGATAATTGCCCTAGTTCTGCCTACGTAGGAAGAAATTTATTCTTGAGAAGACCATTATATTGGGGTGATTGTCAATGTGTTTTATGTCAGTATTATCAGACATGTTTTGTCAATATTATCAGACAAGTGTTGTCAAACAAGAAGTTTACAACAACAATATTATGTGGGAAATTCACATAATTGGCTTTCAGTAAATATCAGCCTAAGATATCTGAAGAGCAGCATTGCTGGGATATTATCACGAACCCCAAAAACCTTACACATTTTTCTTTTGATTTCTAGGGTTGTGAGCTCCGAGTTCCATCAATCAACCTCTTGTGCCAAAGGCATTACCAACAATTTTATGTATTAGGCATTTGGTTAGTCGGACCTATTAGTTGTGGTATTCAAGTAGAATAGGCTAAAACCCATCCTAACAAACGGTTAACATCTACTTGCTCAAATCTATAAGCACATGCTTTAGTATACATCAATAAAGCAATAATAGTAGTATATTCTCACTAGCTGCAATCCAAATGACACCATTGCCAACAAATTGTCAACACCAAGTAGAGCCTTACGCAAAAGTTGATTGATACCTAAAGGCACTTGAAAGATTATTATAATTGCCATAGAAGAGCATTTAACCCAAATAGTAATCTCAAAACATCCATTAGATTAATGCAAGCAAGAGCATAGTCATGACTTATTATACCATAGGCCATAACACATAACAATTAACTTAGATGCCGTTGTGGATTGTGAACGAAATACACAATAACTTGTACGGGTCACACTATAGCTTTTGAAGGAATCCCTCACTATAGGGTCCAATCATTCCTAAATTTTCCGTTAGAGTCAAGTTTAGGTTTGCCTTTATTACAATACACATTTAGAAAACGAGGTTTACTTCACCCCATTCAACAATACACAAACAATAAAGAGTGAGATAAGGTTTCCACTTAGAATAACTTAACTTATCATAGACTTTGCCCAATAAGGAAAGGGTAAATAATCTTTTCTCATTGAGCTTAATGCAGCCACATTATAACACCCAATAGGAAGTCCAATCCTTGGCGGCATCTATAAGTTTTTATACCAATGCACTTAATGGTAAATTCCAACGGACATCGGTCTCATGGTGAAGTTCATTGGTTGTACAAATTACAACCCACTTGCCTTCCCACCGATCATTGACTGCTTTATAGTATTGATCCTTTCTTTATCAATCAACATACAATTAATCACTTTTAAAGGTTAAGAATTCCAAATCAAAATCTCGGTTTTTATTTGAGATGACAACCGTTATTAGTGGGCTTAGATTCAGATCGGTAACCGAAATGGACTTACGAACTCCGAATTTATAGGTTTCCCCTTTTAATGGAACGTTACCCAATCTATCAATTTGCGACCAATTGGAGGTTTTCCCATCAAATGAAAGGCCGATTTAGTTTTTAATTCAATTTACAGTAAATCTGTAAACCATAAACCAATCCTCTTGCTTCAATTAACTACAAACATTTCTCAACATGCATCAACATTAGGAAATCATTATAATATAAGCATGACAATACCAAGCATAAACCATCCAATATTACCTTCCTATCGTATTAACAATTGAAATCGATTAAGGATCATTTACAATATTCATGAAAGAATTTCAATTACACCATCGAATGTGATTAATATATCATATAAACAATTGAACTCCAATCTGATTACAACTCAGAACTAAATCAATTTGCTTAGTCAATACTAACAAAATAAAATGACGAACTTCCATTAACCGTGAGAAGTCAATATTTAATGATGCCTGGATTACATGTCCACAATGATTCAATATAAGCACATGACAAAATTCTACCATCACGAAATGAGCTCACAAACCATAAAAAATAATCAAACTGAATTCTAAACGCTACGCCATCATCTATAGTCATGATTGGCGTAGAACTAAAATGCTACCAATAGACAACTAACATAGCCAAGATGCCATAATCATGCAATAGGTCCATGTAATATCATAAATGAACAAGAACGGTATCACAAATTAAACCCAAGTTGACCTTAGAACAAATCCATGTATGAAAACGTTCACATTCAACATAGCTAGTGGATAAAGTCACATCAATTATCATGCTAATTGAACACGATCATAATTCAGAATATAATCATAGTCTAATATCAATTAAATCTACAAAATAACATCCATATTCTGTAATGTCCCCATTTTGAAATTAAATAATATTATCACTAAAATAAAAAGTATTTTTAAATACTTAAAATAAAGTAATAATAGACTAATTTGCTTTTCACTTAAGTTGGGATCTTTTTAAGGGTCATGGGCTTATTTAGCCCTTAAACGATTTTAAAAGCAAATTATCCTTATAATCCACTAACTCTTCCTTCATAACTAAAAAAGTGGATATATAAAGGGGATTTGTATTTTATTTGAAGGTATGTTTTGCAATTGATATCGATTTTCTTGAGTCTAAGCACGGAAAGCAAGGACTTACTCTTGAAGGACGGAAACCCTTTCAAGAGAGCTGAATTGAGGACGAAAACCCAAGATTCAGATTTAGGACAGCTTCATCTAGGAGTTGCATTGAACAGAAGTAAGTTCGGAAGGGTGTCTTTAACACCAAAGATCAGTGAAGAGGTGGAGCGAACCAACAAAGGAGCTGGACACGTGTTTGTAAGGGCTGTCTAGGGCAGCGAATCACCGTGGTTAGAGGCTGTGCAGGTCTACAGGGGAAGCGAACCAGTCTTGGAGGTGGGCAATCCACTTTGGTGTCCTTCTAAGGCTTTTGGGGGTGTGGAACAACCACACCATAATTTCTGCTATTTTATTTGATTTTTCCAGCCACGTGTATACCCAAAAATCAGGATTTTCGCTGATTATTTGGCCATTAAATATTTATATAAATTTTGCTATTTCTTTGGAGTTTTGAATAATTATTTGGCGCTGATTTCAAATCTTTTACAACAATATTTTATCAATTTTCAGATTGCTAGGGTTTGTAGAAAATTTGAAATTTAACATCTAAATATTGAAGTGATTGAGAATATCTTTTATTTTCTTAATATCCCTTGGAAAGGACATTCAGAGCCAATTTCTTGGCCAGCTGTGGGGTGTGAGTGACTTCAATGGATTGACAACCTAGGTTTTTGCCAAAAGAGGAATACAAAGATCCCATTCAAAAGGTAGGGATGAAGAAGATAATGGATGATTTGTTGCAAGCCATGGAGAATTATCAGAGAGAACTAAGGGCAATAGGTTCCAAGGCTTGGGCAAAGGCTATAGGGTTAAACCCTAGGCATCAAGAGCCCTCCTTAGAAGAAAAATCAGAACATTGAGGGCAACAAGATGAAGGGTTCCAGCAAATTTAGGAGCAGCAAAAAGGGCTGCAATTGGAAGACATTGATGTGGTAGAGCCAAGTGTTTTTGGGCAGCCAAGCGCTATTTTTTTTGAGTACCAAAAATTAGATATTATAGGGTAGCAAGGTGAGGTTTTACATCAAGTTCATGGTTAGCGAAAGGAGCTGCAAATAATAGATAATGAGAAGGAACACTTGAAGGGAATTGTCACTATTGTGGATCTACATACAACCAAGGATACAATGAAAGCAACAAAATCAAAATTTCATCATGGGATTAAAGACAAGGATGTGGCCATCAAATTTGCAGATGAGGCCTTAGATGCAAATAAGGCAATGAAACTTAAGGTTGATGAACTCACCCTTGAGCTTGAATCAAGGACTCATTAGAAAATAGTCAAAGAGCCCTTTTGGATGTAGAAATTCAGATTGTTGTTGAAAGGAGGTTTAGGGAGCAAGAGAATGAAACAAGAGCAAGAGAAATCGAGCAAGTAATTGATGAGCTCATTAGACTTCAAGAAGACTTTGATTTGGGATGCTTTTCAGAAAGATTAGAAGTTGCAAACGTAGAGTTTGAACAAAGGAATAGAAATGACTTCCAATATTTTGACAATCCACTTTTTGAGATGGATGTTGAGATAGATCAAAGTGAAGATTTTATGTGGGATCTAGGCGAAACTTTCAAACCATGGGAAAAGGCTGCAACTTTTAAGTGTGGCAGCCATCACAACCAAAAGGGATTCATGCTACTTCATGTGTGGTAAGTAAATCGAATTCTGGAAATTGTTGTTCCTTGAAAGAGGTCAACAAAATGGCCAAAGGGCAGCCATTAAGGCATGTAAAGAACCAATTAATTCCTTGTTTCATGAGCTTAATGAAGTCTGAAAATGATAGGACAAATAGGTGTGAAAGACAGTGAAGGGACAAAATAGGCCAATTCAACTGATCATATATTCAGAAAATCATGAGAATTGCGGCATATTATGGGTCTACACAAATTTTGGAATTACTTGTGCCAAGTCTGATTTTATTGACTCAGAAATTTTTGAGTTAGAGGAACAATTCCAGCAACCTGTTGGGGGCCAAAAGGTGGGAGATTGAAACATACTACGGCCCACATGGAGAAGGAAAAAGGTGCCAATCAAGTCTGATTTTCGTCACTTAGAAAATTCTGAGATTTGGGTGCAATTCCAGCCACCTCATGAAGGTGAAAAGACTGAGTTTTTTGTACATTTATAGCTGCTATCAACTTCTGAAAATGTTGGTGTTTAAGGGCACAACTTGCATGAAGGTATGATACAATATTTTTTCTATCATAATGAATTCTTTGTGAACTCACATTGGGTTCCACATATGCATGAGAGTGTGGAGAAAGGGCAGCCAATGATGATACACATAGCACCCCTGAAAGAATTCATCCAGGAAAGTTTGCAAGTTGAAATTTCTTTCCAAGGTATGTTGTTCAAAGAATCCAATTTTGCCAATTGTTTACAAGCTTGGAAAGTTTTTTCAAGGCATGTAGGAGCTAACAAAGAATTGTTGAAGGGTGGCCACATTAGCATGCACACAATGAATGAAGAGCAAAAGGATCTTTCCAGTCAAGGCAGCAAGGCATCACTTTCCAAATCTTTTTCCTTTGGCAACTCTAGCTCTTTTTGTATGATGTTTGTGCTCATATTGGCATCTTTGAAGGATATAGATATGGAGAGCACATGGGAGGTCAACTTAGTAGTGAAATGGTTGACTTTTGGGGGTAATTGCATGGCTGTACATCACATACACAGCCTACATATCAGCAAGTACAAGGCTGTTGTTGGGATGATCCTTTTCTTGATGGGGGGTCAATTGAGTTTAGTGGCCAAGGATGGGATGACAGCCCTTATGAGAAAGTTTCCAGTTCTTATGGAGCCTGAAATGACCAGCTTAGAAGATTGTTGGAAGAAGGTTAACAACTGTTATTGGTCCCACATGGAAAACTACAGCAGGGGCAGCCATTGCTGTGAAAGAAGAGAAAGGTTGGATGGTGTCAGTATGGTACAGCCCTCTCTAATCTGTAAGTTTGGATCTTGGTTATGCACAAAATATATTCCATACATGAATTTTGGTGTTGTCAAGATGGATCCAAAAGGAAAGTATAAGGTACAAATAAGGATGTCAATGCAAGATTGCTTGCACCTCCATGATACACCTATTCAAGGTATGTTTTCAACATGGATCAATATTACTCTCTTATTGCAAGTGGAAAAAGGTTTGTCATGGCACATGGGAGATTCTAAGGAATTGATAGAAGCTTGCCAAGGTGGTATGTGCTCAATGTCTAAGGTTCAAACGGACTTTTTTATAAAGCACAGCTGTGGCACATCCTTTTGTGACAATTCTAGCTCCTCTACAATGGTGCATAGCTTCATTTTGACCCCTCTTGGGATAGTAAAGGTAGTAGGCTCATCTTGGAGCAAGTGGGGAGTAAAAAGCATGATTTTTTGGGATGATTATAAGGCTGTAATATGCATACACAGCCAACATATCAAAAGGGACGTGGCTGGTCCTGCCCTTCTTTTGAAAAATATGGACATGTCTTTTGACGAAAAGTGGATCACTAGCAAGGCAAGAGGATTTCCAGCTCCTCTAGAAGGAAGATTTCTGATCTTTGGGGTCTCTCTTGAATGTGTGGGCAGCATGAACACCTTTTTTGGGTTCCCAAAGGCAGCCACATATATGTCCCCAACACTTTCACGCATCATGGAGGGCATCATCAAGGGTGCAAGCATTGAAGAAAAGTAGGAGACTCATGTTTTAGCTAATGTGTTTTTGTCATGTGCAGGGGCTGATTTAGGGGCAATCTGTAATGTCCCCATTTTCCCTCTCTTAATTAAAACAGGTATGAAGACTTTTAGCCCATCTCCCCATAGACTAAAGGAGTTCTTATTGGGGAAAGTTATTTTATTAATTATTTATTAATTGTCGAAATAGTGACTTTTATCACAAGGCAATTATTAAATTAATTAATAAAATATATTAAAAGTGGTTTTTACCACTAAAGTGCTTAAGTGAAATAAATTGGTCTTAAAGTAATTTTTATTACTTTTTAATTAAGGCTAATTTATTATTATATTTTCAAAAGGGGGAATTCTTAGCGTGGAGCTAAAATGAAGATAAGGAAAGACATTTTCCAATAAGGGTTCAAACCCTTTGAAAATATACAAAGAGAAGACGAAGGCTTCAAGGAGGATATGTTGAATTTGTTATCTTGTTCTTCCTGCGTGAAGAAGGCTATTGGGATGCATGCCCAATAGATTTGCTCTACTTGGTGATTGATCAATCTACAAAGGTGTCTATTGACGCCAACTTTTACTACGGAAAGCTTGTTTGATGCCGTAGAAGTGGAGCAAACTACCTAGGAGGGTTTGGTAATTGTTTTGAGGGTTTGATTATGTGCTTTTTCGCATTTCTTGCTTGCTAAAATTATTCTAACAGATCTGCAAGCAGAGCGAACCACTTAGGAGAGTGGATGTGAGGGTTTGAAGACATTTTTGTGGACAAAATCCTCTTAAATTATTATCTGCAATTATTCCACACATTTTTCTAATCATCTTTGAGGTATTTTGGACCCTTTGTGAGGGATATTGAAGATGGAAAATTAATAGATAATTTTTAGAAATTATTATGAATTTTTCTAACCTTTTTCGGAATAGTATTTTGCTAAAGAAGGGCTGGAAATCGCCATACTATTTTTATTCTATTTTTCTAGGGCTTCCAAGAGGGTGGCGATTGACCTAGAGGGGTCAATTTGTCAAGATAAAGGCCAAAAGTCAACGCTGGAACTTTCTATTAATTTTATGAGGTGGACAATGACTTTTGCAAGGTTTATCAGGTATTTTAGTCTCCGAACAGCAGCAGAAAATTCAAGGATTAAATATGATTTTGTCTACTTATTTTGTGGCATCCGAAGAGAAGAAAAAGGTATTTATTTGAGGAGTTTAAATCTGAAATTAATTATTTATTTTCATATTATTTTATTGGTGAAAATTACCTTACGAAACCCTCATTCTTGGCATCTAGGGTTTCATGCATTAAATAAGAAATTTGTGGATTTTATTTGCAACTAGGGTTTACGAATTTTTGGATCAGATTTAAGAGAATTTTGGGGAAACCCCTTATTTGTTTTTTTGTCCCATTTGGGGACATTTCACAATCAAGGCCCCAATTGTGGAAGACTACCTTGCTAGAATAGCTTTTTCCAGCCACTACCATACTGCAATTTTAGAGGCATCTTCTTTTTTCCTCATCTCTTTGATAAATCCAAGGTATGAGGCCTCAAGGGAACAAAGAAAGAAGACTAGGAGCTGCTGTTTTTACATTTCCAGCTTGCATAAATAGCGAAGAATATTCATCTACAATAGTAGAAGGCTTCGTCATGAGTGTTTTCTGTATTGGGAAGGACCAAGGTTTGAGTTTTACATAAGGCCCATGGTGAAGATAACCCCTTGGTTACTTCTACTGCTTGAGGACAAACAATTTTGGGCGGGGAGGATTGTAATGTCCCCATTTTGAAATTAAATAATATTATTACTAAAATAAACAATATTTTTAAATACTTAAAATAAAGAAATAATAGACTAATTTGCTTTTCACTTAAGTTGGGACCTTTTTAAGGGTCATGGGCTTATTTAGCCCTTGAATGATTTTAAAAATAAATTATCCTTATAATCTACTAACTCTTCCTTCATAACTAAAAAGTGGATATATAATACGGATTTGTATTTCATTTGAAGGTATGTTTTGCAGTTGATATCGATTTTCTTGAGTCGTAAGCACGAAAATCAAAGACTTACTTTTGAAGGACAAAAACCCTTTCAAGAGAGCTGAATTGAGGACGAAAACCCAAGATTCAAATCTAAGGCAGCTTCATCTAGGAGTTGCATTGAGCAGAAGCAAGTTCGGAAGGGTGTCTTTAACACCAAAGATCGGTGAAGAGGTGGAGCGAACCAACAAAGGAGCTGGACACGTGTTTGTAAGGGCTATCTAGGGCAACGAATCACCTTGGTTAGAGGTTGCGCAGGTCTACAGGGGCAGTGAACCAGTCTTGAAGGTGGGCGACCCACTTTGGGGTTCTTTTAAGGCATTTGGGGGTGTGGAACAACCACACCATAATTTCTACTATTTTATCTTATTTTTCCAGCCACTTGTATACCCAAAAATTAGTGTTTTAGCTGATTATTTGGCCATTAAATATTTATATAAATTCTGCTATTTCTTTGGAGTCTTGAACAACTATTTGGAGCTGATTTCAAATCTTTTACAGCAGTATTTTATCAATTTTCAGATTTCTGGGTTTGTAAAAAATCTATAAATTAACATCTAAATATTGAAGTAATTGAGTATATCTTTTATTTTCCTAATATCCCTTGGAAGGGACATTACATATTCAAATGCAAAAACTGACGCATTGGATTTAATTACAATATAAGTCTTCTAACATTATCATAGACACAGAGTTGAGAAACAATTGATGCACATTCTACATACGAATGACCATCGACTCCCAATTTAAATGAAACAATTACAAACACTGATCTTGGCGGAACCAAGTATGCAAGAATAAATATCAAACTTGCTTGTGTGCCTTGAATGTCTTTAGCACAAACTCATTGATACCAAATTGCTGCCACTCTCACAGGTTCCATTGATGAAACCTGAGAACACGGACGCAAAATTGAATTGTAAAAATGAGCCCATCCATGTGGTAGGAAATCCCTACCCACCCCAACCATCAGTCTAGGGTTGCAAGGAAACCGCTCGACAACCATTCGAAATAAAAAAAAGAAAACGAATAAGGAAGATGCAATGCAAGATCAGAAGTCCACCAACTTAGGGTTCAAACAACAATTACCAAGACAAGACAAAACCCACAACAGGGAAAACACTCAAGCACCAAGTCAAGATAACATAGAATGCCTTCGTGGCTTAGCTCCAACCATCATCCATATGCCATCTGAGGGCAAGATGATCTCAAGATCTATCCACGAGGGGAACACTAATAGCAGATCATTTCACAATCAAGGCAACAACCAAGCAATTGTAAATCACTAATAGACACTAACAAAATCTATGCTAGGGTTTTGAAATGTGCACAAACAAGGTTTGCATGAACCTTACTGGGTTTCCCTGTTGCATACATTTTCCGAAAACCCATCATAAATCTAGGGTCCTAATGTTTCCACATTTTACTTGGCAAGATAGAAAAAATGATATGAAAGCATTTTGAGCGTAGCTTCAAGAGAGCACGAAAATAAAAGAGACAAAAAACTTCTTGGAATTCCTCTTGTTTTTCACCATAGAAAATTCCACTCTGTTTTTCCTCCTCTTTTCTCTCTCTTCCCCCTTGTTTTGTTTCCAACAATGCGCAAAATGCCATACCATTTCCTCTTCTGAACTTCATGTTGCTGCCATCACTAATGGCTTCCATCATAGGTTCCAAAAATACCTCAGGCTCTTCAATACAATGACAACTAGAATGCAGCATGCCATGGAACCGTAGGTCCCTCACTCAAGCTTCGGCTTTGACCAAAACAAAAACAATAATGGCCCAAACCCGAGTTGAAACGCATGCCAAGCAAAGAATCCACAAAAAAATCCCTAATCATTAAAAAATGATTAAAACCATTCTTGCCATGTAAGTCAAAATTCCAATGGTAATCAAGTTTCATGACCCCTTTGTGGGTCCTAAACAAAATCCCAGGCACCAACCTTGGAGACTAGGTAATTGCCCCCCTTCACGACCCACCTTAATGGCAAAACATAATTCCAATTGCATATGCTTGCCTTCAAAAAGGCTTTAGAAACCATGCCACATAATGGTCCTGTAACAAGGTAACAGACCCCAAGGTCTCGAAACCCAACAACATTATTACTTACAACAAGCACAATTGGCCAAGTGCCAATGATGATTGCTATAAAAAAAAGGAAAATACTCATGCATGAACAATCACAGCATTGGTACGACACGGTACTATTCAACACAAAGACTCGGTGGACATTAACTGATTGCGTACAATTACCTTCCTTTTCATTTACCTATATGAGATTGGTGTGGTAGTCGGGTGGTCCTTCCAGGCACAAACCTAGCTCATTTGTCGGTCGTTACTTGCAATCACAGAGTGACATCATTTGTACCGGTATGTAGAAATAGCCATGAAATCATAACTGAAATGATATAATTAGCTAACAATATATAACCAAAACTAAACCTGAGCATGAATCTGATTAAATAAATACAACTCATACATGTTCCACCTCGTAAGCATTAAAATAACACACATAACAAGTGCAATGGCCAAACAAATCAAACTCTGCCTGGGCCGTATATGACAGATGTTGAGCACTACAGTACATGGCCAACTAAGAATTTTCAATGGTCATGTTAGTTCAATGGATTGCGGGCAGTGGCAAGGTTAATACATTCCTAGCTCGATGAAATGTCAATATTTACTCAATCTATTGAGAAGAAAGCTGTTTTTTACCTCTAACTAAATAATTCTTCCTTAGAAGGCATACAGTAACAAATGATATATAATTAAAATCTTATCATGCTAAGAAGGTTTACATTGTGTGAATATTTGTAGCAATTAATGGCAGTTGATTCTATAAAGAGATCCCCATATTGAACTCTATCATGCCACCTCCTCTCACAAACTGCCTTGAGATGGAATGCCACAATTCATCATTGCTACCTTTTCTAGGTAAAACAGTGTCTAGTATTGATCCAAATCGAGATAAAACATCTCTAATAGTAGTTGCTGCTGAAAATTCATTGGAAGGTGCTACCCACAAGCCAGAATCTCAAGGCTGCATGACGAATTCCCAACAACAACAATAGGTAAATCTGGAACTCTTCCTGCGTGTAAAATTTAACAAGCACCTTCTCTTCCTTGTTATTCATGATGGAAAGACATCTCATATAGAAGACATACACGAGATTTATCCTTAGGATGTCACTTACTGTTCCCATCCTCATAATGGAGCACAGCATTATCGGAAACGTTGATGAAAAATATCCTAGAAAGTCTTTTGCTACAATTTGGGCAATAATATGCTTGAGATCTCTCAAGAAAGTGTAACCTTTATCATAGCCCAAGAATCTATTCTGTCCATTGTTTCTGCAGTTTCTGTTAGCAGCAATCTTGACCTTCCGATCATACCTTTGCAATATAAAGTTTTCAATAGAGAAGCCTCTCCACTACATTGCTTTCCCATGGTCAATATAACCATAATTTTACCCTTCCAAGTGTGGAGAATAACATCATAGAATCCAAAGGGTATTGAAATATCTTTATCTTTAGCTGCCCTTAGTTTTCGAAGGAGTGCTTCTAATTTTTTAATGAACATGCCTCTCCATTAGAGGGGTTTCAAGCCACCCTCTTATCTTTCCATAACAATTGGCCTAAATTAAAAGTTAAAAAATAATTAATAAAGGTTTTGGCTGGGTATTTAATACAAAGCTTTAAGGGCCCGGGCAAATATTAAAGGAGTGAGATTAACAAAAATATAAATAAATCTAGGGTTTGGTTAGAGATTTTGGATATGAACAAATGTTTTGAATATTTTATAGCAGTGACTGTATGCTTTGACGTTGAGTAAAAGCTATTACTGTTAGTCTTTGAGAAAGGGATTCTGGTCTAAATGACCTTAGGATTTTAAGGAATAGGAAAAAGCTTGCGAAAGTCAGTTTGATTAAATAAATATTAAACTTTGCAGAATGCTTTATGGGAAACTGGTTCTACATCAAAATGCATCACATCTAGTCATAAACACTACAATTAAAACTAATCAGATTTGAAATAGTAAAATCATATATAATTGCTGATTCAAATCCAATGTACTAATGACAGGGGTTTTAGAATATTAGATTTTACATAAAATCTGGAATTAATTGTCACATGAAGACAATGTTAGAATGTGAAGTCACTATTCATATGATGATGTGGCAGTCACTATTCACATGATATGATGATGGAGCTGAACAGAGAATGCTCCTAGAATTGTATGGGTGTTTTCGGAACTGTGAGGCTGTTCTCAGAAACGTAGTGTTCTTGGCAGACAATAGACATGCTTAAATTGATTTTATGACTCTATTTGTCAGGTTTAGGGCTCAGAAAACCTCAATGGCGTTCCTGAAATTATGCGCATATGTTTGGGAAATAGATCTCCTTCAAAACCCTAATAGGGCATTTGAATCTACAAATGGATAAGGAAATGCTTTGTTTGGGCCTATGCTCAAGATTAGTAGATTTTTAAGCACCAACTACTTATCAAGGCCTTCAACGGTTCATAAATATCAAAAACAACAAGCCAAGCATAATGTAGTTCAGGTAGGCAATCCAATGTGATGCAGTGTCTACGCTATATGACTTTGAGCACTATAATGAATGCTTGATGTAGTAATACATGCTTAAGTTTTCCTTAGATTCTTGAATGTTTTTTCTAAATGCTTGAATTGATTGCTCCTACTCATTCACTATATGTTCTAAATGCACTAATACACCTGTGTGTTTATAGACTTTTCTAATTCAAAATAGGAGCCTATTGGTGCGTACGCCAACACCTAGGAAGTGGGAATGCCAACAAGGGACAACCCACAATCCATGGGAGTCCCAAAACAAGGGTCAGAAGGGCCCAGTCCCAAAATTGTACAGTGTATGTTTTTAAGGCAAACTGTAAAAATCTAGGGAAACACAAGATGATGAGAGAGAAGAAAGGAGGAGAGATAAAAATAGGTGAACACAATGGGAAGCAACCAAAACACAGGGAAAACATGCCAATAAGACCCTGATTTGGACCAATAATCGATAAACACACAAGCACCTTAAAATAATGCAATTTTACAACTAATTAATACCCCCAAATCAAAATTAGGCGTCTACATAATGCCCCTAATTTATGCGTGTGCATACATATGAAAGTACAAGTGAAGGCTGGATTCAAAATCCAACGGTCTTTGAACAACTCCAGTGCTCCTGTAAAATTTGCAGATACATGCACAGGGATAAGTCCCAACTCAATCAATAATTTGCTAAAATCTAGAAAGGAAGAATTGACATTGATACACTTGATTTTTGCTGGTGTGGTAGCGAACCTTGAATGAGGCCCCATCATCTCTAAATCTATGCAGAAATTTTGCGGATATCCCTATGAAACCTACAAGAACAATTATACGTGGATAAGTGTTCATGACAATAATATGCTGAAATGTAGAAAAGACAAACTGGAAATGATACACAATGTTTTATTGGAAGTGTGAGGGCACTTTTGTATGAGTTCCTTGCATCTCCGAATCAATGCCAAATGAGAATGCCCATGTAGAAGTCCAAGTATTTGAACTTGTGCTAAATCCAACATGCATTTCTGTGTACAATTTTCATTAATAAAAAATCAAGGCTAAATAAATCTGATGTAATATAAAAGAGTAAGGCTGGGAAATGTCCTAAATGCATTCCATCCGATGTAATATAAAAGAGCCATATGTTGGAGATGTCTAGGAATACTCAAACTTGTAATTGCCCCCATTTATTGGAACAAAACAATATGAAAAACCCAAAGTCCTAGAGACTAGAAATGAAAATTGGTGGAATATTTGCCCCTCGTTTTGAGATGTGGGATACACTTGTGAAGTACATATCAAAAGAAGAAAATTATATGCATCATGTGTAAGATAGAAAATAAAATGAATAATGTCTAACATAGTAAGATTTTATCTTGGAAGCATGTATCTCATAAAAAGGTTGCCCTACATGGGCCTGTGATATAATCTATATGTGCACAAGTATAACATGGTCCACATGGGCAAGATGTAATCAATGAAGCACAAAGGTAATATGCCCAACAAAAAGTAGTGTATTAGAAGATATATCAATGTCAAGTACAAATACAAAGCCTTGCCCTCAAAAGATGCATGATAGGAATCATGGCAACGAAGGTCAACAACAAGAAAACATTTGCATGATATGAATCATGGCAAATAAGAGGACTTATGCATGATATATATCATGGTACCAAAACACACATCAAACACAGAGTAGACAAAGCAAGCAAAGAAAGCACACTAAGCATAGAATAAACAAAGCTAGAAAGGAAAACACACTAAGCATGGAGTAAGCATGTGACACAAATTATATAGAGACAAGGAAAACATATCACACACAGAGTGAACTGTGAAAGCAATGAGGTCACAAAGAGTAAACAAGGAAAACATATCAAACATACACATGTGACATGTATAGTATACAAAGACATAAAAGGAGCATGCATCAAACACAGTGCAAACAATGCAATTATGTAAACAAACATAGGGCAAGCAAAGTGCCTATATAACTAAGCACCAAGCCACATTGAAGCCCCAAACATAACAAGCATAGAAGGCACATGATAATATATGAAGGCACTAAGCACACAAGGACACATGAAACATGTATGATATACCATAATATATAAGACTATGATAAAGGATGTCACAGAAGATATAACTTGAAATGGTGCCAATTGATGCCCCCAGAGCTAGCATGGGATGTGCCCCCAGCCTATTGTGAATCCATAATCATTTGTATATATTTGTTGCATATAAATCTTGTATCGAACTCAACAATCTCATCAATAGCATGTATATAAGCGATAACTATAGTTAAGCCTCTTTCAATAGGCATATGATTATGAACATACAATGTGTATTCTAACATATTCAATACAACTTGAAATGGTGCCAGTAGATGCCCCCAAAATGCCCTTAGAGCTAGCATGGGATGTGCCCCCAGTCTACTTTGAATCCATAATCATTTATATATCTGTTGCATATAAATCCTGCATCAAACTCAACAATCTCATCAATAGCATGTATATAAGCGACAACTATAGTATAGCCTCTTTCAATAGGCATATGATCATGAACATATAGTGTGTATTCTAACATAGTCATAATATGACAACTTTTGCTAACCATAACTTGACATGATGAGGCAAATGAATTTCAAAAGATTTGAAACAATAAATGGAATCAACCAATCACTTAAGGACAAAAAGAGCCAAAGGCAAATAAGGAAAAAGGGGGGGATCCCTCATACCTTGCTTCCAATGTGTTGCAAATTCCTCCGCTTGCCTTCAAATTTATCCTCATGCCTCTCTTTTTCTCTTTTTTCTTCTTTCCTCTCTTTTTCTTTTTCATGCAAAATGTGTATAATGATTGACTTTAGGGTTAATTGGGGTTGTATTAGGAAGGAGGGGGACTTTGGAGGGCCAACCTCATTGTTTTTTAAACGTTTTTAATTCTGTTTTCCGTATTTTTTTTTCAAGGTTGTGTGATGTCAGGGATGTCTTGACCATCGTGTTGAAACTTGGCAAGTGCTCGCCGATTCTACTAGACAAAAAAGGGAAAATATATTAAGAGAACCAATTTAAATAAGAAAAGCCTAAAAGGTCACTTAGTTCTTAAAATACCTAAGTGGCGCTTCCTATTACTCATTCCACTTGCCCATCACTCTGACTCAAACTCAAAAGCTAATTTTTTCATTTATCTGATTTTTGTGCGAAGGAACTATTTTTTATGTATTTTAAAAATTGCTGAGTTTTTTCATTGAGTCTGTGCACTTGCTGAGTCTGTGTCTAGTTGCTATTGTCTTGATGTCACCGAAATGGTCAAGGGACATCTCGTGGACATCTTGACGTCTCCCATAGTTCATCTTGAAGGCAAATAAGGAAAAAGTGGGGGGGTCCCTCATACCTTGCTTCCAATGTGTTGCAAATTCATCCCTTGGCTTCAAATTCCTCCTCATGCCTCTCTTTTTCTCTTTTTTCTTCTTTCCTCCCTTTTTATTTTTCATGCAAAATGTGTATAATGATTGATTTTAGGGTTTAGTGGGGTTGTATTATGGTGGGGGGGAGCTGGGGGGAGCTGGGGGGACCTTGGAGGGCCACCCTCATTGTTTTTTAAATGTTTTAAATTCTGTTTTCTGTATTTTTTTTTCAAGGTTGTGTGATGTCAGGGATGTCCTGACCATAGTGTTGAGACTCGGACTCGACAAAGACTCAGTGAGCCTATTTTTGCCTCGGACTCGGACTTAGACTCGGCAAAAAAACTCGGCCAAGATTCTACAAGACTGCAAATTTTAAAAAATCATTAAAAATAGTGAATTTTAAGAGGAAAAAGTATTAAAATACATTCCATATCAAATCCCCTTAAAAATCCACTTAAAACTAGTCAAAATGTTAGCAAATGAGAAAAATAAAAGAGAAGTGTTCATGTAATTTACGGTTACCTCTTGTAGATGCACACTTAAATCAGCTCCAAGCCTCCAACAATGTATAGCCACAATTCACAATGCACACACTTTGGCTTGAAGCTTTGGATCAGCCAATGCACTAAAAAACAACCAATCCCTTGAAGCTCCAACCTCCAAGGCTCCAACAATACCCTCACTTGTTGCTAAACCAACCTTTGCACACTGGCAATCAGCCCCTTTGAAGGAAAAAAAACAAAATTGAATGATTCAATCACAATGGTGTGTGAACCTTGAAAGTGAAGAAAATGAAAAATGGAATGGGCTTGTGAAAACAAAGTTAGAATGAATGAATGGTTGTTTGAGGATGTTAGAATGCCTTTTAGGCATAGTTCGCATACTCGTACTCGTAGAGTACTCGTCTAGCCCCTCCCCAAAGTTTACTCGGCAATTAATCGACAACCACTCGCCATTAATCAGCAAATCAAAAAAATACTTAAATTTATTAAAAAACATAAATTTTATAGAAATTATAGTTACAAAATTTATCAAACGAGTCTATAAAACGTTGGGGAAGTATCTTCTATTAGATATGAATACAAATAGAGTACAAAATCGCATAATCATGTGAATACATTAACAAACTGATACTTATAAATTGATGATGATTATCATTGAAAATCATCATCATAAATGCGTATGGATGAAAATTACAAATTACAAGAATCTACAATTTCCTCTTCCCCATTCTAGTGAAGCATACGGAAGACTGAGAGAGTCTACGCCTCACACTTTGTTGTGCCTCCTCTCTTTGGCCTAGAATGTTGCGTTTGCAGCTCTACCTTGGTACCAGATGGCAATGACTCCTCCCCTGCCTCATGTTCGACAACATCTACAAGGATGTCATCCAATGATTTCAATCCAATCTCTTTTGCTTCCACTAATATACAAGGAATTCCTTAAGTTGTTTCTTGAATGCAAGGTATCTATTATACCTACATCCCTTCATGCAACCTTCATACCTCCTAATATGGTAATACCTATGATGTCTCCTTGAAATCTTAAAGCTCTGTAATATGGCTAAGTCTGAAATCTTGAAGTCTAACTAAGTCTAAAATATGATAGGATCCTCCAAAACCTAGAATTTGTGTTATAGCTCCTAGAGGTTCAAAACCACTCTCAAACATCTTGAAAGTATATATATAAAATGTAAACTTATACTTAATTGTTTATTTTATATATATATTGTCGCCTCAAATGCTACGTGATGGAAGTGTGGGGGGATGCATATTTAAAAAGGATAAACATCAGTGTTTTGGACACGTTTTGATAGACTCGGCGAGGCCTTGGTTTGATGGACTTGGGCTAGGAACTGTGAGTCCTCGCCAAGACTTGCCGAGTCTCAACACTATGGTTGACCATGGTGTTGAAACTCGGCATATGCTTGCCGATTCTACTAGACAAAAAAGGGAAAATATATTAAGAAAGAGAACCAATTTAAATAAGAAAAACCTAAAAGGTCACTTAGTTCTTAAAAGACCTAAGCAACGTTTCCTATCACTCTTTTCACTCGCCCATCACTCTGACTCACACTCAAAAGCCGAGTTTTTCATTTTTCTGATTTTTGTGTGAAGGAACTATTTTTTATGTATTTAAAAAATTGCTGAGTTTTTTCATCGAGTCTGTGCACTTGCTGAGTCTGTGTCTCGACGCTATGGCCTTGATGTCACTGAGATGTTCAAGGGACGTCTCGTGGACATCTTGACGTCTCCCATAGTTCCTCTTTCTTTTTCCTTTCTCTATTTTTCTCTTTCATGCAAAATGTGTAGAATGATTGATTTTAGCGCTTGGGTGGTTGTCTAATAAGGGGAGGATATTTGGCTCACAATCCCTTTTTCATGAGGGGGGCTATTTGACCTTGAGGTTTTTCTTCACAAAGGAATGCTTTTTGATTATTTCTATTTAAGAGAAGGGAGAATGTTGCAATTTTTCCAATTTTTCAACACAAAAATCAAGTTGAAAAATTTAAATCCACAGTCAAACATACCATGATTATGTTTATAATTAATACAACAGTTTTTAGGCACAAGAAACATTCTACAATCTGCGGATGTCACCTGCTGG
Source organism: Torreya grandis (assembly GCA_037957365.1). Classification (NCBI taxonomy): domain Eukaryota; kingdom Viridiplantae; phylum Streptophyta; class Pinopsida; order Cupressales; family Taxaceae; genus Torreya; species Torreya grandis. Next base: position 1,031,008 of record JARHVA010004325.1, on the reverse strand, counting down.
TGTGAGCTGTCATGCGCTAGCACCACAGTAACTTAGAGATGCGTCTTCATACCCTTGGGACACGTCTTTGATATGGATGCACATCTATGGTGTGGAAAATACGTATGGGGATGTCTCTAGGCTCCAAGAGACTTGGGCTGACATATTCTGCTGTCTTGTGGACTTGTCGTGGGGTTTCTATTTGTTACATCTCCATAAGTCTCTCATTTTAAGTTGAAAAAAAATTGGAAAGCAAAAAAGAAAACCCCTAAAGAAAAAAATGGAGCTCCATCATTCCTATCACTTCTAAATCCCTCAAATCCTAAGTTATATTAGTTTTCGACTATTGAATTTTTATATTCAATATTTTTAGTTTTCTGAAATTTGTGTTATAGATATATATATATTTTGTATTTTGGCATTTCCAGTAATTCCATACGCTATTTTTTGTGAAAATTGGTATACCCATCCCATTCCTCGTCTCCCATTCCTATTTCCTAGTGAAGTTGGCTAGCAAAAGTCCCTATGATGCAGTGCTCTTTCATACAATCCTTTCCTTGACTAGAAGGGAGAAATGTTGCTGATATGTCTTGGAAAAATGACGTAGGTAGGTAGTGGGTGGGTAGGTAGGAATGTATGTATGTATGTGGCTGCTGAATGTTGACTGACTTTATCAATTTCATTGATATTTATGCTAAAATTATGACATCGTAAATATTGATATCACAATGAGATCATGATTTCTGTTTGGTCTTTAATATTACTCCTGGTATATTCTTGTAAACTTCATTTCATGATTTTGAAACTGCAATTGATGGCTTCCTGATGAAGTCTGAAGCATGTGTAGAGCTGTAACGACGTAGGTAGGTAGTGGGTGGGTAGGTAGGTATGTATGTATGTATGTGGCTGCTGAATGTTGACTGACTTTATCAATTTCATTGATATTTATGCTAAAATTATGACATCGTAAATATTGATATCATAATGAGATCATGATTTCTGTTTGGTCTTTAATATTACTCCTGGTATATTCTTGTAAACTTCATTTCATGATTTTGAAACTGCAATTGATGGCTTCCTGATGAAGTCTGAAGCATGTGTAGAGCTGTAACGACGTAGGTAGGTAGTGGGTGGGTAGGTAGGTATGTATGTATGTATGTGGCTGCTGAATGTTGACTGACTTTATCAATTTCATTGATATTTATGCTAAAATTATGACATCGTAAATATTGATATCATAATGAGATCATGATTTCTGTTTGGTCTTTAATATTACTCCTGGTATATTCTTGTAAACTTCATTTCGTGATTTTGAAACTGCAATTGATGGCTTCCTGATGAAGTCTGAAGCATGTGTAGAGCTGTAACAATTCCCCTTGGAAAGACAAATTGCCCTTGTTGTTTCTCTTATAAATTCTGCTGATTTCTCAGTTGCATCTTCTTGAAATTAATTGGATCACTCGTAAGATGTACGTTTCTTAGTTTTCTTTTTATTTCCTTTGGTATTCTTATTGGATCTTTAGTTTGTCGATCAACTTTTTCAACATTCACATATAAAGGACATTGTCGTATCTTGGCAAGGCTTTCTTTTGGAAACAGACATTGAAAACCAGGCAAATTTTAATGAGGTGGTAGTTGGATTTATAAGCTATCTCATCTATCTTCTCAATAATTGCGAATAGTCTCCTGTATCTTGGTGATGGTTTGGTGCATCTTCTTGTTGATAAGGAGCCATTGGACTTAACTCTGAATTAAACTTTATCTCCTATTCTAAAATATCGAGAGGTTTTATGTCACTTTTGATATTTTGGCTCTTGCTTGAGCCCATTCCATTTTATTTAGCATTCATGTAGTTGTTTGTGCATTTATTGCACAGCTTTAATGTTGTGAAGGTCTAATGTAATTTATGTAAGGGGTTCAAAAAGAGGCTTATGCATATAGCTGAGTGACATATTATCCTAGACAAATTCTACAAAGAGTAGTTTCTTATTTTACAGTGTTTGTTTTGCCGCAGCATTTGACCTTGATAAATCTTTTATAGCGTATCCACATCTATAGTAGGAAAAACTACTATTAAGGCATTGGATACCTGCATACAACAGCGAAATACAAAGCCACAAGCTGAAGTACTTGCACACATATCACACGTCTTTAATCAAAATACAATAAATCTGGAATGAGTGGGAACCATCAGCAAACTATGTAACATATGTGCAACCAAGGTTTGGATGGAATCTGCACATCCAAAGTAGTAGAAGATGAAAGAGTTTCCAAAATATGATTGCATTGGTGATGAGAATATGTTTATACATAATATAGGGAAGAAACCCCTATTTATTCATTTTTTTTTTTAAATTAATGAAACTTTGCATCTGCAACTGTATTGGAATACTCTCACCTCAACATCCACTCTCAACTTTTTCCTGTTTCTTGTATATGAATTTGCATGGACTATCATGATGGAAAGGGAACATGCTTCAGTGAAAATGCAAACTGACAGTGGACTTTACGGTGATAAATTGCAATGCTGTTGAGTCCGTGGATGTTAAAGTTGAACTCTTGCTTGAAAATGCAATTCATCTTTTGAACATATCAGCAAGCCCTGTTTTCATCACTGTCGAATTTGTCTCTTGCAAAATGCCTTTCACAAGTTATTACAGGATTAGTCTTTATGAGTCTGAGAGACTTGGGAACTGGTTGATCTCTCAGATTTGAGAATGGATGAGGTTGATTAGGATGGATGAGATTGGTTGGGATGGATCAAGTGTCATTGAATTTTGGAGTTGCTTTACGGAGTGGGATTGCATTCTATCGTGTGAGATGTGAACAAACAAAAGGTTGATTGCAATGGTTAAATTTCCATATAGAGGCAAAACGTATAAACAAAGAGTGAAGGTTCTTGTAAACATGGATCAAGTGCTCTGATCCATTTGGCTGGGGGTGTTTTGAGAGGTGCAAAAACACATAAAGTTATGAGAAAGCACTTAGGTGTCTTTGTATTTGGGCAAGAATGATTTATAGTGATATTAATTTATGCCAGAGTTGAATTCCTTTTCAATTGTTATTAAGTCATTCTAATTTCCATGTTGAAAATATTGTGTGCTTTTAGTTTTCTGTTTTCATCATCCAAAACTTTTTGGACTCAAGTAATTCCTCTGTGCTTGTACTTGAAATTACTTTGGACCAGTTGTCTATGTTTTTTTGACTTTTATTTGAGCATTATTTAGACGTAATGTGATACTCATGTTTTACTTGCTCCCTAAACTTTGGACTTAATCTGCTTCCGTTTCCCAGTATTTGAAGCGTTGGCATATTTGAGACTGGCCATAGATGTATAATTTTTTTAAATATATGTAATCTATAATTTTTTTTCAGAAAATGTACTTAAGCTTTTCAAAAACAACTTGACGTTGAAACAATAGCCAATTATGGCCAGCTTTAGAAATTTCAGCTATTTAAAGGAAATTGTTAAAAACTTACTGACAAGGGTTATAAATTTTATTGAATCTACTTATGTATGTAATAGCATTAGGAAAACTTATTATTATCAGTTTTTGGGTTTTCCAAAACTTAAAAAAAACAATAATAGTGCAAAATATTTTAAATTTTAATTATGGTCATTCAAATGCATATGTTTTATAGGAGTTCATATATTTTTTGGAGGGCAAGTGCAGTATTTTTTGGATTGCTGTATTAGTTATTCTATAATATGTTTGATCAGTCAATGTATTTTATCATTCAATTTTGGTCTAATGAAAAGGTTGGGGGTAATTTTTAACTATGGGTATGACACAGGAAAAATGAGCACCAAAAAGCTTTTAGAGTCTGAATCATACCAAGAGCATCTTAAATCAAGCATATTCACTTTTGAATTGAAGTGATTCTTTGCACAGATTTTAGATTTATTTTTTTGGTATCTGGAACTCTTAATGGAGTTTGAATTGGTTCCAGGAACTAGCAAGAAGATTTGTGCCAGTCTGTGCAAAAGGTGCATCTCAGGATGAGAAAGATGATCGCAAGAAACGACACACTAAGTTCAAGGAATCTGCATGGAAATGCATATATTACTTGTCAGCAGAGATTATTGCTTTAGTGGTGACATATAATGAGCCATGGTTCACAAATACACAGAATTTTTGGGTTGGACCTGGGAAACAGGTCTGGCCAGATCAAAAAGCAAAGTAAGATTTCTTTTCATGTATTGAATGTTCACTAGTTTCTGCTTTTGGTTTCTTGAGGAGCTTACCTTATAGTTATAGCTTTTTTATTTGCAAGCAAAGCAATTCTCTTCAACTTATCTTACTGCTGTTTATGTTCTTTAATACTTTGGCTTGCAGGACAAAATTAAAGGCTTTGTATATGTACACGGCAGGGTTCTATACATATGGTATATTTGCTTTGATTTTCTGGGAGACAAGGCGGTCAGACTTTGGAGTGAGCATGTCACATCATGTTGCCACTCTTATTCTAATTATATTGTCTTACTTGCTAAGGTTTGCTCTTTAACACATTAGTTTATTGTTTTCTTGTACGCATTTCTGGAGAACACCATATACAAAATTCCTAGACACTTGCAAATGAGGTAATGTCAGTAAAAAATGTAGTTAATATTTAGCATCATTCTTAGATCTATGTGTGTTCTATTCACCAATAATGTTTCCAGTAGGCAGAAGGTTATACTAGCAATTAAATGTGTGCCCAGAGAGATTTGCCATCCTTACAAGGCCGTGTTGTAGATGGAAATTGGAATTATAAACATTAATACTTAATCTGGGAACTACATTGGAATGAACTCATTTCTTTACCCGTTCTAATAAAATAATGTCATATGGACAAGTTAAAATCTACCCAAACAGTTATCTTTAGGATTAGTAGGATTTACCGAATAGAGATTTTGTGTGAGTTCCAAGCTTACAAATGTTCTTTTTTCACTATCCTTACTTCTACCACATTGAAGGTACGTGGAAATTTTTGCATTTTGTAGTTGGATTTGTTTATTAAATGGCTGCTATTCAGTCTTCACTTAACAAATCCTTGCGTTATTTGCAGCTACATGTTACTGAATAATAATTAGTTATAAATATTTGTGTATAATGTTTTATTATCATATCTTAGGCGTAACCTTGACTTGTGGCCCTTAAGGAACCATAAGTGAACCTGTGTTATCTTTTCGCGTGTTACGATTTTCTCAAAATGAATGGTCATTATTTCTATCTACCACAAGTGATCAAACATTCACAGCAGGATCTTAGTGATCCATGTCCACACAATTGATCGGCTCTTGGCAAACTATATATTCCTATAAGGGCACATGATGACCATTGTTGTGAGCGAGCATGCTATAAGCATGTGGCAAACTATATATTCCTATAAGGGCACATGATGACCATTGTTGTGAGCAAGCATGCTATAAGCATGTTGTGAGAGCCGTTGCTCATTGTGTTCGTGCAATTTTCCTATGTATTATTGAGATGCTTTTTAATATGTACCCACCTTAGATCATTTCTTCTTGTGTATGTGCTCTTATTGATGTGAGTTTCCTTCTTATGGATCTTGGCTCCTCTCTACTTCTATATGTTATCAAGGCTGGATTAGAAAGCTCCCTCTTAAGCTGCCTTAGTGAGAGAATTCTTTTAAGTGCCTTATTTGCATACTATTTGGAGAAATCCATCCAAAGAAGTGGATTTCAGCCATTTGTGAAATTGCCGAGGATGGGTAGGTGAAGTTAGATGGTGTGCAGATCTGTCCTGACAGGGAGATCAGATCTGGGCAGCTTGAGAACCTCATAAGGGCTATGCCTGTAGAGTAGGCCTGCAGATTTGTCCAGAGATGGCAGATATGTGGTGCAGAATTGAATGAGGTTGTTAGATCCATGTGGAGGACAATTCAGAGGTGACGGGGGCTTGACTGCTATATAAGGAGATGCTAGGTCAGTTTTGAGAAGGTCCACTCCTTTAGGAAGATTCTAAGAGTGGTAACGAGCTTGATAGAAAGAAGGCCTGTAGCTTTGAGCAAGTTCAGGGAGATCCAGATCTGAGGATTGGATAGGAGAGCTGAGAGTTCCTTTGTAATAGCTGAGAAGCTTAGAATATCTTGTAACCCCTGAGTTAATGAATGAAAAGAAGCATTTATATGAATCCGCTGTGCAAAAGTGGTGTGAGGTTGTTAGGCTGCGTGGTTAAGGCATCCCTTCATTGGGACCCCTGACCTCAACTGCATCACATATGCTGATAAATTAAAATGCAAAATTTGAAGTTTTTGGAAGTTGATCATATGCTGATAAATTAATACGTAAAATTTGAAGTTTTTGGAAGTTGAGAGTATGTTGATAGATAAAAAGGTGCAAAAGTTAACTAAAATGTGCATTAATTCTTGAAGATGGGGAAAATTTTAAATGTATACAAAGGAGAAGGATAAAAATAATGAAAAAGTAGAAGCACAAAATGACAAAAAATTGAATGTGCAAAGTTGTGAAAAAATAAAAGTGCAAAGTTATGGAAAATTTAAAGTACAATAATGTGCAAATTTAAATAAATTAAATGACAACAAATGAGTGGAAAATAAAATAAATTCCAAAATAACCACCCAACCACTTGGAAAAACTTATACATAGGGGAAAAATCCCTATTCTTCTCATCCCACGTTCTAAGCAAGGATGCAAATTGGTAGGCAAAGACGGGGTTTTTGGAACAAAAGACATTGGCATCAACAACTAGGTCACTAGGAGGTAAAATTTGGAAAGTTTGAAATTTTCTTAACTCCTTGCATGCATTTTTGCAAGACTAACCCTCTAGGAAGTTTTTCTTAGAAATGAAGAAAAACTCAATTTTGTTTACACAAGCCCGTAGGCATTTTTTTTGCATAAAGAAGGCATGACACCAAAGACTTTTTTTTTGAATGGATAACACATTTGAGGCAAATAGGGAAATATTGAAGTAGATCGATGTTAGCCAAAATCAAGAGTTGACTTCAACAAGGTCATACGGTTGGCATCAATAGACCTAATGACAAGTGGTGAGCATGACATTGGAGTTTGGCAGCCCCGACGTCATCAACAGGGGTGTCATTTGCAAATCTGGTAGGTGACGCTGACTTCACTGATACTTGTACGGTCTGTTTGAAGGAAGATGTGACATTAGTAGCAACTTGACCCCAGTAGTAGGTCCCAGGGGCACGTCAATAGGGTTTGACAAGGTGATGTTAGTAGTATAAACAAAGCTTGACAATGTGACATCGGTGGCAATAGTAAGGTATGACAAGGTAATGTCAGTAGCAACTACAAAGCTTGACAATGTGACATCAATGGCAATAGTAGGGTATGGCAAGGTGATGTTAGTAGCAACAACAAAGCTTGACAATGTGACATCAGTGGCAAAACCAAAGTATGCCAAGGTGACATTAGAAGGGTTGGAGCAAGACATGTTGACATCCAATTGAAGAATTGAGTAGGATCACTGAGACTCAAAGATCAAATCTCACTTTTTTGAATTCGAGGAATTTTCCAAGAGAAGTGATTTTTCTAAACATATCAATTCAAAGATTGTAGCAACACTTACTTTTCTCGTTTTGGACAATTATGTTTCATTCCATCAAGTTTGTTAGTTGCAGTGTGAGCTCCAACATTATTTTCTTGAGTATTCCTGAGGTTTCGATTAATCCGTAACTCCAAGTTTGCAGAAGCTATTTAGACAACCAAACAATATTTGATAAGGGTAAGCAATTCCAACCATTCTGGCTTAAGCTAAAAGAGATCGTAGAAAAAAATGTGAAGTAGCCGGAGAAGTTGATGCAATCAGCTATGAAAGTGGCCAAGCAAAGGCCTACAATTCCTCAAAAGATTGGTAGAAAAAAAGAAAGAAAGAAATTTTATTAATATCCATAAATGACCAAAAGTAGGTTAATGGAACCTGAGAATGCATTGAATTACTATTTAAAGTGCTATGGTAAAAGGATCATAAGGATAAAAAAAATTAAACGAAAACAATTGAAGTACTAAAAAATAAATGAGGGGTAAACCTAAAGTAGTAAAGTCCAAACCATAGTTGCCATGTTTGACCGAACATGGCTCAAGTTTGGTTTGGACCACACAAATATGATTGTCCAAATTTGTTCGGTCAAATTTGTCCATCCAAAGTTTTATTGTTTTGATTTAAAAAAAACACTTAAAATATTCGTGCTTACCCAAAAACATAAAAAAAAACACATACAGTCAACACAAATGCCAAAAAGTAAAACGCAAACCCTAAAAGTAAAAGTAAAGGCAAAGGGCAAAGGAAAAGGAATGTCGAAAGAGTGAATAATCAGACATTGACTAGAGGAAAAGGAACGACACTAGGCGGATGAAGTTTGCTGTGGCGTTTGCTATGGTTGAAGATCGAAGGAGGACCGACGGAGGCTTAACCCTTTCACGTTTGTTGTCCGCCATCGCCATCTATAGATTGGCATCATGCATTGACTCTCGAGGGTTTCACAATTTCACTTTCAAGTTTCAACGAATCAACGATTCTAACATGGATGTTAAAATCTGATGTTTGTCTTCTAGTTATAGGCTTATAGCTTCACGTTTCGGTTTCATTTGCAAACTATATTTAAGTAATTTAAATTAGATAACATATTTATTAATATTAAATTTAAATATACTTAGTGTATAATTTATTAATCTATTAAAATTTAAAGTATTATTAAATATACTATTTAATAATGAATTAAATCACTTATTTTTTATTTAATTTTATTTCCTAGAAGTTAAGTTTTTCTTTATTTTTATTTGTTTTAATTTACATTTATAAATAAAAATAGCGAATTTAATTCTTAAGGTAAATGATAATTTATTTTAAGTTTTAGCATATAATATAAATTTTAAAATTATTAAAATGTTAACATTTACAAATTACATGGGAATATTTTAGTAAATTTCGGCACATAGATTAGAGGTTCATAATAGTGTATGCAAGGGTGAGCAATGGGCAGCGAGGGACCAGGTTACAGTTGGAAAGTTCATAGTAGTATATACGAGGTTGAGCAGTGGGCAGGTAGGGCACAGGGGCCGGCATGTTTAGCTGTCTATTAGAGATGAAATATATTGTCCAAAAATTTGATAAAAAAACAAATATGAGATGCACCTTGTGCAATGGTCATATCACGTGCAGTGTGACTAGAGTTCAATACCATTACCTTGGAGGATCTACATATGTGAAATGTTGCACTTAGCAAATGAAAATTCAAAGGAAGTGGAGTATGCAGACTTCATAAAACGGGTGCAAGCTAAAATGATTCGAGTCATGCTAGATGCTTTGCTTCAGAAGTAAAGAAGGCTAAAATCCAACACTCTATTTTGCAAATTGGCTCTTTCAATAGTTCAAGTTGTGCTCTATCATCATTTTCCAATGGAAGTGCAAGTGAAGCTACAAAGTCACAAGGTTCATTGAAGTTTATGTGGAGGCCACAACAAGTACATGATGTAGATAGGTTGGCAGCGAGATTGTTTTATGTTGAGGCCATTTTTTTCAATGTCATTCGTTCCCCACATTTCAAAAACTTTCTAGATGTGGTGATTGAATTTGGAAAGAGTTAGAACTGGTCTTCTTGAAGAGGAAGTGGCAGCCATATCCACTGAGCTAGCTGAAATTAAAAAAATTGGAAAAGAACAAGGTGCACAATAGTACGTGATGGATGGTCAGATTCAAGGAGGCCCCTCCTAAATATTTTGGCAATATCCCTTGATGGTGTTATGTTCATAAAATCAAATGATACAAGTAATGAACAAAAAACTTCTCTTTTCATTTCGCAATGCATCGAATCAACAAGTTTAGAGATAGGAGAAGAGAATGCTATTCAAATTATTAACAGATAATGCAACTAATTGTGAAGGGATAGGTGATATACTAATGGATAGATTTCCTCATCTATTTTGGACACCTTGTGATGCACGTGTTAGATATTTTGCTTGAAGATCTATCAAAATTGGAGTGGGTAAATAATATTGTGATTGAAGGAAAACAATTTTCTAAGTTTATCCTCAATCATTGCTTGACATTGAACTTCTATTCCCTAATGAAACAAGATTTGCCACCAACTTCTTTACTTTGCTAAGGGAGGTAGAGGAGAGGACAACATTGAGAAAAGTGATGGTTATTGACGAATGGACAGAGTCAGATTTTCAAAGAAGCCCATTCAAAAGATATTGAAAGAATTATCTTAGGGGACACATTTTGAGAAGGGGCCAAAAAGATCATAATGGTGTTTGAGCCTCTTGCTAAAATTTTGAGAATGGTTGATGGCAATCAACCTTGCATGAGTTTTGTGTACGAGGGAATGGATAGAGCGAAGGGAAAAATTCAAAAGTTACTTGCAGGTAATGTTGAAGAAGTCGAGATCATTTGGAAAATTGTAGACAAGCGATGGTTCGTGCTACATCGTCCTCTACATGCAATGTGTTATTTAAGTCCTAAATTAGTAGAGGTAAATCATGATGTAGATGAAGAGATAACGAGAGGTGTATTTGCAACAATATACATGTTGCTTATTCATGAAGAGAAGGAAGCAACAAGAGAGCAACTTACTGTTTTCAAGAACCAACTGAAAATGTTTGGCATCAAGGAAGCAAAGTCAAGTAGGGTGAAGTGAGAACCATCTAAATGGTGGCAGGCATATCGGGCTTCTACTCCACAGGTTAAGAGGCTTGCCGTGCGAATCTTCAACGAATGTTCCAATGCTTAAGCATGTGAAAGAAACTGGAGTACACACAATTTAATCCACACTAATAAGAGGAATCAACCAAGGGCTCAAAAGCTCTCTGATCTTGTATTTGTTCATGGCAATTTATGATTGCTTACTCACTCTCTTGCAAATGAAGATGACAACTCTTGCCTTGGCGAACCATGCTTTGGAGATGAAAAAAATGTTGATATTGCTGATGAGCCTACTAGTGTAGGATTAGATGATGTTGCCAGTATTGATTTTGGTGTAGATGCAGGGTTTGATGGTGCGGATGTTTAAATTTCACTCCCATTTTTAGTTAATGCTGAAAACTTTGATGTTAAACAAAGGATAATTCATAATCCTCATCGTTATATTTTATGTGTATGACATTGAACAATGAATATTGATTTTTGACACTCTATTGGATTTTGCTATCACGTGTTGTTAATTTATTAACTTATTTATGTTTATGTTTTACAAATTTGTATAATATATTTATTTTTTATAATTTATAAAATTTTCCTATCTGAACTACCGAACTTGCCGAACCAAACTTTTTTCAAAATCTCAAACTTCCAAACTTTTTTCCCCTTCTGAACAACTTGAACTTTTCGAACATGGTAACTATGGTATAAACCCATGTGGTTAAGGTATCAAACAACTAGCTATGTGGTGGGAGGAAGACCCCCCAAAGAGCATGGTTTGATGAAAGTCAGAAGATTGGAAGCTAGTTCTATCATAAATCTTTGTCAAGGCTTGGGCCAGAGGAATCACTAGTGTCATCATCTATCATTGTGAAAGGGCCAATGTAGGATATGATAATGCTCATTGAAGAGTGTCCAACGTTGAAGGGGCCAGGTTAGGTAATCCTAGGAGGAAGCAAAGCTCCCCCCTTAAAAGTCTCTCCTAACATCCAAGGCCGAAGAAACTCTAGTAGCAACAATTAAAATTTTAATGTGTGCCTGTCCCCGTGGTTCACAAAGCGGTTGAGGAGCAGATCCACGACGCCGAGAGAGAATTTCGCTGGGGCACCCTAGTACTAGTAGTGTGCAAAGAAGAGCAATGCCTCATTGACTGACCCCCCTCTATGTGTGAGGCAATAGTATCCAAAGGGTGCTTAATGCTACCAACCTCCGTGATGGGCTAAAAGAAAGAGGTGATCGATTTGGGAGCTCTCAGGGCCAAGGACCTGCATCAAAGGGTGACAACCTCGTAAAGAAAAAAGGCTAGGTGTTGTTGGTTTGGGTATCGAAAGTAAGTTGATAGACAGTCGCTCAAGTCTCTATAAAGATAGTGGTGTCTCCCCTAGATCTCGTGATAAATGGATCCCAACTCCAAAGACATTGACTTGGAATGTCCTCGTGGGGATGATTCTAGCCAATGGTGGGGAAAGGCTCCATATGAGCATAAGTTGAAGACAACACTAAAACAAGCCAAGGTAGATTTGATTTTGATGATACTCTTTCCTAAATAGAAGTTCATGTGCTACTTGTTATCACTAGTCAAGAATTATAACCAAGGGACAAGGAGGTTGTCAATCTTCTTGGATAGAGCCAATGTAATTGTATCATTTGAGACAACTAATTTTCATAGTGTTTTCCATGTACTAATGGATGGTGAGCCGATCGCTAAAATAGATAACAAGAAGTTTTGTGAACTTGCGATGAAGGTAAGGGTTCCTAGAAATATTGTTGGCCGGATTTGACTAAGGAGAAGAACAAAATTTTGCAACATGGGAATCAAGGGATACCACTATTTGCTGCAAAGGTGGCAGTGTTTAATAGATTTATTTTTTTCCAAATTGACCAGTGAGATTCGCTCTTCAAAAATATTGATTTGGCTGGCCAACTATATGGAAGGGCACTCACAGGGCAAAGCTTACAATTGGGTGGCATTATGGTGAAGAAAATTAAGGAGTTCTTGCGCCTTGTGAAGAAGAGATTCTATATAGTCCTTAATGTGATTGACTTGATGTTGGACACAACTGTCATATGCAAAGTAAAATTTCAGGGTACTTGGCTTCAGATCTCTCTTTTGATAGGCGATACATAGGGGTATGTAGACAAAGACACCTTGGGAAGGTGGTTACCACGAAGAAGTCTTTAGGGGAGAAAGGTAGACAGATAGAAGACGAACGCTGATCCTAAAGAGGATGCATTGCTAGACAATGAGGAGTGCGAAAGCATTACAAACGACAAGATGATAGATCCAACAAGTATGAGTGACATATGGAAGCACCAAAGCTATCATTGATTGATTCTAGGTACCCCTCGAGGACTCAGCCTCCCCAAGGGTCATCCCTTCTTATTCATTGTATTTTATATTGTGAGATAGTTCCTGTTAGTCCTTGTCCATAGTCTGTTATTGTTTTTGCACCTTTACCTTCTATGCATGTTGTTTCTAATTTTGTAGTGATCTCTATAACTCCAACAAGAGGGAGTCCATCCCTCTATTTTTGTGGTAATTGTTGATGTCGGTTTGATACTTTGGGTGGTACACTTGCACTAACCTTTGTTCTCGAGCCACCCTTGACTGAACCACAAACAAAGACTCCATTATTAGATGATATGCTTACTCCCAACCCTCTTACCCTAACAAGTCTCTAGAATCCAGATGCACGGGTTGATTAGATATGGGAAGGAGAGAGGTTCATGAGGAACAAGTTGATGATGAGGATGAGGAGGCAGGGTGGACATATGATACAAATGCATCAGAGGATGTGTATGGTTCTAATGATGATTCTAGCAGTCTAGAGGATATACATGATGATGAGGATTACTGGTAGGAATTTTGTTCCCACACTAAGGATGATGACTACTAGGACGAGGTCGATGAAGAGGAAGTAGATGCTGAGTGGGTGGCTTTCCTTAAAACAAACAGGGAAAAGCAGTATGAGACCTTGACATACACGCTGAGATGCCATAGACATTCGATGCACATTTTTTCTGAAAGTCCATGATGAGCTAGCAAATGTAGACATTTTTGGTTGGTGAGACGCAACAGAGCAGCTGATGGAAGAGATGGGAAATATTTACACATTTGCTTGGCAGGGAAGGGAGACATGCTTCCAAGTGATGATTCCTAAATTGAAGAAGGGAAAGCAGTATGAGACCTTGACCTCCATCCAAGCCAATTCACCTGACCATCGAGACTGCCATGGATAGAATTAATTTTCTAAGCATGGAAAATCAGCACAACTTTATCATGTCCAAACTTGCTGAGGAAAAGGTCGCTGAAGTTAATGTTGCAAGGAAATTGAAGCAGAAAATGTCTATCTTGAGACAAGGGCCAGATGATGTATTGGCTAAGAAAGCACAATGGGCTAGAGAAAAGTAGAATATGGCAGCAGAAAAAGAACAGGGCAAGAAATACTTTGATTTTGAATTGCAGGTACTGAGAGATTGCGTCAAGGTAAAACATGATATGGCGACTGTACAAGACTAGCCTTCAAAAATTGGAAGACACACGGAGATTACTGTGGATTTGAAGAAACAGAATAAATCTGGAGCTCTATTTCAGGAGCAAGGTTGCTGCAAACTAGAAGCCACCTATGTCTACTGTGGGCCTTCAATGCAATGGGCAGATGCTGACATGGAATAGGCTGAAAAATCAAAGGGCTGAAAAATCAAAGGCACAGCATCTAACAGAGGATAGATAAAAGCTATTGACATAGAGTAGGTTGCAAAATCAAAGGCACAACAACCAATAAAGAATGGATAAAAGCTATGTATTTTGCAAAGAGTTAATTCTCTCGTAAGTTTTCCTCATCTTGTATGCTGTAGTTTTCAACTGATTTGGGGCATTTGGGAAGTTCTTTGGGTTTCATAGTTTCATACACATTGAATGACAATTAAGCGATTCAACGTGTCTTCATAAACATTGAATGGCAATTAAGTGATTCAATTTGTCATAAGATTGACAACGTATATGTTACAAACAAGTTTTCCATACTTGGGGTAATATACATGAATGGTTAGCTTAATGATCACTTCAACTTATACTGTTGTAAATGGTTGAATGCATAATTCCATTCCATGAACCTGGATGTGTACATCTTGAAAACAATTTTCCATTTGTAATTGAAAGTCACATCCCTGAGGGCTATATGCATTATCGATCAAGATAATAAATGACTTTATATAAAGTAATAATGAATGCAATGGAATCCTAGGTCGACCTTGGGGTATGTGATCTGTCAGTTTGCATGTCAGCTAAACCACCCTAGTATGGAAAACATATTGACTGATGTAAACCATACAAAAGAGCAGCCTCTTCTAAGGTCAATGCCATTAAAGTTTATTTCCACCCTAATGTTTAGTGGTGACTAACTAATGGTTCCAACCTTATTTCACGATTGAAGTGGCACATTAGGTTTACCCATAGTTCAAAATCTCGTTATCAACGATTTCTCGGCTGGGCAAAATTTGAACTGTGACCCGGATCTTGCCAATTTCTCGTCATTCTTTTCAACTTTATCGCTACTTTACAAAACATATAAATTCATAAAATAAAAATGCAAAAAATTGTTAAATGACATGGGAAATGAATGTAGAGAATGCCATAGGTCCATAAGTATTTTTTCTATCAATGTGAGACCAAAAAATAGTTCAATACTACAAAGTACAAAGTTACAAAATGCAATGCTCATAGAGTCATGAAATAACAAATATACATATTACATTTCATCTCTAGCACCTAGAATAAGTTTGATGCCGCTACCTCATGGAAGTGGAAGGTAAAAATTCCTCCTCTCCAATGCCAACATCGTCAACAAATGTATCATTTGGATCCTCACCAATCCCTCCCGATGTCTCTGCGGCCCCAGATGCTATTGCCTCTTCTGCCTCTCTTTAAATTTGCAATCTCCTCCGTTGTAAACATGGGCTTTGACTCTACTCATTAATGATCCAGTGAGCATATGGATTGATCTCATTCAAGTCAATAGCATCATATTTATTTTGCGAAGAGAAGATTGTATCGCACAAATACAAGGTCATTGAGGCATTGTGTTATCAATCTGTTGTGATTCTTTGTGTGAACACCTTCAAACATGCTCCAATTATGTTCACATCCAAAAGAATTACATGGTTGACACAAAATGCGGATGGCTAGCCTTTGAATATTTAGTGTTTTTGCACTATAATCTTCCCACCACACATCTGCAAATAAGAGATTTATAATTTTGTAAGTCAACTAGGCTAGAATAAATGAAAAAAGTCTACTAGAAAGAAAAAACAAATGACTCAATTTGTTTTTACCTGGCTAAGAGGTGTTTTTTCTCTTAATGCATAAAGCCGAAGAAAAAAGTCTCCATGTTGCATTCTTGTAAATCTGCAGCTTATCAATAATTGCATATGTAGTCTTTCATAAGGCGTCATCCTCTCTATGCATGTATTGAGGCCATCCATAACCTCCTCATTAGCCTTAAATGAATCAGAATAGAAAAACTTAGGATTCAAGTAGTAGGCCGCTACATGAATATGTCAGCGGAGCATCTTGTTCCATCTACAATCAATTATGCACCATATGGGTTCATATTTAAAACATGGTCTCTTTGGCTACGTTCATGGCCTCATACAAATAACCCATTGTGTTTCTCTCTCCATCCACCAACCAGATAACTCGAACCAAAGGCTTTGACAACAAAAACAAAATAATACACAAATTTAAAATGAAAACTAAGAGAAAAATTATAACAAATAAATGATAAATAAAAAATAATTAAGTTAAGCCTTTAAGGTTACCTTAATGATTTCCTCTATGTGCTTCGTAAAGACTTCATCAAAAATGGTCTTCATGAGCCTTTCCCCTTCAGCCTTCTTAGCACAGGGAGACTCCAACCACCGATCACTCACCACCATCTACTTAAGGGATTTTAATGAGGTCTCAATGCTCGACAATGTGAGGAAGTTTGTGGCAAATCATGTGACTCTCGATCGCACAACCTCCTTTCCGTTGGTGTGCTCTCTCATCAACTGTAGCACCCAAGTGTGATTTTAGATGAACTTGGTTATATCTCTTGTCTCATCAACCACACCATTCCCCTGTGAGGTCTCTCCTATGTCCTCGAGCAAAATATCAATGCAATGGGCCGCATAAAGTGTCCAAAAAAGTGTAGGGTGCCTTTCCTAAAAAAGTTTGTCTGCTGCTACATATGCGGTTGTGTTGTCTATCATAACTTGAACAACATTCTCCACACCTACTTGCATCACCACCTCATCTAGCATGTCACATAAAGTGTTTGCAGATTTTACTTGATTGGAGGCATCAATTGACTTCAAGAAGACTAGCTGTCTACTTGAAGCCACTAGAAAGTTAATCAGTGTGGTTTTTCTCATCCATCCACTCATCAAATAAAATTGTGCACTATATTTTTTGCCATATTTTTTTGGTCATCTACAAGGGCTTGCGTATGTCTCATAGAATCCTCCAACAATGCGCCACTAAAGTCACGAGGATTAGGAGCCTTGAACCCCTTCTCGGCAATAGTCAATGCAGTGACCAAATTCTCTCAATATGGATTTTTTGCCACATTGAAAGGAATGTTGTAGTACCAAAAAATTTGCTGCAACTATCCTCGCTTCATTTTGCAGTTCTCTGTTCCAAGCAATACCTCCCAACGAAGGTTGTGACCCAGGGCTACTTCTAGGAACAAAAATAGTATCCAAAGGATCATCATTGATGATCCTCGTCCTCGACCCCGACCATGTAGAGTTGAGGTAATAGAATAGCCTTCAATGCCACTATCATCTCTCGTTGTCCTTCTATTCATTAGGAGTGCATGTGCATCGGCTTTCATTTTTTTTTTTTTTTTCTACTCATTGCAATGCAAACAACCAACTCTCTTTGAGTCTCAAGTGGTGCTTGATTGCACACCACCACATCATTTTGTGCCAATCGTGCAATGTGATTTTTTAGACGAAAAATCCCTCCACTCATCTTCATCCTGCAATAGTTTCATATTACACAGTTGCTCTACGTTCGTTCACAATGCTTTCAACTAAGGTTATTGGACTTAGGCGTACTACGAATACGACCCACTGAATCAGAGATGCCAATGCCAGTACCATTCTTAAACAACAAACTTGAATATTAAAAAAAAATTATATATGTTTTAACATTTAAATATAACTGCTAGTGCCAATCAAAGGAAGTAAAAGTAGAATTTAGAAATAAAATTTCAATCTCATGAGTCAAAATTTCAAATTTCAAATTTTATATTAAAAATTAAAAAGATAATGAAAATTGAAAAAAAAAAAAAAATCCCTGGTTTGCTGTTTTTAACTCTCTGCTATATGCTGCAGGCTCCCAGTGGAGTTGTGGACTGTTCTCAGTTGTCAATGAGTATTAATGGCAAATAACAAATACTATAAAACTGCAATCTGTGTTTTTAGCCTCTGCAAAGCAGTCAATGAGTATATACAAGAGACTCACACAATATCACCAAACTTGAAGCTAAGCTTAAAAATTGGAGTTTAGGTTGCAAATTTTGGGGCTCTTACACCTGGTCTAGGAGATTGTATTTTGAAACTTGCCTCAAATGATGCTAAGCAAAATGATATTCGCAACATAGTGGCAAGTAGGCTACCAAATTACCCAATGACCATAACATGTCTAGAGCTTTACCATAAATTTATAAAATTTGTTGTTCTGATGTCATGATAGATTTCTCAATCATCGCTAAACCAAGACCTTATACATTGCCATAGCTTAGTGGCATTGAGACATTGTAACAACTTGACAATAGATGATTTGTGGTCTCCGTATTAAGTTGATACTTTGTACCCTGACACAGTCCTACCCAAACTTCCAAATCTCGGTGACATCGTGATTCTCAGCCTGTGCAAACTGCAGTCTGTTGCCATGAAGGTCACATGTGATTTCGTGAATATAAAACGGTTGTTAAATCTGTGTTTTCACAGTGTTAAAGCAGTTTTCTCTGTTGCTCTCCATGTTAAAGTTGTGTTACAAACTTAAAAAACCGTGCATTAAACTTAGGAAACCCGAAACCATGTATTTTAAAGCTTCGAAAAAATATATTTTTTTATTGCTGAGACATTGGGGATTTCTCAACGATTTTCACCGAGTAATCGTTGAGAAATCATGACTTCTCGTCTTGTGATAAATGGACCTTTTTCTCATCTAACAATTGTCTCATGAGAAATGCTGAGAAATGCAGAGAAATTGTCGAGATTTGGAACTATGGGTTTACCCTTAGTGTCTTCAATCCCCCATCAATAAATTTAGTCCATTATGACACCAAGGGATTTCTTGTCAATATACACTCCTTGTGCGTCTATGTCTAGCTGGAATTTACCACTATCCATTGAAAACTCTTTGGGACCTCTACTTGCTCCTTGCATAACAGCAATAACAATAAAAAAAAGTAGCATGCATTGCAAATCTTGTGCAAGCCATAAGTTTAACCTAGCAACATCCATGCCTGCCCCTACCGATGTAAAATTCCTTGTGACCCCTAATGCTACTTGCTCCACGCATAACAAGAATAACAATAAACAAAAAGTAACATACATTGCAAAGCATGTCCAAGCAATAAGTTTAACCTAGCAACATCCATGCCTGTCCGCAGATAGTGAGGCAACAAGCAAAAAATTCTTTATCTAGGCCATGTATGCATCATTTAGTTTCTATAGTTTTAGGAGGCAAATGCGTGTTGAAAAAAATGCTATGGCCAGGGTCATGGCCAGCTAGAGGCATTTCATTTTATGACTGGCACAGGTAGTTACACAATAAATCTCCATACTGGTTTCCTTCCCTTCTTAGACAAATGCCAACCTAGGGTTTCCTAGGCTAGACAATTTGTGTTGAAAAAAATGATAGGGCCAGGGCCATCCCCAGCTATAGGGCACTTCATTGTATGACCGGCGTATGTAATTATACACTAAATCTCCTTGCTTCCTTCCCTTTCTTAGACACCTGCCAACCTAAGTTTTCCTTGACTAGGAAATCTATGGGTCATGGTCAATCATCATGCAATCAACTGATATATAAATAGCCATACACTCATGCTGGAACTAGTGGAAATTAGATAAAACTATTTATTAGATACAAATGCCAAAAGTTCCTTACAAGTTTTAGCCCTAGTATTGATTGATAAGTGTTCCTTATATAATTCTTTTATGAATATTTATATTCTGAATAGCCGATGTTTCTAATATAATTGCTTATGAACCTTCATTTTGGTATATCGGTTCTATGGCAAATGTACTTACCCACCTTTTGCTTGCGCTGATGATTATTCTGTCATGCTCATAGATGACATCATGATTTATCATCTAAATTCCTTTGTTGATTTCATCTTGTGCATACACATTTTTTATATTATGCTTGTACACACAAAGTTTGAGTAAATGCATTCCTTGACTACATTCTATTTCGAAAAATATCAATAATATCTTGAAGACATAAAAGAACCTCTCTACCGATTTACTGGAAGACCTTTGATGTGCAGGTTCTTTTGGATGTTTGCAACACAATGAAAACAATTTAGTAATAATTGATTCTGTACCACTGTATTAAAGGTGCATACTATACAAATTACATTTACGTATCTTGCTGAACATGGGACTTTGCAATATTTGTGGCATTTATTCTATATATAACCAAAAATAACTTGTAGTACATTAGGTCCAAGTGGTTGTGGTATAACGATAATGGGTTCACTTGTAAGTGTGTGACCCATGTTCAAATACCCCCTAACCACATTAAGGCGGCCCATACTTCCAGTGGACATATTGTAAGGTTGTGGTGTAAATGATTATGGGGTACATTCGTGCATGACTATGGTTTAAAAATGTTAAGAACATGTTCCAAGATTATCTCACCCATGATTCACCAACCATAGAATAACGAACAAACTTGTAGTACATTAGTACTTGAAGACACTTGGAAATCTAATGCATATTTGTGGCTATCAAAATGCATGACCTCAGAGGTAATTGCAGATGACAATAATAAAGTATATTTTCTCTTGACATGGTTTGCGGGTTGTGTTTCAGGTTTGCTCGAGTGGGCTCTATTGTTCTAGCTCTCCATGATGCGAGTGATGTGTTCCTAGAAGTGGGCAAGATGTTCAAATACAGGGGTTCTAACATTATTCCTAGCATCTCCTTTATTTTTTTTGTAATCTCTTGGATTGTTCTCCGCCTTATTTACTATCCATTTTGGATCCTTTGGAGCACAAGGTAAATTTTACTTTCTTGAGTTGGGATTTTGTGCTGTTGATCATTTTTTTACGTTAAGTATATAATGGGAGGTTCTTTTTTAGTACAAGAATTGTTTTTAACTAGTTCAGTTGCCCATTTGCAGACATAGAAACATGCAACTTAAGAGTATATTGCTGGAAGTTTCCACTTTTTTGTGCCTCTAAATCTTGTGAGATTTTGTGAATGGCCATCTACTACAATGTTTTCAGGAAGATTCTCTAATGTTCAGTTGTTTTCTTTTCCATGATCTTAAGGATATGCACCCATAATTTTACTTGATGACAAACAATGCTCTGAGTAAATACTTGTTACATATCATCATCGGGTACCTGCATATACATTTTTTTGAATAAAAATATGAATATATATTAAAATCAGGAATAATAAGACATCTGAGCCAGCCTAAGGGCCAGGCTGCTTAGGTTTGGCATGTTATGCTAATAGCAAATCATTACATTCAAGATCTTGTGCTGCAGATTCTGAAGATCAATCGAAATTACCCCTGATAGCAAGAACCGAAATTTACTTAAGATTGTTACTTGAAAGAGAAAAACTAGACTGTAAAGAAGACCAACTATATGCTATTTGCTGTGGCTGCCTATTATATACATAGAAAGCCCTTTTCTTATGCAGGCCATCCATATTACTTCATTTACAAAAATGTACATTAATATTGTGGCAACAGGTCATAAAGTTTCCAATGTTTGAATTCCACCTTGCCGTCACAGATCATGATCTACCTGCATATACATATTAAATAAGAAACTTCTCTGAGACATGAATGGTCCTACTAAACCTTCAGGGTGTGGACTGGGATAGCCATCGCCAAACCTATTGTGGCAATCCTTGATAGGTGCTATTTTGTGTTCATGAGCAGCATCCTGTTGGGAGCTAATTAATGGCTCTAACTGACATCATCAAAGTCCATCCTATCATCCATTAGGCAATATCCAAAATTTTTTGAGGAGGGGCTTAAAAGAAACTATATACAACCAAATGCTCTTTGTGGGATACCAAATGACTGCTAAGAATAAAGGAAAACAAATAGATTCCCTGTGAAGCGTCAAATAACTACCAAGTTTGGAAATGAAAGCATAATTCAATAATCTTATAATTTTAAATTTTATTGATGGATTAATTCTTAAAAATCTGATACATAATTAAGAAAACATAATTACTCCACATAAATCAATAAGAATTATTTAGAATATACTGGGCGTTGGTCTTTGACGAGCAATATATATATATATATATATATATATATATATATCATGGAGTAGTGGCTTGCTTATCCAAGATTGTTACCATCTTAGAGTTACACTTCTGGCCTTTGATGCATGCTCCAATTATAGGTGGCTTTGGATCTGTAGATTGTCACCATATCAGAATGTTTTATTGCTGCCTTCAGACATTGTTATCCATGTAAATGATTACCCCTACCATGATCTTTGTTCTGAAATATTGTGTTATTCTGTCTTGTGGATGGCAGCCTACTAGGGGATTCCAAGGCTCGTACAAGGACATGACAGATTACTGTCAATGATATTATTGTGGATGAGTTGCATGTTCATGAGCCTGATCTTGACAAATTGTTGGTTCAATAGGCATTTAACATATATATCAAACCAAATTACTGCTTATTGGAGAAATGTTGAAAAGAGCGAATCAAATAGCTTTTTTAGTTTCAATGGTATCTCCTTCTTCCTGAGGTTTGGTGGTTATATTTGCATTCCAGTAAGGGAGATGCTAGTGTTGTTGATACTGTCCCAATCAATCTGTCCCTAATTCCATATATTAAGAACTTCCAGACTACTGACAAACTTCTCATTGCACGCCATGCTTACCTTGGGTTTTCTCTATTTGGCCCTCCTTTGACCTCTGCTCAACCTATGTTACCTCATCCTTAGATCGCAATTGAGTTGGATTACTCCTACATCATGGTTTATAAGGTCGCTGCCTCATTTCTTTTCTGTACAGAAAATCTGACTGCAGCTCCATATCCTTTGGGGAGACACTTAATACTTCTTTCCATACATGGTTTGCTCTATCAAGCCCTCTCACTCCTTGGAGGAAATAATTCAGGTTTTGGCTCTGAGGAGTGATCCCTCATCTTTCTAGCATTCTTACCTCCAGACCTTTTCATGCACACTCCTAACACTTAAGCAATGCCTTTGTAACATTGATTCACACATTTAGTCTGCTCAGTTGTCTGTTGTTTGTGATGTTCAGGGTCAGTTACTCATTCTTGTGTCTTTACCACTGTCATCTTGAGGTTTCTACAAAACTATTTTTGAAATATTGTACTAGTAAAACAACTTGCCTTAGAGCCCTCAATTAAACTTTCTCAGATACAATGTGAGGCCTCTGACTTAGCCTATTGCTGTCCAAATTAGTGATGTCTGCTTTGGGTTTTCTTCCTCGTCTCTTTCAAAGGAAAAATGAAGGTATTCTAATTTATGGGTGGCATTGATCAAAGAAGGGCTTCGTTTTAGCTTGAGCATGCATAATGTTCAAAAAAGTGCTGAGGGATTCAATAGCAATTATCAAGAGTGCCTACTTATGTTCCCCCGGTCTCTCTCGTCTCTCTCTCATTCTTTGAGAATGGTTGCAAATACATCTTGCTTATACAGTAATCGAGGGAAATGTTTAGGATCAGACTCCTTTGAAACTAATAGCAGTTTGTTCATTTGGTTCAATGCAAGAAAATCAGCCCCTAGTATTGTAACAGATCATCATTGTTGCCGGCACCTCTGATTTGATAAAGTTCCGTTGATGACATTCTTTGTTACAGTTTCCATGCTTGTTTTGGAAATTAAAAGGGAGTGAGGTAGAAATTTGGCTGTGTTCAGCAGGAGTGCCAAGAATCCATCAAATTCACCCTACTGTAACTTGAATTTTGACAAGATCGAGTTCAAGAGTTAGATGAATACTTTTCCCAAGTGATCATACATTTGCAAGTTCTGACTTTCTGGGCCTGTATTTGACAGCACAATAAAATAAACAAGTTATTGCAATTCATTGGTAGGAGTATGTAAAAGAAGCCAAAAGAGAAAGGACTTTTAATGCTCATAAAGTGTATTTAATTTCACAAAGATGAACATTTTCTTAATGTTAAGTGTCATTGTTAAATGGGCATTCTAGTTGGTAAGAGCAAAACAAATGAAACTTAGAAAGGTAAAGGTAAAGATATTTTTTAGGTCACCACCAAGAGGATTGTTTTTCCATTTACCTTATATGTTGTTCAAAGTGGGTGTGCATACCCTACCCCTCGACAGATTCTAACTTGTGTCTCCTCTATGGAGTATACATACCTTACCCTTCATCATTAGGCCCACTCAGCTTTACTTTAGCAGTCCACTAGTTGGCCAAGAGAAGGGGCAAACCTTATAAAGTAGCCAAGTGACAAGAGTAGAGAAGATTTTTAACCAGATGCTCATTGGAGATATCTTCTAGATATGGATAGCAGTAGTTGAGTGGTAAAGACAGTTTAATTGCGTTGCTTCCTCCCTGCATTTAAGCCACATTTGTGATCTTTAAAGGAAGATGCGTGTGCAGCTTTTATTAATCAATTGTCTAGATTTAAAGGGCTGAGCATGGCTGGTTGCACATTGGCTCTGCCTAGTTGACCAGAAAGTAAGATTCTCGAGTTTCAACATTATCTTCTGGGGTTGCTACCATTATAACAACTTTACCTAGGTTGGGATAAAGGGAGGTTCTTTTTTTGTAAATGGCAATTCCAAAACCTTGTATTGTGCTGAGATAACTATTTGGAGGCTATAGTGACTTCATGGAGAATATTTCTAAAGATATTGGAATAGATGTTTGCACCAAAAGCATATTAGAATGAATATGATTTGGATTGTGTTTATATGTTATATCCAATAGAGTTTCAAATGACGTGCAAAGCTCCAAGAGCCACCTTCTGATGGGAATAACTTGCAAAGTGTAATGCCCATCTTACTGCAATCTATCTTCTTTTGATTTGGGTGATGCGCACACAACCATGGGGGCAAGCATTTCCTAGTTGTGTTGCATGAATGTCGCAATTGTTTTAATGTGATGTTTTGTTAGTGAATGTACATGGTTATGTAAGTACGGAATATGCAGTAAATGCATTTAATTTGTGATTGTTGCAATGTGTGGTTGGGTGAACATCACTTTGTAAGTGTAGTGTTGTGACCTTATGTCTAGTAAATACCCCTTTTCTATGTCTTTCCCTTTTCTGCCCTTCGATTTTTTTTACTTTACCCTAAAGCTCTTGAAGGGTCTAATGAATGTGTGGGGTGGGTTGAGTGACCTACAAGTCAATGCTAAGTGCAAAATTCGGATTTAGGCTTTAGGGTTACTTTTAGAGGGTCTTTAGGGCAAGTAGGACACTTCATAGCAGCTCTATAGGTCCTAGGGTCATAAGGGTTAGGGTAGGTGAGCTTTCCAAGGGGTGGAAAGGTTCATTTGGGCTACATAGAGCCTCAATAATGAGTCTTTATAAGAGAGAATTAATTGTGTGTAAGAGAAGTTAGCATTTTGTACGAGTGTGTAAGAGGGACTTAATGAAAGTTGTAAGAAGCCATGTGATATGAAAGAGCATTTCTTACAAATGTAAGAGAGGTTGATGAGTCCTCGGGGAAGGTAGAGCCAAATGGCAAGATACTATTGGGTAGGAAATTTAGTGGTTTTTTCTATATATTCAACAAGTCCAAACTTTGTTGGGTGGTTATTCATTTTTACTTGGGAGATCTTGCTTAAGGGAGAAGAAGGGAGCTTGTAGTAGTTTATGAAAGAGTGTTTGAAGGAGAGCTTATAGGCTTAAGGTAAGCCTCAATTCCTTTTTATGATGCTTGCATTATGTGTTTAATATGCTCTTTAAATGCTTGTGCAAATATCCTTGAAATGCTTGTTTTAGCTTGTTTTCACAACTAGTGGAATCTAGTTTGTAGAGGGAAAATTGTTGAGTGTGGGGAATTGTTTTCCTTGATTTTTATGTTTGTTTTAGTCCCTTTGCAACTATTTAGGTTGCTAATTTTGCTGTTTTTATCGTGAAAAATTAGGGCACTGTTGTGCCACCCATTTGGGGTTGGGCACTATTGTTTCCTTTCTAGAAGAGAAAATATAAGCTTTATTAGTAAGCAATATAGTTCTTTTGTGAAGATAAAAGCTGAGTTTTATTAGTGGGCAATACAGTCCTTTATGAAGAGAAAATATGAGTTTTATTAGTGAACACTAAAGTTCTTTTAAGATAATTTTTTTTAGTTTGATTAATGAGAAAAATAGTTTTTCTTTATGAAGAGATATCTGAGTTTTATTAGTGGGCAACTTAGTTTATTTTATGATGACAATATCAATGTTTGCATACTCGTACTTGGAGAGTACTCGCCCAGCCAAAAAAGAGTTTACTTGGCAAATACTTGGCAATACTTGACAATATTTTTTTCGCATTTTCGGAGTGTACTGTATGTGTAAACCTTTTCGGCTAGTATATATGCAGTACTTGGCAAGTACTGTGTATATACTCGCCGATTAAAAAAAAAACACTGCGAGTTTTTATGGCGATTACTCACCTAGGTAATTAGGTAATTTCTCGGCAAGTACTCGCCGAGTATGTATACTATGGGCAATATAGTACTCGCCGAGTATGTATACTATGGGAAATATGGTTTCTTTTAGAAAGAAAAATATGGGTTTTGTTGCAGGCAACATTATTTCTTTGTAAGATGAAAAATCTAGGTTAGATAATAAATTGCTGTTCTTAACAGGATTGGAATTCCACAAAACCCCTTTTGGGTTAATTAGCCTTCTTTTATAGTTGAAAAACGGATCCAAGGTTGTTGGGTTCTATTAAATATTGAGAGAGTTTTTTTTATAAAAAAAACTGCCTACTTAAAAGACAACAAACAATGACTATTGTTTTTTATAGCAGAACGAAATGTAATTGCTGCTCTTAACCCATAAAGAATTAGTATAAATGGTTTGTGGGTTTTATTCCTCTCTTTTAGCTTCAAAACACATAAAAAGCCCTAATTTCAAGTATTGAAAGAGAAACTTAATTTCTAAGCTACTAGGATTTATTCTAATGCGGATTCAATGATTTAAATTGACCATACATTAACATAGCTTAGGTAAGATGTTGGGATTTATTATAAGGCCACGTTGATTTAAAATATAAAAGCATTAGTATAACTCATTAAAGTTTTTGGCTTGTTAGCAATAAACTAAATTGGTATTAACAATAAATAGACAAATGGCATAGTTAAAGTTTAAAGCTTTAGCTTGTTTATATTTTCTCTATAATGTGATAGAGACCTGTTTTGATAAAATTAAGGGAAAATGAACTTGATAGTATGTAGAGCACACTGTATGTGCATATGAGCATTTGAGTATATTGTAGTATGTGTGGCACCTAGAGCACATTGAACTGTGTAGAGCTTATGGTTATGGTGGACACCTAGAGTATATGGTTGTAGGTAAGCACTTTGTTTGCGTAGAGAACATGGGTTGTATGTATGGACCCCTAAATAATAACTTAAAACTTTCTTATGGATAGGAACTATACCTCATCGCTAAGTTGAGCGAAAAAATTGATATTAAGGCTACTTTACGAAAATGTATATAAGCATACATTATTGTCTATAAGATTAATGCAGGGAAGTGTGCTTAATAGGAACACTTATGACGTACTACTCATATGTGGATCTCTATGATCCAATTATGTGGAAATTTTGGATAGAAATACCCATAATATGCCTCATGGGCCAAGCGACTAGATATTTAAGAAAGGACAATATTTAAGAAATCATCGTGTTAACTACTTCAATATGAAGTTGGGTGAATTAATATCTATGAAAACTTAAGCTTAAACATAAGTAAGGCTATGAAAGCGATCCCTAATTTAGAAACAGTTAGCTTGTTTAGGGGCTACTAAATGAGGTAAGAAATACCATAAGGAATTTTCAAACTACATTGAGGGTAGCTTAAGTACGGAAAATATGTGAAATCTACTATGAGAGATCCTAAAATAGAACACCATTACTTATATAGGCATTTGTAAATACAAATATGAATGCACACACATTGTTACCCCCTTAGAGTAATAAATATGCAAGGTTTTGTTGTTAATGTTTAACGTGTATGGAATGATCTTGTGTAGAGTTGTCACACATAAATCAAGAATATATTGATCCTGCAGATAGGTTGATGAACGCAAACTAGAACATGGCATGGAAAGTTGTCGTTAGACCATAGTAATAAGATAAGAGGGCAATGATTAGAATAATTGGGGAGCTATCAATATAAAAAGGCAAAAATATTACTAAGGGAGTGCATTGGAATTTAAAAAGGGGAAAACTTTATAATTAAGGAAGTTAGATAAGGGAAATTAATAAAGTAGGACTTTGTTGTTTAAGAGCCAATGGGTATGCTCTTAATGACTTTATTTTCTTTAAGTTTTTTTGTGTTAGGCCCTGTAAGCCTTTGGAAACTTAGTTTTGAGCAATGTATATGAAACCTTGTTTGGAAGATGAAGGTTAAGTGACTATAGGGCTTAGACATGTTTTGATATGGAATTGTAACCCTCTTCAGGGTTGAATAGTTAAACCCTATCGTGGATTTTAAGAACAACAATCAACATGGACCTTAGAAGGATAACTTGATTAATGGGACCTCATAATAATGATAGCTAGAAGTAGACATTTCTAGGTTAAGTAAAGTTGTTACTTGCACATAAATAGTAAATGAAGTTTCTTTTCGCATAAATAATGATAGCTAGAAGTAGACATTTCTAGGAAAACTTTAGAGAATGTCAAGTAAATCTATCACCTCTTTTGCAATTAATTTAACCGTGTGTCCTTTTGCTTTTACTTTGACATGGAAAGCCAATTAGAAGAAAATCATTGTGTGAAGACAATTAGAAGGAAATTGTTGAAAACAACTGCAGTAAAATTGTTAAGATCAATAAGAGCAAAACTTCTAGATCAAGTGATAATATTTATTATTCTTTTTGAGCCTATGATGTGAATAGTTGTGTCTTGTAAAGTTGAAGGGATTGTTGAGATAAAATACTTTTGGTTAACAGTGCCAATTAATGGCAATGCATATTTATCCCAATGGGGTAATTAATAAAACTAATTGTGTGATTTTATGAAAGGAGCCATGCCTATCACTGAAAGGAATAAACACTAACATTTTTGGATTAACTACATTCAGCCTTGATTCTACTTATGCAGGTGCGTGTAAACAAATATGTAGGCAGCTTGGGGAGTGAGTGTGTGCCCTAGTGATTAACAATTAGGGTTTGATCCATGAGTGCTAATTTTACTTTTCAACTTTTTAAAAACCATGTAGGATGCTAAACTAAAATTGGTATGTTGCTCCTAATAAAAGGATCTGAGTGGCAATCAAAGTAAGTAAGAATGATGAATAAAACTGCAAATGTTCTAATGAAATAACACGTTGATGGAAACACCTTGGTTTGTTGCATAAGGAAGTTTCCTAGCCTGGAATGTTGTGAATCGAACCTTTTAAGTCGAACCTAGATTTTTTTGATATGACCCTCCTTGTGCCTTGTATCTTCAAACCCGATTCTAAGTGTGTAAATGCTTAAACTCACACCCTCTTTACCTTCGAAGCAATGGTGGCTTATGCTTGTTAAATATAAACTGTTTTTTTTCATATGTATGATAAAAGGATAACTTTCTCATGACTTTTGTGTGCGGTACATAGGAGACTTTAAACGACTGGTTGAATCTTGCAGATGGGCTTGCATTCTTAAATTAAGCTTTCTTATTCTTGATTTTAAGAGCAATGCAGAGAGTACGACATTGTTTGTTGAGTACATTCATAGGAAGTAGTGTTTAAAAGCAATGTGTGTTTGAAAATTGAGCTTTATGTGAGGCTGCCCTCCTGTCTATCTTGTCTGGAATGGAATTGATTCATGAGAAAGAAAGCATGAAGGAATCTTATGTAAAATGTATGAATGGGTTGTGCTCTTCCACTGTGGTTGGCTTCAGTTGTCCGTGTGTATAGTATACACCAATATCTGAACCATGACTCTTTACATCTGTATCAACAATTGGAATGTTGTGTATGTGAACTTTAAACCAAAAAAAAAAAAAAAAGTGTGTTTTTTGCTGGGTTGTTTTGGGTGAAAATTATTAGGCATGACATAAAAATCTTAAAAAATAGGTAGGTGATATCAGGACCAGAATTGAATTTTAGTAAGATAAGGCATGTTTAAGGATAGTTGTCTAAGTGATAAGGTTGAATACTTCATGTAGTAACTCTTAAAAATCTGCTACACAAATAGGAAGCCTTAATATGTACAAAGAGAGCACTTTTAAAAAGTTACGAGTATGGCCCATGGACTCTTAAGTATATAAAGTTATTAATGAGCACCCATCTCTAAGTTATAGGTGGGGCTTAAGTTATGAGTTATAATCTCCTTCAAAAACTATTGATTAAGTGGGTGATACCCTTATTGTTGGAGCCCACATAATTGTTTTTGAAGTGGCCTTTCTCATTGAATTGGTTATTGAAATCTGAAAGTAAGTCTTTACCGGCACCATCCTTTTAAGCAAAGAAGTTGGGTTCAGCACCTGCAGGGGACCAGTCCCGATACGGCATGAACTAGGTCCCGGTCCTAGTCCATTACGTCCCAGGGTTTGACCCGTGTACGCCCCAGCCTGCCTGGGTATGCTGGGTAGTGTTCTAGCATTTTTATGGATAATTGTCATAAAAAGATACCATTACCATTGTGCAGGAGGAGGAAAACGACTGAGGTGGAGTACCAAGTGGGTCTACACAGAGAAACTATTTGTTGAAGACAAAGAGGACTTGAGGGGGAGGATCTAATGTGGAGACGTAGATGATGGAGAGAGTCAGAGGACTATACACACATTCTTTGACATTTATTCCTTCAAGCATTAACTGACGAAATGTTGAATGAATAGCAGCCCTTCCTTGACATGGTGGGTTGACTGCTAGATTTAATATGTTTGGTATGGCAACCAAAGTTTTAGTGGGCTGGAATGGAGTTAACCCAACAAAGGAAACAAATAGAGTTGCTTGAATCATTGTGGCACCATTGTGGGAGCCATAATATGTGGATTTGAGTTCAAAGCACGAGCAGCAATGTTTGAAATTTTGAATGGATAACTATCATTAATTTCTCCGACATACTGGTCTGAGCACCCAAAAAAACATCTGTAAAGAGAAAAGTGTGTGGTGCTGTGCACAAGTGGATGTGATCTGGAGGAAGGGGGACATGGTGGCACCTATGTGGAGTTGGAAATTGATGTGGAGAGTAGCATAGGG
The DNA here is from genome assembly GCA_037957365.1 of Torreya grandis. Lineage (NCBI taxonomy): Eukaryota > Viridiplantae > Streptophyta > Pinopsida > Cupressales > Taxaceae > Torreya > Torreya grandis. The sequence continues at coordinate 999,797 of JARHVA010004325.1, read as the reverse complement.
GCCGAGGGCTTGTTATAGATATAGATGCAAAAGTTTATTCTTACAACTTCACTATTCTCCAGGCTGACCACGAGTATGGAGAAGATTGTGTGAAAGGTCAACTAGAGGGATTCATAGTTCTGATAGAAAGCTTTAAAGAAAAAAGAGCATAAATAAAAAATGTTCGAGTTTGAATTGATTAAAACCGGGAATTAAAAGATCAGCCTTTTTATGATGTTTATGTTTACTTTCAATCGAATGTGTAAAAGAAGGGTGTCCCCGGTTTTAACAATTTATTTAAACCAAGCTTGTTTGCAAAGTATGAAAAAGCTTATAGACAGTGCAATTTGGTCATGTCTTCTTTGAAAGATTAATCTCTTACTTTTCAGTTGCAAAGGTCGTTATTTTGTTTACTCTTATGTATATTATGTGGTTAATTTTGCTTATTCGGCTACTATTTTTTATAGTTTAAATGTTTTAATTTTTCTAATGGGGAAAGAGACTAGAGGGTGAGAAGCCCAAAGCAGTGGATTACATTCACCGTTCCTCCCCTCTACTAGCAAATCATTACGGTGCTTGTATGCAAGTGAGCCCCCTTGGGATAATTACCAAAAATACGAGGAAAAATTTCGTTAGGGTAATTAATGACTACTCATGAAAGTCATCTTGAGATGATTTAAATAATCACGACTAAAATCCAAAAAAGTTAATAATCTAATTTGATATATATTTTTTACGGCTGTATCCAGCGGTACTGAACCCAGGCAAAAAAACATTTTCCATAACGGCAGTACCCAACCCTGTAACAATACTGGAACCAACATCTTAGCTTTTAAATAATATATGGGCCAGCATCTTAAGTCATATGTCTGAATTGCACTGTAGTCATAAGGTTGTAATTTCACTAAGGCCACTTTCAAAGTTGGTCATGGTGGGACTTATGGAATAATGATTCATTACGTTTTTAGGGTTCAAAAGGGAATCTTGTTTGGTGTATTTTCATTGTAATGCATTATGTGTTGGCTGTGAGGAATTCTAAACATTAATTGAACTTAATGTTTAGCCCAAGTTATGCCTATCCAGTCAGTTGACAATTGTGTCAGCCAGACGGTAGTTTTCAAACTGCTAGCAATTGGTAAATGTATGAAACAATTTTTAAATATCAGCTAAAAAGAAAATTATGCTCGGGGCCAAATCGCTGGGAAATCAAATCCAACCAACGATGTAAATTTGCTTGCATTTGTTTCTTTTTATTTTCAGTCACGTGCCTTGTTTTTAAGTAGAATTTCATGCCCTCATTTTAAGATTTAACATCTCCTTGTGCAAGCATTGATGTATGCCATTCACATGAGCGATCAACTTACTTCTGGTTTATATTCCGAACATTACTGGATGACTAACACTTCCTTTTGGCTATCTTTTAAATTGAGTTTGTGTCTTACATTGCTTGACGTCTGAAATGTTACTCTTAAAGTTCCTTTGGTTGGTGACAAGGGATGTGATATCTTGTAGCAAACGACCAAGGTGATTTATGAAGTGGTTCAACATCTAGGCAAATTAATGTTTTCATTGATGGTGAAGAAAGATACAGTTTACATTGGGTTTACATATAATACATTGCATGAGGGTTGATCGAAACATTTTTCATTGTTAATGGCAGACCATGCCACCACGGGAAAAAGCACTGCCAAGGAGGGATCACGTCTGACTGAATGGTAAACTAATCCCATGCTTTTGCTATCTACAGTCGCATTAGACCCAAATTCAATTTTGCTGAAAAGATGAAGTCTAGTTGGTTGACTGTGGATTATGAAGAATGATGGATTGAGAGGATCCATGCGATTTGTTCTGTACATCTGTACTTTTGAGTTTAGATTCCATGGTTATCAGGTTTTGGTTAAGGGTCCGCCTGGATCGGCCCTCTTAGATGCCTTGTGCATGCGGTGATGCAGACAAGAATATTTGAAACATATATCCTTGGACTGTAAGTTTGCTAGATAAATTTGCTGAGAGGTTGAACTCTAGTTGGTTGACTATGGATTATGAGGAATGATGGATTGAGACGATCCATACTATTTATTCTGCACATTTGTACTTTTAAGTATAGATTCCTTGGTTGCCAGGTTTTGGTTAAGGGCCTGCCTAGATCTGCCCTCTTAAATGGCTTGTGTATGTAGTGAGTCAGTGACGCAGACAAGAATATTTTGAAACACTTATCCTTGGACTGTAAGTTTGCCAGACAGTTTTGCCAAGAAGCTGAACTCTAGTTGGTTGACTATGGATTATGAAGAATGACGTATTGAGAGGATCCATACTATTTGTTTTGCACATTTGTACTTTTAAGTATAGATTCCTTGGTTGGCAGGTTTTGGTTAAGGGTCTGTCTAGATCTGCCCTTGTAGATGGCTTTTGTGTGCAGTGATGCAGACAAGAATATTTGAAATGTATATCCTTGGACTGTAAGTTTACTGGACAGTTTCGGCTCAGTATTGGTCATTAGTTCCAGGATATCTTCTGTAGTCATGTCCATTGGAGGGAAATTTTATATGATGATGCTTAATTCTTTGCGCCATTTTCTTGGGTGCTATGTCATGTTTTTGTTCCACAGCACATTTTTTCTTCGTGAGATGTAACAGGCCTTGGAAGGTTCTAGAGAAGAACTATGTTGTTTGGATTTACCTAGAATTTGATTCAAATTGGCTACACAACTGTGTGCTAAGCTCCCATTGCTTATAAAATAAAATTTAGATTCCCATCATAGGGCTTAATTAGATATGCTTGCCCGTCTTGTTTGGGTATGAAGCCTTGTGATGCCCTGCCCTTCTTGGCGTACAGTGTGTAATATAAGGCTCTGTTTTCTTGCAAGAAATTGAAAAGATAGAACCTTAGGTATTTCTTGTTCCTTCATTTGCACTTTATCTTACAAGCTGGACGATGTTGATGTGGCTTTGTGTGGCCTCATGGAATAGAATGTTGAATATTACTGTGGTAGGTACCATCTTCTGAATTGGCAGTCTGTGTATGTCAAAATAGATAAATAGAAAGACTGGTTTTATTTAAAGATATCCTATAACATCCTTTGAATACGGGTTTTGGATATAGAACAGTGGGTGAAGTTATGACTTTCAACCTTGTTACCTAACTTTGCATAAGAGGTTACAGGGCATCTTTGCAGTAAGCTAATCGATCTACATGTACCTGTTCTACTTTGACTACTGGTCTACAATAGTACATTTAAACGGTTCATATCAGTTATGAAAATTTAGTTTCAAGTGTGACCAAAGATTTAGCTTTTTCAAACTCAGATCTTGGTATGTACTCCATTATTTCTGTATTTGTTGTGCAGGTTTCTTGTGTTGATGTGTGTGATAGCCTACACAACTTAATAACTGCCTACATATTTGCCTTAAACTGATATATTTGGGCTATGCTTAAGTTTCGGTAGGCACTTTGTCAATAAGTATATATTTTGATGAGTTTATTGCATTTGACAACCCAGTTAAGGTAGTTTGTCAAGACTTATCCTTAAATGAATGATAAATGCAAATACATGATTGAGTTGTAATTGGGTTAATCCACATTGGTAAGAATTGTGATACAAGGGTGACTTACAAGGCATTACACCCACCAAAAGCTTTGCCAATGGGGAAAGAGGCTAGAGAGTGACAAACTCACACTGGTTGATAAAATTTACTGTTCCTTCTCCCCTGCTAACAAATGTTTATGATGCATGTGTGTTAAGTGGGTCCCCCTTACCTTGTGATAATTACCAAAAATATATGAGAAGATATATGTCATTAGGGTAAAATGACTTCTCATGGAGCCCATCTTGAGATGATTTAAATACATGCAAGTAAAAATCCCACAGAAGTGAACAATATAATTAAAATTGGTCATGCAACAAGATAAATCCACCCATTTTTATTCATTAGGTTTATCCCTCAGAATTGGGTTAAATTTGATAATTGCTCCATTTGCATGTTCCTTACACCCCAGCTCTCCTTGATGCTTTTAATGTGCTTGTGATTTTTAGGATGTCCAGATTGACCCGCCTTTGAGTGTGATTATATATCAATGCATTATGGTCTATCCGCAAGAGCTGTATGATAGAGTAATATATTTATTCATGTTTTCCATGGTTGTCTCTTGTATCTACGATGAACCTCTCTCTTAAAGCACATTAATTTTCCGTCCTCCCAATGTTTTTGCAGTTATGAAGTACTTCAAACGTTGGACAAAGACAAGCACAAGAAGGAAGGACCCATATACTACTATGTCTTCAACACTCTACTCTACTGTTTGCTTGTCATCCATATATATTGGTGGGTTTTGATGTACCGTATGCTTGTTAAGCAGGTCAAGGCAAGAGGCAAGCTTGGAGAAGATGTTAGATCAGGTATAGTGCCTACTTTATTTTTTTGGATTGAAAAGTGTTCTCTATTAATATAAAACAAAGAATACACATCGCTAGTCTTATGTTATTTTGCAATATGTTCATTTGATTCCATAGGTCCTGCTTTCTCAACTCTTTTAGTCTGTACTATTATTTGTTTAGATTCTGAAGGTGAGGACAAAGATGATTGAAAAATGGCACGTGTGATTGGAAGGGAAGAAACAAATTTGCATTTGAAGATGTTGAAGTTTACAATACTATGGAAAAGCATTTCCCTTTCTTATGGATGGACGCCTAAACCATTTGAAGCAGTTAAAACATAACACAATCCTTTAAAATTTATTACCCTCTGCAAGTCAAATAATGACTTGGATGCATTGTTTATTGGATTGTTGACAACTATCTTACCCAAGAATTGGTGTATAACAGGAGCAAGTGGTTGTTGAGTTTCAATGTTGAATATGAACTGTAAAATTCATTGTTGCAGGAGCTGCTGTGGATTTCATGTATTGTAATTGGGTGGTTGCACCTTTATGTGACTCTTAATTTGTGGTTATAAAGGTGAACGGTCCATGGATATTTGGCTTGGTATAATATCTTGAAATTTCAGTTGGGTTTGAGTGCAATCTAATTATTTGTGGGAATTTTTTACCGAGATACAGTGTTATGGAAAATATCGAAACTGAGGTTAATTATTTGCCCTATTCACACTCACTACTGTTACATCACTGAAGAAGTAAATTCATTGTATCATAAATGATTTTATATATCTGGTTAATTTCTTGATCTATTTGGTTAACATCTGATGAACATTATTATGTCAGTGACTCTTTCCCATGCTTTGTGCAAAATGAGTTGAACTCCATTTTCACCCATTTATTTTCTAGTACAATATATCTCAAATATATTTATCTGAAAAACATCAAGATATCAAGTGAGGCACCTTTGTCACGTACCACACTGATTGACGACTCCATTACTTCTATGAACTAGCCACAACACCGCATAAGGTTCGAAAAAACATTTCCTGTAAAAAAATGGGTTACAAACCCTTGTATGCCCCAAGATATCATGTTTTTCAATTGCCTTCTCAAAGCAAAATAACAACTCCAATATAATGGATAAATGGACATTAAATTTAAATTCAAAACTGTTCTATGATATTTAAATGTCTGTGAGATTTAAAGTTCTTATATTTCTATTGATATCTCACAGTATTACCATCAGTAGCAACTACCATTATAAGTTACATCTATCAACGTAATAAAATGCAACATATAAAAAATAATAAATTATCAAAGTGTAGAAATTTTGTAACAACTAATATTGCAAACTAACTAATAAAATTTAAAATTCTAATATTTAAATTGAAAAGTTAGCCGGAAAGCATTTAAAGAGAGTACATTTTATAAATTTACTCTACGGATTAGATATCCTCTCTTTGAGAATGGCATTATACTAGAAAATTTGGGTACCTTTTGTGGATGTCGAGAGACCAAAATGCACTCCTTCAGTGGTGCAGGGTTAATCGACTATTTTAGGGGTAATATGCTGTGTAGTGAAGTGCATTTTGTTGGCTTCATAGACCATTCCAGTAATAGGCATGCCAAGCCTTAAAACTGGTTGTAAGCAAACATCTTTTAGAAGTCGGAAGATTTGCAAGAAAAAGCAACATATATATGAGAGGAAACATTATCGTGATCAAAGCTGTGCTTCTAAACTGTTTTTACATGAAAGAGAGTATTATTGGGATTTTATCAACATTTAAAAAAAAAATGGTTCCACAAAGATGATTTTTTTTCAAATTTGAAGGAATATTTTTTATTCTTTAAATTGAAAAGAGTATTTTGTGGAGATTCAAAGAATATTTTTTTCTCAAATTATATAATGTAAGAACATTTTGTGGAGTTTCTTTCTAAAATTCTTCTTAATGGGGAAGGGTCATTTTATTGTCTCTCTTTTTTTAATTATTTATTAAATGTTACATTTTTAACAATCAAGAAAAATGAATTGTAATAAACCATTGATATTTTTTACCTTGTCCCCAAGAATGGCTTATAATGAACCTTATTTGTTTTTGAGTTTAGGGATTACTTGTAATTTTTAAAAGAGATTTGGTACAACACAAACCTATTCAATATATGACATTTATTGTGGAGACACTTTGTATTTGTAACCTATGACCTATAACTTGTGTGATCCTAACCTAAGACGTAAAGGTCACCGTAATTTTTTTTATTACCATTATTGACAACCCTTAGAGAAACTTTTAATAAACTTATTGTTTAATTGTGAAGCACAAGGTTGAATGCAAAAAATACAAAAGATTTATGGCATTTAAACCTTGAACTCTACCATGCCGCCTCCTCTCGCCTAGTGCTTCGTGATTGAATGCTACAATTCATCATTGTTATATTTTCTAGGTAAAACAGTTTAGTATTGAGATAAAACATCTCTAAAGTAGTCGCCGTTGAAGATTCATTGGAAGGTGCAAGATACAAGACGAAAAGAGGGCATTGAAAAATATTTATCTATCCCTGCCCTTAGTTTTCGAAAGAGGGAATTTTAGTAACATGCCTCTTAATTACAAGGATTAAATTAAAAGTTTAAAAAAAGATAGAAAATAGTTAATAAGGATAATTAATTCAAAGCCTTAAGGGCTCTGGGAAATGTTAAAGGAGTGAGATTACCAAAAATATAAAGAAATATGGGGTTTGGTTAGAGATTTTGGATTTGAACAAATGTTTTGAATATTATATAGTGGTGATTCCAAGTTAGCTTGAGTAAAATTATTTGTTAGTATTTAAAAAAGAGCTTTTGGTCTAGATCACCTTAGGATTTTAAGGAATACAAAAAAGCTTCCAAAAGTTAGATTGGTTAAGTATTAAACTTAGTAGGTTGTTTTATGGGAAAGTGAATAATATTTAATCATTAATTTAAATTCACCAAATTAATGATAAAGAGAGTTTTTTGAGAAGAATATCAGCTTTCATATAAAATTTGAAATAAATCGTCACAAGTAAAACAATGCAAAACAGGGCTAGAGAGTAAGGTGAAGTGAACCTTATAAAATAAAACTAAACAAAGAATGCTCCTATAATCATATAGGTATTTTCAGAACCGTAGGGACATTCTCAGAATCGTAGGGCCATTCTTGGTGGGTAATAAACAAGGGAAAATTGATTTGATAATTACGTTTGTCAGGGTTAGGGCTCCAAAAACCTCAGTTGCATTTTTAAAATTATGTGCATATATTTTAAAAATTGATCTCCTTTAAAACTCTAATAGGGAACTATATATACCCAAATTTGGCACAAGCCTTGTTTATATAATGATTTCATGTGACTTTACATATATAGATCCTCAGTTGTGAATAAGGAACTTATTGGTGCGTTTGTCTTGGTCTTGTCTTCTTCTTGGCTTTATTTGACTATGCAATACTTTATTTCATTCTTTTTAGCTTCATTTGCTTTGTCACATAGATCCTTCATCCTATTTCACTTACCATTGAGTTTTCCTTAGCTTTCAAACAAGTCTGGAATTCATGGACAACTTCCTCTAATGTAGATGTCTATAAATTCTAGAAACATCTAAGAGACTTTTTAGGGTATGCTTTGTACATGTTTCCCTTTGGAGCTCTTTCGCTTATACATTTGGTCATTCTTGGGTCAACTTTTGTGTGCCACTAGTTCCCCAATTCAAAATTGAGAACTCCCTATATATACAAAACCCCTTGGAGGCATGTAGGGATAATCATTCACTGCTACAAAATTACATAAAAAGTGCATACTACTCTTAACTCATTGTTCATTGAAAATATGAAGTTTTTAAAGGTCAATATCTATTTTGCATGCTTGTATTAAAGGAGAGCCTAGGAAAAATAACCTTTAGACTTGCATCCAAATGATTTGGCACGAACTCACATCAAAGATAGAGCTACATGCGGTTTGAGCCGTCTTCAGAGTATTGGCAATGTAAGCAACCCTTGGTCAATGAGGATTGGCTGAGGTTAGTCCAACCCAATGCACTAACCACTTTACATGTCTCTTTGAAGGGTTTGAACAAGAGAGAGAGAATACAAAATTATCTACACATGTTTGAGGGTGATAAAGCATAGGAAAAACATCTACAAATTTAGATGCACATGCTCAAACAAAAATGATTGACGTATCCATCTTGGATGAGTCTGTCAAAGGAAGAAGGCTTCAAAATTCCACAAGTGTCTGGAAGATTCCAGAGGTGACTTGCACAATTGTTACAGTCTATTTTTTATTCAAAACAACACAGAGCTATTGCATAACACATTTGAGGTCTATGACAATAATCTACATAAATGAAAACTAAGTCATAACAAGCTAAGTACTTCTCAACCCTTAGATGCTTTTGATCATTTTTATATTTAACATGTGCAATAAATCATAGGTGACATTTAGTTTTGTATAATTGTTGATATACATTGTGCAATCTGAAATTCAATTTTTTATGTTTATTTAGATAACTAAATAAAAAATAAGGTAAAACAAATTAGTGAACCCATTTTTTAAAATCTAAAACCTTGCAAAACCCTAGATTCCCTTAGGGTTTTTTCCTTCTGTTATGAGGGTTTCAAATTTCTATATTTAGATTTGATTTTACAATTTAATTACTGATTTCCTCTTCATAATTGGCCTCAAACCTAGGGTTTCCATCCTTTAAAACTCTTTCTATGTTTGCTTTCCTCTTAGGAGTAGGCTTTGTGTTTGTACTTCTTGCTATTCTAGGGTTTGGTAAATTCAAAAAGAGTAACCAATCTGAAACCCCTAATAGCCCCTATCCCATGGATTTCATATTTTCTACCTATGCCATGCCTTATGCTTATACTAATGAATATTCTAATGGCCAAGCTTGTGAAATTAATAATGCTAATTATATAGATGAAGAATATACTTATGAAGGAATTGACTATGATTATGAAGAAGATTGGTATGCTAGTGATGAATCTAATGAAGCAAAAGAATAACAACTTAATTTTGAAATCAATTCTCCTACTTCTATACACTCTCTTAATCATACATCTGGACAATAATAAAGTACTAAAGAATTTGCATAATACACTTCTTTATGTTTCAAACATTTGAGTTAAGAAAGAAGATACAATAGAGCCATGCACAGATGATACACATGGATTCTCATGATATTTTGCCATGCAATGACACTTCTAATGATACATAAAATAATGATATTCTTTTTTCTCAACTAGAATGTGATACTAGTTATTTTGAAGTGAAACATAATGCTATTTCTCCTCTTGAAATGAAAAATGATGTAATTATTGCAAAATAATTTTATGTTTTCTCCTTCTCTATAAGTTAAAGAAAATAATATTCCTTCTTATCTTAAAAATGAAATATGATGATACTTCAATTGAAAAAAATGTGATTCCATTACTATGCTTTCTCTAAATTCCAAGTTATGCAATAATGTTTCCATAGAATGTGATTCCAAGTTATGCAATGATGTTTCCATAAAGTATGATTCCAAGAAATGCAATGATGAAAATGTTTGTGATGAAGTTATTACACATATGTTTAGGATAGATGCTGAGTTAAAACCAATAAATGAATCTTTCCAAACCACTACTATCCCTACTAGCTATATCATTTCCATGATGCATGCCATAAGTGAACTCTAAAATCAAGTTATTTCTCTTGCTTCAAAGTCTAAATCATATGATGCTAATATGAATAATAATGTCATCTTAGGACAACCTTTAAAAAGAATCATAGTTAATTACAATTATCTAAAAGGATTTGTGATGCCTAAGTTCCAATTATTTGATGGCCATGGAGATCCTAGTAGTCACTTGACTAAGTATGTAATTTCTTTTGTGAAATTCTCAAACGATGGAAGTAAATTATTTAAATCTTTCTACAAAATTTGAGAGGGAGAAGTTTTAGATTGGTTCTAAAGTCTTCCCAGTGGGTCTTTTCTTATTTTAATAAGTTAGAAGTTTTCTTATCCGACTTTAACAAAAAAAAGTTACTAAATTCACATTAAAACACCTTCAAAGCTCACAACAAGGTTATGATGAATTTATTGAAGATTACATTTTATGATTTAAGAATATATTACATTGTGGAATGCATCAACCCTTCTATTTGAAAAATAAATTTATCTTTACCAAGGGTCTTATATCTCCACTTAAGGAAATAACACTCTATAAATATTATCCTTCTTTTGAGAAACTTTACATGGATATTTTCACCTACGCTTCCGATCTCACTTATGATTCACATAAGTCAAAAAATTCAAGTGATACCAAAAAACTTTCACTTAAGAAGGAAGCTACGGATAAGGAATTTCAACCAAGTACATCACCTTTTCAAAAAAAAATTCCAGTTAAAGTCTTTAATAAAAAGTAAGATTTAAAGGACATGATTCACAAGGCAAAAGCTAATATGAGTGCATCCACTGCAAACACAAATAAACCAATTAATTTTGATAGTTTTAAATATTGATCAAGTGCTGTTTTATAAACATTACTTGATAAGAAACTAATCAACCTACCTCCTAATTATTATCACCCTCCCCATTACCTTGAACCAATGGGGATAAAACCATTTTTTAATTATCACCATATCAATGGACTTAGAGATAACAATTGTTATGCATTGCGATAACAAATGAGCAAAACTTAGGGATAGAGGGGTTATTACATATGGTAGAATTGACACTATGTCAACAATATCCCCTTCTCCATATTCTTCTACTACATCATTCTAGGAAGCCTGAAATATCCCAGGGCGTTCCTCTAAGGGAGCCAATTGTCTCTTGGGCTTTTATGGATGGTATCATTAGAAGAATATTTTCTTCCAACTCATATTCTAAAAGGATTAATCTTTCCCATAAAATTCCTATAAAGGAACCAATGGTCATTCAAGCCCTTATTAGATATGAATATAAAAAATGCATTGTTGTAAATGATAAGGAACAATGTAATATATATACAAATAGATTTCTTAAGGATTTAGGATATAGTGACCAAGATTTACAATATACACATACTTATGAGGATGCTACATGCCATGTTACTATACCAATTTATCTTGGGCCTAAGACAATATATCCATTATTCTATGTAAAGAGGGCTATTCTACAAGGAAATGTGACATTGGGATAATCATGGTTATAAAAATTGGGAGCAAATTTTGATCACATTATGACTACAATTATGTATTTTAATACACAAGTAAGGGTACCAAAGAAAAATCAATCGACAATGGATCAAAAAATGGAACAAGTAAACAACATTACACAACAAGTGCACGCAAATAAACCATTCAAAATCATCATGGGAGAGATTCATCAATGAGTTTCAGATATTTATTCAAATGACTATAACACATTTTTTTTGAGTGGTTGGTCACAAGATTTTTACACATCCCATTTGATCATTTTTAGGGATTCCATGGGTTAGTTATTATATACATACAAACTATGCTTAAATGTAATATCAATTTTATGCATTTTTTCCAAATACCAAGTAATAAAAATTAAATAACATAAAGTAATTCCAAAACATATGACATCACCTTAAAAATTAAATGTTCAATTACAACACTGAACATAAATGATATCATCATAAATATCTTGAATAAGCATTTATGTAATCACCTAAAAGTGGTAATTGGATGCTAAGAGTGTTGTTTGAGTTACCCTATTCCTAGCTTAGCCTTAGACCTATTCTAGAGCCTTAGACACACTTTTTCAATCATTAAATAGACCACAATCACCTACAACTAGCCAAAACACAATTTTAGGATTGTCTTCTCAAATTCCAACCCAACTTGCTCAACAATTTACCAAGTGTCCATTAGTGCCATATTTGGGACACTACAACCAGATGGCACTAGTGTCCCCAATAGGGCACTTCTATCCTTAGCCCTAACTCTTCCCAACAAATAATTTTTCAAACGTGTACCCCTCCTAAGTTTATCCTAAGCACATTTTCTTATCCATGCAAGCTATAAAAATCTATAAATACAAGTCTAATTGACTTTTATTCACTAGATGGAAAAGAGATATAAAAGCACATTCAAACCAAAGACAAGTTGAGCAAAATTAAGGTGTTAGATCCCTATTCTTTCCTACTTTTTCATACTACCATCTACAATAGCCCTAAGCCCACAATAACCCTAAGCCTAATTTTCAAATATTTCAAAGCTCAAGAAAATTCAAGGCATCCAAGTCCACTCTCATTATAGCATTCACTTGCACTTGCATCAAACACTAGGTGGGAGAACTACATTAGGCTTGATCCCTCTTCAGAGTATTGGTATGTAGGAAACTCTCTTCACAATAGAGTGTTGAGGATGTCCAACCTATCATACTAATGAACACATAATTATTTCTCATGCCATACTTGCAAGGAGGATTAGGGTTTGCATACTAAATTAAGTTTTTCAGGCACAACATAGAGCTCCAAGTTTCATGTGCATAGGAACAAGACCTAAAAACATAGGCACAAGTTCTCCCATAAAATAGGAATAATCCCATAAAGAAGACACTGCCACCACTTTGAGGACACCAAAATAATATGGAACTAATGTCCATATGTGGTGCTATTGTCCAGTGAGCAAACAAACTTTAGAATCTTGTTGATGACACTCAGAACTATCCAAAACTGAGATCATCTATGATAGTCACTTTCCAAATAAGTCTATATTTATGCCTATTTATTGTTATTTTTAAAAAGTCAAAGAAGGTCAAATTCTATAACAAATCAATGCTTAATTATTGTGATTTATTTAACTAATTTAGACATCTCAACCCTTTAATCTAAACATAGGTTTTACATAGTTAAACCCAAAAGGTTAAATCATTTGGTGAACCTGTTTTACTTTGAATATTGATCAAAACCCTAGCTTGCATTAATTCTATTTTTTGTGCAATAAATTTAGGGTTGCATACTTCTAATTTTTTATTTTTTTATAGACAATATACCTAATTAAAATAAATTTCATATTAGGGTTTCAATTTATTTTACATCTAATTTAATTTGTTGCAAAAAACCTTAGATTTAAAAACCCTAACCTTAGATGATCTTAGGGTTTACATCCTTTTTCTCCTATTTTCATTCACTGATATTAATTTTTTAGAATTCATATATTCTATTTAGTAAATCTATTTCAATTTATTTAATATATGCCATCTAAAAAAATTATCTCTCTTCCATTAAGAATTACTAGACTAGGTGTTAATCCTATAGAGCATATTCAAATTCCTACTATCCAAACCTATAACAAGGATAAGGGACCTGTTAAAACTCTAGATATGAATCCTTCACACCTTGATTATGTGGAATTCAATGATAATGCATCCGAAGATGAACAATATAACCAAGATCAAGATGAGGTCCACATTGAGAACAAAGACACACTACCTCCAATTAATGATAATGACATAATTATGATCAAACATGAGGTATTACAAGGCTTCAGAGATAGAATTTGGGAACAACCCTTTCATCATGCACAGATTCTACAAGACATATTAGAAATCAATAATAAGACAAACAATGGTCAATCTTCAACCCGTCTAGCTAATAATGTTATTACACCTCTAGTGGGGCCAACTCAACCAACTCAAATTGCAAAACCCAAGATTATTATTCAAACATCAGTGATAGATACACCTCTTGTGGATAGTTCCTCTACTCTATATGCAAAATCCCTCACGCATGAGGTTCTTAATTTGCAGTCTAAGGTGCTACATCTCGAGAAGGGAGTAACTAGGCCATCCCATGTCTTGGATTTCAACATTCTCTTTCATATACATTTGGCACATCACATAAAAAAACTCCTTTGCCATCTAGTTTTGTGGCACCCAAGTTCACATTATATGATGTCAAGGGTGACCCAGAGAATCACCTTAGAGCCTTTCACGTAGCATGCTTAGACTATGTGTCCAATGATTGGCTTATTATGAAGCTATTTCCATACAGTCTTAAGGATTATGTCCTACAAAAGTTGTATGATTTTCCAAATCAATCTATCATGGCATTCAATCCTTTAGCTAGCATGTTTCTAGTGCACTGCTTTATTAAAATTAGTGATAAGATATCATATGCACAAGTGGCAAAGTTAAAGCAAAAGTCAAATGAGCCTATTGCTAATTATGTCTTATGATACAAGACAATATTATCCAAATTGACTAGCCCCATGGTAGACAAAGAGCTTTAGGATATATTTAAACAGAGTCTATTACTAACACTACACAAATCTATCTTATTCAAGAAGTTTCCCACATTTACCGATATGTGGCACACAATCAAGGAAAGATATGTTAAGCTCTTAGCAATGGGCAAACTCAAGTACAAAAATGGATCACAATCAAATAGTAAGAGTTCAAACAAACCTCCATACAATGTAAGGGCCATAGAAAAAAAAATTGATCAAAAGGCCATAATCTTTTGAGCCTTCTCCCAAATTCATTTTATCCATTATTTAGTGCAAAGTCTACCAAAGTCACCAACACGAGTTCTATAATAACTATTGGAATGCAATGTCATATCTCTCCCTCCCATGATATAGGTTGATACAACACGACCTCTTCCAAAGAGTTATGATCCAAATACATTCTACAAATATTATAGGGCACTAGGCCACATGATAAATAGATGCATTAGCCTAAATCACAAGATATAAGACCTCATTGAGGATAATATTATCAATGTGGGCACATCTACAGAGGCATCAAAATAAAAAAAATAGAGGAAAAAACACTAAAGATATTTTTAGATCCTTTCCCAAAGCATACAACTAATGAGGTAGGGGGCACATCAGGTGTTCACTATACATACCAGGTGCATCCACCACCATATTCCTATCACATAGTTATAAAGGATACATATCCAATGCATAAAATTATTGGCATGTATCATACTATAGTGCCACCTAGACCACTTATCACATTTTTAGAGTGGGAGATTGTGGATGATGACATAGATTTATATGCGCTCTTCATATGAGCACATACAAACCACTATATTATTCATAATGTTATAGTTGATAATAGATCAAACATAAGAATGTGCACCATGACACTCTTACAACACTTGGGATACATAGAGTGAGATATATTCCCCATAGATATAGTCATTATTGGTTTCAATGGACACATTCAAAGCCCCATCAGGGAGTTTATTCTTCCATTATAGGTTCGACCAACATACATAACCACTCGATTCCTAGTATTACCTAGTGCAGGTGTATTTGATATATTATTAGGCAGACCATGGTTACAACAGATCCAAGCCATCCCATTTATAGTACACCAATGCCTAAAGTATATACATGTTAATTAACTGGTTAAGGTTGAATGCATCCCATATGAGTATCCTCTACCAATCTCATAGGCAGTTCTAACACAAATTCTAGTCACACTTTCAACACAAACAATAGTTATAATTCCTGTACCATTACCAAATATTGCACATCTATTAGCTAAAATAAAGAGTACAACTCCTATACATACATCATAGTGTTTAGTAGAGTCATAAAAGTAGGCTAGGTCTACTCCTATAGTATCTACACTTATGCATACTCTCCCATAGAGACCATTACTAGAGAGACCCTTGCATCAGAGATACATCATAGATTCTAGAGGAATTTCCTCTACTCATTTTATGTCAAGATAAATTATATTGGGTTTTAGGGGTTCTTAGTATAGGGAACCTACATCACCTATAGATTCTAATTCTACCAAATAGGTCCCTAAGACCCCTATAGTCCATAGGGCATCACAGTTAGTGCCACAACATCATAACATCACTACACAGGGAACTTCAGACGTAGATTGTACAACACAATAGATCATGGGCACATAGTTGCCCTTTCACACCACACACAAATCATAGTTTGTCTATTTGACATAGGTCATGATGATAATGAGTCTCCCATAAGACTCATTGGTTAGTATGGTTCCTACTCTTGTACATACTTCCTTCTCTCTCTCACTCCTTGTACATAATTTATTATCGTTTACTTGTACATAACTTATACTCAAAAAACAAAAAAATAATATAACATGTCAAAATACAATAACTTTTAAATATTTTAAAAACATAAATTTTAAAAATTATATGCATTGATATGTTTACATTTCTACTACTTTCCAGATATCACATATTACTAGCTATCCTAATATAGTCATTTTTATCATATATATATACTTAACTTGTTCTTGTCAACTTCTTGCAGATTCTAGACAAGACTCTGATCCACTACACTGATCCATACTAGCTATCATCTACCCACTAGAAGCATTTATACTAATCCAAGTTTATACATTTGATACATCCACTCACTTAGGGGCATCTCATACACAATGATACTACCAAATTTTATCTTTACATGCTATACATTACAATTTACACATTGATTTATATTAATGTTGATCATTTCTACTCAGTGCTTAGATTTGTTTTGACTATCACTAGTTAGACTCAGTACATATGCATCCTAACATCTACAGAGATTTGTAATACATAGTTATAAATGATTTCATTTCTCATTTTCCTAGATTAGACTTGATTGTGTTCCTATGCTTATTCCATCTTCGAGGGCATTTAAATATGCCATTATTATTTGGCTCTATGTCACTTATCTATTTGTATACCTTGGACATGTGCCCATGTCCCTTATGTGTCCTTTCTTGCTTCTATATGCACACATTTGAATATGTCCTTATATGTGGCTCTAAGACAAATTGCTTGTTGCTTACATATGTGGACATTTAAACATGTCCTTGTATGTCTTCATTCTTAGATTTAGAGACATGATCCCATGTCCCTTGTATTGTGACCCCTTGACCTATATTTTGTATGCCTCATGTGCTTGTGTGTATGCTACCTTGTATGCTTCTACACCATGACACTTGTATTTACTTGTTACACACACACACACACACACACACACACACACACACACACACACACACACACACACACACACACACACACACACACACACACACACACACACACACACACCGGTTTTTGATGTCATGAGGGACCTCATGCATCTACCCTTACTAGTTGGGTGCCGTGATGGACATCATGCCCCATTCCCCTAGGTAGTTACTTAGATTTACTACTATACACATTGATTACATCTATCTTGACACCCTTGTGCAATTCTATATTACAAAATACATCTTAAATTACTTATGATCAAATACATTTACATTTTGATGTTATGTTTGTACATTATATTGGAATATCATGCACATGTTTTGGCTAACACATTTTGTAGAGTTACTTCTTTAGAGGACAGTTCTTACATAGATTTCACAACTACCCTCAAAAGAGGGGGCATTCATTGAGGTTTATCATAGATATCAAGATCTTACTTTGCTATTCATAAATAAAATTCAACACACATGCTCAATTTCAAAAAGCAGACATATGATAAACAAGGGAAAAAATAGAGACTGAGACAACACTTTAGACCACCCAAATTTTAGACCAGGTAGACATTAATGCCTAGATTGGGAAGCTAACACCATAAGGCAATACTATCATCTATAGGGCACTACTATCTAGTATCCCTAGCTTTAGAACAGTTCAAATAATTTAGACTAATATACTAGGTAAAATATAGATTTGCATAGATAAAATCATAAGTTTGATAGTTATGTATATATTTTATTAGATACATTCATTTTATCTCAGATTCATACTAGTTGCTCAAATTTGTGGGAATTATGCATGGCATGATCACTCTTGCATTTAATTCAGTTACAAGGATTTAATTATTACATACTCATTTTAGATTCAGTATACTTCAATACTATATTTGGGGCATGTGTATGGCACATAGTTTCCATATACTCAACTACACATAGGTTGATCAGATGGAGTGATAAACTCTATGTCATTATATATGCTATATACACTTGCTATCACATTTCAGGTTGTCACCATATTCATGCCTTACTCCATCTATAGTCGTTGGAATTCTCGAGTGGCCCAAAACCACCTAATATACCTGAGTGGCCATGAAGCTAACATATAAAATTAGATTTACTTAGATAATTTTATCACTTTACATAGTTTAATTATAAATTCATCTACTTCACACATGTGGGTAATGATGTAGTCATGGCATACTTGATTTTTTGATCTACTCACATGAGAGGGTTAGAAATGATTAAAATCTTATCCAAACTATTCATAGATAAAGATCCACTGAGCAGGGGTGGGTAATGATGGATTCAAAACCAGATTGAGTTCTTGAGCCACCCATACAAGGATTGAGAAAGCCATCAGCTTAGTCCAAGCTATCTAATGATATGATCACTATGAACACTCATACACATAGGTTATCACCAAGTTCATGCATTGGTTCATGTACCCAATAAGGTGCATTCATTCCTTTCCTCTCTCTTTACTCAGTTACTTTATTTTGAACATAGTCTTTTGCTTTTGATCATCTCTTAAGTAAGGATTAATTTTTGAATGTTTCATTGTAGGACATTACTTTGGATCATGTTTGACATACATAGACCCATATTCGCATAATCAAACTCAACTACATGGGATTAACTTCCAAGGTAAGTCCATGTACACTTCTTTTTCCTTTATACTAGTCATTACGATTTGTTGCATTACTAGCATAAAGGGGGGGCAAATGTAATCACCTAAAAGTTTTAATTGGATGATAAGAGTGTCACTTGGGTTACCCTATTCCTAGCTTAGCCCTAGACCTATCCTAGAGCCTTAGACACAATTTTTCAATCATTAAGCATAATAAAATAACCTATAATCAACCAAAACATAGTCCTAAGACTGTCTTCTCATATCCCAACCCAACTTGCTCAACAGTCTTCCAAGTGGACATTAACACCACGTTTGGGACACTACAACCACATGACACTAGTGTCCCCATCTGGGTATTACTTTCCTTATCCCAAACTCTTCCCAATGGATATTTTTTCAAACATGTTCCCCTCCTAAGGTCGACCTAAGCACATTTTATTATCCACACAAGCTATATAACTCTATAAACACAAGTCTAATTGATCTCTATCCACTAGATGGAAAAGAGACGTAAAAGCACATTCAAACTAAAGACAAGTTGAGAAAAATTAAGGTATTTGATCCTTATTCTTCCTTACTTATGCATACTACCATTTACAATAACCCTAAGACTAGTTTTCAAATATTTCAAAGCTTAAGCACATTCAATGCATCCAAGTCCACTTTCATTCTAACATTCACTTGCACTTGCATCAAACACTAGGTTGGAGAACTACATTGGGATTGATCCCTCTTCAGAGTATTGGTATGTAGACAAATATCTTCATAGTGGGGTGTTGAGGATGTCTATACTATCATACTAACAAACACACAATTATTTCTCATGCCATACTTGTAAGGATGATTGAGGTTTGTATACTAAATCGGGTTTTCTAGGCATAACATAAAGCTCTAGGTTTCATCCACGTAAGAATAGGACCTAAAAATACAAGTGTAGGTTATCTTAGAAAATAGGAATAGTCCTACAAAGGGGACACTACTTCCACTTTGAGGACACTACAACAACATGGTGCTACTGTCCATATGGGGCGCTATTATCCAATAAACAAATATACTCCAAAATCCTATTGACAACACTCATAACTATCCAAAACCCAATTTTTATAACCCAAATCATCCACGATAGTCACTTTATAGATAAGTCTATATTTATGCCTATTTATTGCTATTTTTAAAAATTAAAGTAAGGTAAATTCTATAATAAAGAAGTGCTTAATTATTTTAATTTATTTAATTGATTTAGACATCTCAACCCTTTAATCTAAACATAGGTTTTACATAATAAAACCCTAAAAGGTTAAATCAATTTACAATATCAACATTATCAATCAATAATGGAGGCTTGCTACCCCTCCCCCTCAATATCATCATCATCATACCTATACATATGACCCATAAAAGATGACACACCACTATCTAGATGATGACCTTGGGATTGAGACCTACTGCATCTCTCCTAATATTCATATCTAATCTAGCTTTAAGTTTACCATGCTCTAAATATAATATACTATAGTCTGTCTATAATTATAAAAACTATGAAAAAATATTTTGGCCTAAGCTACTACCACTTGTAGTTGATGGAGGCATCTTTTGTCTCTCCAACTATGCTATGAGATCATCCCACTCTCTAGTTACAACAATGTAGGCTTTAATATCAATGGTAATGATTAAACACTACAATTCCATCTACTCATTGGCATAGTATACCTCCCACTACATCATCTAAGATGTGCCTTATTAAGGTCCAAATAAATGCATCAATCACTATTATCTAGTAGGCATCCCATACAAAATCATGTGACATTTACACAAGACATTAACAATTATTAAAAAAAGTATAATAAAATACAAAAATAATACACATTTATACTTATGTCTATCCATAATGGCTATAATAGATAGCCTTTCTACCTGAATCGTTACCTGATCCATTCTTCTACATTTCCACCCTAAGACTGAGGTGTAGATGCAACTACCTCAACTACAAAAATAAATAAAAAGGTCATCATGTCTACATATACCATCAGGTATACTTTGTGGTAAATCCTGAACCATTAGTATCAACTATCACTATTAGGAGATCTACCTCTCTTGTAGGATGCGGTGTTGAATCTACATCACTAGTAAAGTTTATATCACTTGGATGTTAAATAGTTGTACATGTATGTGTCCATGCATGCACTATTTGGGGCACATATTATCTAATCTAAAACTTTTGAGTTGTACACCCGTATTGGAATCTCTAAAAAATACCAATAAATAAGTCATGCAACCAAACACTAACCTACACATGACATAAATTTGTACCATCTTTGAGCTAACTTGTGAACACTTTGCACAACCTTTATATGATTATCTATGGAGCCAATAAATCAAGTAAACCATGATAATATATGGGGGTCCAAACACAATGAGTCTTGACCACCCATCTCTATGAATATATATAAATATGTGCCCAATCAACATGAAGAACCTAACTTGGCTATGTGATAAAGATATGCTTATAATTTCATACATTTAATAATGTAGTTGAACCCAAACCTTCTCTATAATCCTCTTGAGTAAATATGTATAAAACCCTATTTAAGTGGGCCAACATAGTGTTCTAATAATAATATGTAATAATATGTGGTATGATGCTCCTCTATATCTCGCACAATCCAGTGCATGTGATATGATATAGCCACTCCACCTCCATCCACAACTATAAAAGATGTTAAAAGAACACACAAATAGTTTTTTAGCCATAAAACATTGGTGTTTACCTTATTTTTAGATTAATGTGAATCACAATAGGCTAAATTTGTAGATTATAATATATGACAATCATGTATAAAAATAAATGTAATTGATTGAGATTGATCTGATAATATGATTTACTATATTTGGATAGTATTAAGGAAATCAATATATATAGCTTTACTATTTGACTAGCTAACTATGACTATATTTTGACAGCAGGAGTAGACTAAAAACAAGCACGTGATTCATTTGAATATGAAAATGAATGTCTATGCATGTTATGTCACTAATGTCAAGCATGGGGAAGATTCATAAAATACAACCATCTTGAGGTTGACATTACTATCATAAAATATTTTATTTCTCTGACTCTACAATTTGATGTGGCCACTTGATATATATTTGTATGTATCATCTTTGACCCTTGAATATATGCAAATCTTTTGAAATTAGCTTCCTTCTTATTGAAACCCTAGGTTCACTTATGAAATATGAAAATCTGTAAAAAGTGAGGAATTTTAATTAGGTTGAGATGAATATAATCACCCTCACTAATGATTAACCACTACCTACGTATCCAATACTTTGAAGAGGAAATTTAAGTCACACATAGTTCTTCTACTTACTATGATTGTGTAATTTTGATATTTCACTATATGAATACACTCAAAAATTTGGATTTGATCTTGATAATGATGACACTTTACCTAATTTGGTATGCTTTAAACTTGGTTAATGACTACTCTTAGTGATTAATTTTCAATCTAGAAAGAGTATGGAAGATCTGCTCAAAGTGCAGTAGTGTATTTGATAGGTACTTGAGAATGCTAGCTAATTCACAAGATTGGCCTTGATAATTAATTTATCAAGCCACTAACATGCTAGGTGAATGGGATAACCTAAAGAAATTATTTGATTTTCAAAAATAGCATTGCTAGGAAAAAAATGGTAACATTAGCCTTAGGCCAGTAAAATTGACATTACTTTCTAAGGATAACGTTATTGTCTAGGAGACATAAATGCCAATGTGGTGATCTAGAAAAGTATGAGTAGGATATTTAACTGATTTAACATAGACTGAGAGGTTCTTGTAGGTGAATGATAACAACTTAGAATGGACTAGGCTCATAACTAGCATGAAGGTGTGTGGGAATGGTGAGTGAGAGTTGTTTGGAGATGCACAAGTCATGTAAGAAAAGTATAGGTTAAAATTAACATTTCTAAGTGTCAAGTACCATATTTTAGTGTCTAAAAGTACCTCTCCCCCCAATTCTATTATTTTAATGTAATGAAAATATTAGGGCAAAATGATAAAGATATACCTGAGTGTGTACAACACACTTTATCTTTGGGAAAAGGATACAAATGTATAAAATGCTCCAAAAAAACCTACGATGAGAATGTAGTAGTCCATATCCATAGAATGAAACTTAAAATATGAAATTTATTTAAAACTTGAAATTTTAAAGGGCAATGAAGGAGTACAGTTGTATGTGAGTAAATCATGTTGCCTTGTAACTTGTTGGGATGATGCTTCCTTGCTGAAGCATTGAATAATATCTTTGTTAAATCACATGGAGAACATATAACATTTAAGAAATTTTGAATTAAAAATAGTCCACCTAAGGGTAAGTTCATGGAATTAGTGGGCCAAAAGGGGGTTACTCATCGACATTTTTTTATTCTAAAAAATGATAAATGTCAATTTGTATAGATTATTTGAGATATCTACACTCAAAATTTGAAGACGATATAAGAACATGAATTGTAAAATTTTGAGTCTAGTTTCTACAATACTTTTTTTTTTTGAAAATGGTCAAGTATAAGTAGGTCAAACATCTAAAATTTGAAGAGGGATTCTTGTTTTTTTCATAAAAATAGAGTAGATAACCAACTGTGCACCTCCTCTTTTTTGAGCGTTGTTTAGTATTTTTTAAAATACTTTGGTGGAAAGTTATATAAAATCATCTAATTTACAACCTATATTTTTTTAAATTTTTAATGAATATATTTTTATTTATTATTTTTACAAGTAAATAGACCCTGAAAATTGATAAAAAATAGATAGACGACCTATGTACCCCCTTAACTATTTAAAAAAAAAACACTTTTTTTTCAATGTGTATAGAATTAGGCATAATTTGCAACCATATAATTTATTTTGAATTTATGTTAATGGAAAAAATTTACATAAACAAATATAATCATGTATAGTTGTGACCTATAGTGGCCTAAAAAAGACATACTTATAAATCAATATAGATACAAACTTTAAATAGTCAAAAAAATAAAAAAATAATATAATTGGAAAGAGAAGAGTGTGCTTGATATCATAATAATAGTTTTATGAAAATTTTTGATCAAATTCATAGTGTTTATGGTAGTGAAATGTGTTTTTTATTATTTTTAGTCAAAAACATGGATTCAATTATGTTTTTACAAGTCTAGGCTTTACGCTTGAGAATCCAAGCCATTTAGGAGCTTGCAGACATGTTTTTGAAATTTGATATAACATTTATGCGTTATATTACATGTATGCAATGTTCATGTGTTATAAGTGAAATAATGAGAACAACTAAAATATAGGGGGCCAATTTACTAAAATAAATGTTAAGTATAAGTTAACATTTATATTGTTACATTTATATTCCTTACACTTAAAATTTATTTTAGTAAATATAAAAAATTAGGGTCACTCTACATCTTCTAGAATCGGTCTCACAATGCCATGAGTTATGACTTGGAAGATGGTTTTTTAAAATCTAACCTAGTCAACACTTAGTTATTTTTAGGATTTTAATATTGAACTTAAGGATTTTAAGGCATAGATTTTGCAATTAATATCCATTTTTTGGCCTTCTAGGTTGCTTGATAACATTTCTAGGAGATCTAAGTTTGTCAAAATTAAATTTAGGGAAAATTTGTGAGTAACCAAACCAAATTTATTTGAATTCATGCCAAAATGGTGTGATTATAGAAGTGTGGGTAATAATGGTGACCCACACACACCCAACTACCCCTTTATGCCAATGTTACTTACATCTAACCAACAATTTATTCTAATATTACTTTCGATTAGTTACCTTATATGACAAATGTGATAACAACACTATATCCACTTATGACCATAGAAATATAAATAATTTCAAGAATATTTATGCATGATTGCCTCAATACACTTAAAATTCAAGCCAAAGTGGTATTATTGGGGTAAAACAAGTTGCATCGGTGACCCACACACACCCAACCACCCATTTATGTTTATTTCACTTGTGATTAAGTCCATTATATGCCAAAATCCATAAAAAAACAACATATCTAATTGTGATCAGGATAAATGTAGATGATTTAGGGCATATATATGTGTGATCATCCAAATTCAATTTGAAATCAAGCTAAAATGGTATGATTGGGGAAATTGGGTTGCATTGGTGACCCATGCATGTCCAACCACCCATTTATGCCATTTTTAATTGAAATTATGGCGATTATAGGCCAAAAGCAACACAAAAAAACTATATTGATTCTTATTGAACTATGGGGATGTGAGATTTTCAAAGTCTACCTCAAAAATTGATAAATGTGGATTTTGGTAACTACATGATAATATACCTTGAAACTTGTGCAATAATTCAACTATATGTGCCAAATCCTCAACTATTCAAAAATATCTAGTGCTATCAATATTTGGATTTTATTTTGTACCTATATTTACCTTCTTAATTTTTAGGGGAACATTATAATACTTTTTTATGCCATTTATACGTCTAAAAAATTTCACTCTCCATAATAGGTTTTTACATTCAAGTGGTTTGATTTCTCCTTAAAATTCTTCTACACTACTTTGTTAACAACCTTTTCCTTATTACATTAAAATTTATAATTGTGCTCTATCCATACCTCATCATCTAATTCACTTAAGTTTCAATGTTCATTGATTTTTCAAAATAATTATGGTAGTGTAAGACATTTTCACTATGTATCTTCCATACATGCTCCTCCATGATAGCATCATATTCTGTAATAGCTCTATGCATCAATTATAAGTTCTTCAAATTTTCAAGTTTATATGAGGAGAAGGAGAAGGTATGGATGAAATCTACCTTCAATGTTTCCCATTAGGTAATTCTTTTTGTACTTCATTATTGATGAAACATGCACATGCTCAAGTATTCAAGGTACCATAGAAAGTAAGAACCTATAACCCCATGGGAAGGTGCCATATAATTTCCCCCCATATTTATTCACAACTCTACATATGCTTATCTAGGAATAAATCTCCACCATAGCTAGGTAACCTGCATTTAATTTTCCTTTGATCAAAGTAGTTTCAAATTTCCTCCTTTATAACATCCCATGTAGGTAGTAAATGTTTATGCATTTACCACTAGCACACATTCATAATTTTTAGGGTATAGAATAAGGAAATCAAATGTCACCTCTCCTTTGGTAATCATCCCTATAGATCATTAACATAGATGGAAATACATGTTGAAGCATCATGATTAGTGAGGAAGAGTTGAAATATTCCTTTTGCTAAGTCAGAATATCTTTTTCATCTTCTTTGTCCCATGTGGTACCAAAACATTTTCAATATTTACCTCTCCATTTTTCACCATGTCTCCTTGGTGAGAAAATTAACCTTTTATATAGTATAAATTGATGTCAGATAAGGTATACTCATAAAACGTGGCATAAATTATCAAATATTGATCATATTTTTGTATTTCACATGGGTTTAACTGTGTACACCCTTATTGGTTATTCTTCAACTGTATTTTCAATGTTATTCTCTAACCAATTCTTGATAAGTGAGATAATTACTTACGAGAGAATAGAGTAATAATATTAAAGAGGTCATCAACCTCTCTTGCACTAGGTACCTTTTGGATATTCTCATCTTGGATTATATATCCCAAGAATGTTAGAGCTCTATTTATATATTCCTTATTACATCCATTTCCTCCTACAATATTAACATTTGGGCAATGCCATCAAGATAATCAATGATTGAAGAGGGTTGTGTGCAATAGAATTTATCTTTTTTTGTGTATATTTCTCATGGTTAAGTTGTGGCACCATTGGACATATTAATATTTAACCTTAAGGTTGTGTAGCAACATATGTTTACCCACCTTGATCACCCATCAATCTCTTAGTTGTGTTATCTAGATCATCTTTGTACCCTTTTTGCTTTATTATTTTGAGTAATATTTGTATAAAGGTCAAGGCATTTTTAAATTTTATGCTCCCCTTGACAATATCCATAAATAGGAATTTTTTTCAATACCTTTGATAATTCTCTATCAATTTGCACATATATTAGTTGTGTAGGGGGAATTGTTGTCCAATTCATCCTCAATTATGTATTATTCTATAAGATGGCTCATCACAATAACTACCTTACTCTTGGCTTGTAGACATCATAGTCTCTTATTATGTCCATCATTCTCGTGCTTCATGGATTTCATTTATTACTTAAAATTTTTTCAATATTGTGTGTAGGTGATTCAAATATTTTATAAAATAATGAATTTATTTTACATGTATCCCTATGCATAAATGGGGAATAATGCACATGATCCATGGCACAATAGGATATTCAGTAGATAACCTAATTAAACTAATTTAAGGAGTTATACGTGGAATAAAATTATGAATGATAAAGGATATGAAAATTATAGAGTGAAAATGAACAAGGAAATTAAAGAAGAAAATTGACAACCGATGTAGAACTATAATAATTTTTTTTATTATGCTGATTTCTATATAATATCTTAGATATCAGATGTATGGTGTGTATGTAATCCCTAACATAATTATTATATAAATTTTATTCATGCAAATAATATATTTATAATTTGATAAACAAAGGAGGGAGATGAAATTTTAGTTGTAATGTTACAAGGGTTGGAAACAACCACTTCATAACTTATGAGTGTGGTGAAATTAACTACAATTATTGAAAGATTGTGAACTATAATATTAAAAATTTAGGATCTAGATGGTAAATCTGAGAGTGATTTAGATATTTTATATTGACATGTGGTGCTCAACATGATGCCAAAGAAACTAACGTAAGTGTAGAGATTGAGAAACAACAATGAGACCTAGTGATCTAGATATTACCAAATCATTTCCCCCTCCATGAAAATAAATGGTCCCCATTGTATGAAACCATGGTAAAATATGTGGAAAAATTATAAAACTAAAATTTTGTGAACCATTTTTCATAGGAAGGTACTTAACCTGCTTTAAGGATATAGAAGAGAGGGATCTCTTGTTGATGTGTTTGTTTAACCTAGGTGTCAACTATTAGACCCAATTATTTTGGGTCACTACATTATATATTATTTTTTAATATATTAAAGAGTATTTGTATCATTTTAAAAAAAGGTATAAATTAATGGTGCAATATTTATATTTTTAATACTAAAAGTGACCCAATGTAAGAAAAAATATTGAGCTCAAAAGCTTTATCCCATACTTTTTTGGTGATGGTATAAGGATGACACAAAAGTGGATAAAGATTATAGTAAGGTTTTATCAATATTTAATCCAAAAAGTGTATAAAAACTTGTTCATCAACTTGGAAGGTGTACGGTGTATGATTCTTATCATGTCACTACTTGTACTTTGCATGAACATGATGTAGATTGATCTACACTTGTTTATGACTGTGCTCAATGAATTGAATACATTTTTCAAATTTTGTTTGAGATGAATGGATTTTTTTATTGATGGCCAAATAAGATAAGCTATGTCAATGCATGATAGAGTTTATAAACTCAAGAAAAATTGAAATGGGTTGTGTGCTTTAAAGTTGTGCAAAACTATGTTATACCTACGTTGAATGAAAGGTAAATTCACCCCAAATTTGTTACTTATTTGAATGGGTGTGGGTAACATGATGTGATTTATAATGATTTCACTATGATATAATAGTTGGTTTTGACTGATTTATGTCATCTAATAGGTTTGGTTAAGTATCAGTTGCATTAATATGGTGGGCTCATTGAATAACATGATGCCATTGAATGAAACTATATAGGCTAGTGTGGTAGTGTGGGTGGCCCAACATACTAAAGTGACCTTCCCTATTGAATTTAATAATATTATTGCATTATAATATCCATATAACTAGTGACCAACATCAACCATATATATGGGAGAAATGAGGGACTTGGTTTGTCATTACCAACCAGCCAAGTTGCTTCCATAACAAGACATCAATGTTGGAATTAGTAGAATACCAAGGATATCCCAATACCCAAACAAACCAAATGGTCATCTTTTGTGTTGAGACAAAAACCATAACTCATGACTCACAAAAAATGCATCTCATGTTGTGTATCTCATATATACACATGATAAGAAAGAGGCTACATGTGACATGATGGAGACTTACTACCTATAGTGTAACACCATATATATATAGGGGGTTAGTGTCTCATGATATTTTATAAGGTATAATTTATAAATATCACATCCCCATAATTAATTTATTAATCAATATAGTGTTTTTAAGTTGATTTTGGCCTATAATCCCAATAATATCAAGTAAAAATGATATAAAGGGGTGTTTGGATATGCATGGCTCACCAATATAACCCACATTGCCTGAATAATACCAATTTATATTGATTTCAAATGGAATTTGGGTGATCACACATATATATGCCCCAAATCATCTACATTTTTCCTAGTCACAAGTAGATGTGGTGTTGTTGTGTGGCTTTTAGCATATGAGGGGATTAATCGCAAGTGATATCAACATAAAGGGGTGGTTGGGTATGTGCATGTCATCAATGTGACTTAAATTTCCATAATCACACTACTTTGGATTGAATTTGAAGTGAATTGAGGTGATTATGTATAAAATTGTCTAAAATTATTTACATTTCCCTAGTCGTAAGTGGATATAGTGATATTGTGTCACTTTTAGCATATAAGGGAACTAATCATAAGTAAAATCAACATAAATTGATGGTCGGATATAGAAGGGTAATAATGCATCTTACATTTTTAAAATTAATTTTTTTCTAAATTCAAAGAAAAATAGGTTGATTGTGAATATATGTGTCTATAATTATTTACATTAACCTTGGTTTCAAGTGGATATGATGGTTTTGTGTCACTTTTGGCCTATAAGGGACCTAATTGTAATAGAATTAACATAAATGGGTGGTTGGATGTGTGTGGGTCACCATTACAACCTACATTTTCACATGCACACCACTTTGGCATGAATTCAAACAAATTTGGGGTGAATGTTCACAAATGTGCCCCAAATTTAATTTTTATGAACTTAAAACTCCTAAAAATGTTAGTAAGTAATCTAAAAGTCCCCAAAACCTAAAAAATGGACACTAGTTTCAAAAATTATGCCATGAAATCCTTATGTTCAATACTGAAATCTTAAAAATTACTAAGTATTGACCAGATTGAATTTTGAATAATTATATTCCAAATCATAACTCGTGGCATTGTGAGACCCATTTTAGAATATTCAGAGTGACCTTAGTTTCTTACACTTACTAAAATAGATTTCAAGTATAAGGAATATAAATTTCATAATGTAAATGTCAACTTATACTTAACATTTATTTTAGTAAATTGCCCCCCTACCTTTTAGTTATTCTAGTTATTTATTTTATAACACATACAAATTGCATACATGTAATAACATGTATGTTTTCCCAAATGTATGAAATGTTTGTGTTATAAACCTAAGACACTTCAAAATTTCATAGATTTGAAAACACATATATGTTACAACACTATATGATTAGTATTTAATGAGCCCAATATAAATAATACGTACACATTATTTTAATATTACATATGTGTTTCTTGAAAATTTGTAAAAATGCCCATGAAATGGTCCATCAACTTGGTGCACTTACCTTTAAAAAAATCCATAGAATATAGATTATGACAATGAAAACAACTCAAATCACTTAAAGGATGACATCATTCCATTGGGCGACATCACATAAAATACAAATATAATAATTTTAATTTATTAAATAAAACTTACTAAATCCTATTAACTAATTTACTTTGGGTAGGATAACCTCACTTTTTTTATTCCATCTCTTCCCTTTTAGTGGAAAGTGCAAAGATTATTTTATTTTAATTTTTTCACATTCAATTAAATAGAAATTATTCTAGTTTTTTATAAATAAAAAACACCACCAAATTTATTAGAAAAAAGAACATTCAATGAATATAGAATGCATTGTGATTTTTTTACAAACAAAAAAAACTACAAAATTATTTAGAAAAAAATGGTAACATAAAATTATATCTAAAATATTAATTATATAAAATCATTGTAGGGGAAACCATGTAAATATTACATATTATAAATATTATTTTTAGGAATATTTGTAGTAAAAATAATTTTATAATAAAAAATTTATGAGGGTAGGGTGAAATTTATATGAATCATTAGTGCATGGTAATTGTATGGGGTAAACTTTATATACCATAAATAATTCTTTTTTGTGTGTATATGACTTAGTCTAACATAATTAAATTATTAGTTTATTACAAAATTTCCACTTCATTTTAAGCATACTCTTATAATGAGGTCCCATGCGAGGGGCTTCCACTTCTGCTAATATGAGAAAGAGGGTTTCATGTAATTTTTTTTGCCAATGTTTACTGCTTACATTTAAAATCCCCAAAAATCTCTAAGCCGTGACTGCTCAGGGAGAATTTTTTTAGGGCAGGCAAGTGGTGAGGGGTAGAAGGATTATTTTACTTGATCCTAAAACTTTGCTCTTTATTTTTCTAGTTGTCTTCTTTGCATGTGCTTCCCTCTAACATTTTCCCTCCATTTTTTATTCCCTACAAAATTTTGAAATATATACACCCACCCTACATATCTTTGAAAAAACATAATAGAGAGGAGCCGAGCAAAGCAGATCCAAGTAGAGTAGAGCAACAGAGTCGAGCAAATCATAACACATTAGATTCATGATTGGAGGAGAATGGAGGAGCTATTGTAGATTGGAGGTAATTTTCTAATGAACCTATTGAATTTTAATGATTTCTTCTACATTTCAATGATTTGTTCTTACATTTCAATGATTTTTTCTTTATTTCAAAAAGAAAACATCTCCCTCTTTATCATTCCTATGACATTGATTCATCATTTGAATAACATTTTGTCAAAATTGATCAATATAACTTCCTAATTTTTTATCTAATACTATTCTTTGGTTATTTAAAAATTTGAAACCATAATGTATTAATACTCCATGTATGCAAATCTAGCTATATACAAATTATCTAAAAGCAATGAACCCAACCATAAAAATGGGTCACATCAAAGTAAACATTCATTCCTACAAAGTATAAGTATAAGATAGGTAAACTACTCTTTACTCTGTTTATTTGCATTTAGCCATTTACAACTCTATAGGGCCACTAACCTGTGTATTTATTGTAAATTATTTTTTTGTAGAGTCATGACTAAGAAGACATACCTGAATGAACTTTTTACATATGACATATCAGAGGCTCCTGTACTTGGGAAATGAATTGTGTTCCTAACAACATCTTGTTCAAAATTTATGATAACATTTTTTGATCGAGCCAATGGTCTTAATTTCAAATCTTAGATATATAAATCCTTTGCAAAATGATGGTCTCCAATTGAGGTTCCATCTACCTAAAATTTTGTCCTCCACACAAACATAGACCAATATTGGACCTTTTTGGGTAGAATATTGTCATCATTGATTATGTGCAAAATAATATTCATAACTTGTTTCTCATCTACAATAACATTATTAGGAATACTGTCACCCATTTCAAAACTGAATTTGATACCTTTGCTATCACATATACATTTTAATAAATGCATTGTCTCTTTTAATGTAAGGTGCAAATGAAAGGGGTGTAACTCAAGATCCAAAATAAATTCATGCAAGTGAGAAAATCCATTATGTTTTTAACAAATACACAAAGGAGTCTACTACCTTTTTCCATCATGCCAATAATTGCTTGTTGTTTTTTATTTTTGATTTCATCCTACAAAAGTGATGAGAGAGTAGAGATCAAATGCATTGGTATCCTCATTTCATGGTTCATTACCACTTGAAATAAATGGTAGACTTGGATCACCATCATTACATCCTTCCTAGCTTATTAAAAGATTTTATT
Source organism: Torreya grandis (assembly GCA_037957365.1). Classification (NCBI taxonomy): domain Eukaryota; kingdom Viridiplantae; phylum Streptophyta; class Pinopsida; order Cupressales; family Taxaceae; genus Torreya; species Torreya grandis. Next base: position 966,927 of record JARHVA010004325.1, on the reverse strand, counting down.
TTGGTTCACTACTTGAGCCCTCATCTGTTATGATTCTTATATCAAGGCAACATGAGAGAGTGCAATTGTAACCCGATATACCACTGATTTTATGATTAAAAGGGAGATGTTAATAATTCAAAACCATAATGAATTATATATAGATTTATGTTGGTAATATGATGAACTATATGACAATTCTAGTAGACCATCTCAAAAAAATCTAATACAAGTTACTAGGCCTCTAGATCCCCTCTCAAAACACAAAATCAGCAAATGGGTGTTTGAAGTAGTTGAGTCTTTGATTGTGACCAAATTGAGGGTACCATAAGGAAAGACATAAGACTTTTATAAAGGCATGTCCTAATTTTCATGGCCATATAAATTAAGAGTCATTGCCAAATTCCTTCTTCCTCAATTGATTGTAACTTGGTGTTTTTTTAAAATGTCTTTGCTTGTAATCTTATATCTATACCACTTCAATTGACTATAATTATGAATTGATTTCTATTTTTAATGCATTTACCCATTTCATTATTACAACTAGAGATAAAAAATTCATGGATAAATTTTTGTTTCATCCAACTCCTACCAAGTCTAGGTTTTGTAGATATACCTCATTGCTTGAAGAGGATGACTTACAATATGGAGATCTATTGTCCCTAAATAATTATTTCTCCATAAATAATGATACATCTTCTACATTTTTTTTAGGTACCCAAGTTCTAAGTACATGAGTAGACATTGAGGAAGATATTGACATCACTATGACAATTGTTTTTTGAAGAAATCAACTATGAAGAACAATCTACACAACAATTTTTTTCCACACAACCAGAAGCCAAAAACTCAGCCATTTGTCCTACCTCCCCAAAAGGGTAGAGTTCATTGAACTATTTCACATACTCTTATTTTGATTGATGCAAAGTTTATTGAGAGGGAAATAAAATCTAATGGTGGAGCTGTGAAAAAGGCTACATCATCCTCTGAAAAGTGGATAAATGTACAAGAACATTGTGTTGATCACGGTGTGATTCATACACTAATTTAGTGCTAAAATCTATGGGAACATATCTAACCTAATTATTAAAAAAATAGAGATTATGAAAACAATATTCCCTTAGGGCATGACAATTATTGGAGTATGATAACTCAAGAAAGGATTCTGAAAAAGCTCCCTCCAAAGTATCGAAAGGAGATTTTTGATGCAATGGATGTTAATTTTGGTGAAGATAGAATAATCAATCATAGAAATATAACCATTGACACTTCTAAGATAAACCATGGGGTTAATGAGGATTTTTCTTGACCAAATGAGAACGAACAATGTAATGACTGCCAGAAACCTAAAGTACCATCTAAAACCCAATCCATAGGTAAAAAAGAAAAATAATATCCAAAGCTTCAAGTCTAAAAAATATTATTTGTTGAGAATAATAAGTTAGTGGTTTCTACTCTACAGATGGATGAGGAGGGGTGAATGAAATACCATGAGAAATAATTCACTTTGATTAAACATTAGATGTAGAGGGAAAATGTGAATGAGGAAAGGCTGATCAAGATTGAAGAATAAAAGATCAATGTGCAACTCAATTTGGTCTTAGCTTTGAATTATATTGGGCAAGCCATGTTAAATATTAGTGAACCATTTTCCAACAATAAATGAATATTTTTATTCACAAGTTTATTTTAACATTTGTAGTGGTTATATTCTCTTGTATTATTCTTTTGCAACCTAAACCTTTGTTAAATTGATCATGTTTCATGGGATGAGCAATCATTGGAAAGACATCATATTTTAATTATCATGTTTTATAAGCTGAAATGAGTTTTTCTTATCACACATCTCATATTTCATGTTATACTTATCATGTTTCATAAGTTGAAATGAGTTAAACTGAAATAAGTCTTTCATATACACTAATTTATACTTATCCTCTTTTACTTTTCATGTTTCATAAGTTGAAATAAGTCTTTCATATAAGCTGATTTTATAATTTATAAAAGTGTTCCAAGAACAGAAGAGTTTCTATCCAATAAGTGAGGAGCAGAATAGGTTCTACTTGGACTTTAAAAAGCATAGACTTTAGTTATATTTTCAATTTTTTTTTGATGCTATAGATTTCATATATTCTAGTCAATAATTTATTGTATAATTTGAACTTTAAATGCTTTTACATTTATTATTGCCTTTTATGAAAAGATAAAACCATATTATTGGGTGTTATATGTTACAATTTTTATGTCATAATTTGTAGTCAAAGTACAATCTTCTCAATGATATTGAACGTGAATTTCATCATGGATTTGTCATTTTTTTAAGGGGTTTTAAATTGTGATATTCAAAAATTTCTCTTGTCATAAAATGGATTCTAGTTCAACATAAATAGTAAAAGTCCTCCTATAAAGTGCATCTATTATTGTCCAATTGGCATTACAAATCTGTTATGATATTCAAGATTCAAACATTATGCAATGTGTATCAAAAAACATAAGAGATGTTAATCTATAAGCACAAAGTCATCAAATACTGAAATAGATGTGGAGATCCATGTAATCACTTATGAGCAAGAAAATATGATCCTTGAAATAATTTTATGTAATTATCAATGGGAAAGAAGGATTTAAAATGAATGGTATATCAAGCTCATTCATTACAGTGGTAGAACCATTATATATTTAAATTTAGATGTGATGATGAAAGGTTTCATAGCATTTTTAGGTTTCCCTATGCATTATTCACATCTCTTTGTGAGTTAAAGGAAAACCTTAGTCAAGGTGATATACCATTATCTTTAGTGACATATATAAAGGGTAGCATGTTTCTAATTGAGAAAAGAGTGGTCGTTGTAGTTTTATGGTTGTCATCTAGAATGATAATGATTACCATTAGTGAGATTTTTGGTTGTGGAAAGTTAATGGTGGTAAGAATTATAAACAAGTTCATTAATTATGTGCATATGCATTTAAGAATTCATGTACAATGACCAAATAACCATTTAATGATTGAGCATGTCAACTAAGGTTTTCAAAAAAAAAGGCTTTCCAAATTGTTATGGTGCTATAGATGTGAATCATATCCAATTCAACCTTCCATGTAATGAGTGTTCCTCAGATTGATATGACAAATATCAAAACTATAGTGTGTCATTGTAAGCCATTATTGATAGTAATATGCATTTTATGGATGTTTTCACTAGGTGGCCTAGTTCTATTAATGATACTATACTATTGCATAATTCTTCTTTTTACAGATTATGTGAAGGTGGGGATAGATTTAATGATCATTCTATTTACATTGGTTTAAAATATGTGAGAGAATACGTTATTGGTGATGGCGGTTATCCATTATTACCATGGTTAATTACTCCATTTCATGGTCCTTCAATAATTAGTCAAATGGAATTTAATTTTAAGCTATCTTAAACAAGAATTGTTGTTGAATGCGCATTCAAAGGGATAAAGAACATATAGTGAATTTTTAATTCCAAAATTTGTCAGTCTAATTTGAAAATGTTATCGAAGGCCATTCTAACATGTTGCATATTTCATAATATGTTGTTAACATATGAGGAGGATGACAATCAGGCTATTGATATCAATGACAATGAGCACAATATTACAAGCAATGAATAAGCATTGGGTGATCTGACTGCACTAGTGGCTTGAGTGGTTTTAATGGAATTTATCAATGGAGGAAATGTAGTGGCCTAAACATAGTGAAAAAATGATCTTTTTGCCTTTAGTAATCTTCCACATTTTTTGAATGTCAATATGAACATCAAAATTACATCTTAAAAAATATCTTGTGTTTGTTATTTGAATGATATTATTTGGGATATTTATAGTTTATATGAATTGAGTTCAATTTTTATTTTGAGTTAGGTTTTATTATAGTTCATAGGAACCTGGGGTTGAATTCATTGATGTAATATTTACATATTCTCTCATATTCCTTTGTTAACATAGTTAGCGTAGACATTTCCTTTATATATTCTTTAGTTTATTGATTAATATTGTGATTTATAACTGTAGTTCATATTTGATTCCTAACTATAATATTATCTACATCTATGTAAATGTGAAATTATTTGAGTGAAAAAGACTTTATGGTAATGCTGATATATATTCCATGTGAGTGTTTATTTAAAACTATTTTAAAATATCAATGTGGCCCATTTTAAATGGATAAGAATTGTCTTGAGTCCTGGATATTCGGTGTTATAGGTTATGCATTGATTTATTACAGTTGCATATTACCAAAATGAAAATATTTTTGTTTGATAAGCTTTTCTACAGAGACTGTCATGCCAAAATTGTATATGGGTGGTCCTTAATCACTCCTTGTTGAGATTTATAAAGTATATCCTATATTTATGACATATGAGTCCTTTTTGGAAGATAAAATCTATGGGCTTATAGGGATGTTTTTATTTTCATCTTCAAATCCTTATTTGGAGTATTGAAATCAAGGTGAATTTTAGAATTTTTAAAATAATGCCATTTTAAAATATCCTATACATATCACAATTTTTGTATTTGAGTATTCATCCTTTTAATGAGTTCATAGAGCTTGATAAGAACATCACTGTAGGTTTAAACCATGGATGGAAGCCAACTAACTATCCTATAATTTTATTTAAGTTTGAAATGTGGATGGTATATTTTTTAAATGTTTTACATTTAGGTGTTTCTTAAAAATATGAGGTGATGTTATATATTGTAAACTATCTTACAAACGATAATCAAAATTTATAGCATTATGAATTTTAAAAGAATTTCTTTTTCATTTCCATTTTTAATTTGTATGTAATATACCACTCTTTCTAAATTAATGGAAAGAGTTGAACAACAAATAATAGATTATCACTTATGTAGGGATAAAACTTTCCAACCAACATACATATTTTAAAATACTTTACATGGCTAGAGCTCAAACTCTCTTCCTCACTTAATTTTTTTGTTTATTGTAATTTATTTTCCATTATTCCTCTAGAATTATCATGTATCTATTAGTGTGAAAATTTGATCCATTGATAAATATGCATAGGACTAAATTAATTTCATCTTTCTAAAATAATTGAAGAAGTAAATTTATCTTTATGTGTTTCTATACTAGTCAAAGTAATCCCGCCTTATTTTCTATAGGAATAAAAAACATAATGTAATTTCAAGCTATTTAAATTTATTCCTAAACTGATCTTGGTTTAATAATTTTAAAATCATTTGAAGTGATACTCAAAGGAGTAAAGAGTATGAACACATGAACAATGAAAAATTTGTGGATACATGATATTCAAATTGTTGTAGTGGATAATCAGGGTAATTCACAAGATAACATTATACAAACACCTATAAATAATTATACAGGATCCATTTTTCTAAAAAGTTATTCGATTCATGGTTATAAGTAATAAATATTTCAATGGGAAGATATTTTCAATCCATTATGGTAGTTGACATTATGATCATGATGGCACATGTGATGGGTATTTAAGAATCAACTGATTATAACAATCTTACAAGTCAGACTACGATTGTGATAACACTTGTTTTAGATGAATGAGATCATTACACTTTAGTTAATTACAATAATTTGTGGTTAGATAAAGTGTTTTCTAAGATTAAACATTATTAATTTAAATTTAGAATGTATTTATGCCAATGAGATAAGTCAAGACAATATTTATTTGAAAATAACACATCAACAATACTGACAAATAGATTGATATTAGCTTGAAATTTCTTCCCAAAGAAGATGACAATAGGTATCTCAACTATTTCAACTATTTAGCTCAGGAAATGCATAGGATTTAATTATCTTGATTATCAACTGCAAAAGGCACCTCTTCATCTCTTGCTTTTTAGCCTTCACAAATGAGGACATCAAATTTATTGGATAGTTTAAGCATCATCAACAAAGAAATTAAAAAACTACCATTTTAGTAGAAAAAGAAAGAGGTAAGTAATTTAAAATTCATTCAAATTATTAAACAAATTAAGACATACCATCCAAAGGTAGCATGCAATATTGATATTTTGGACACAAATATTTGCATGAGATACTGGATGCTTTGGGTAAGTTATTATAGCACTTAAATCGAGCAACATATCCAAAAAAGAAAAATGAAGAGTTCCTTCAATAATATTTGATTTTTGTAGATATTTTTGGGCAATAGATTGTTGGTTCATAGGTAATATCTAGTGATGAAACTGAAGAAGCTTCAACTAGTCTAAAAACTTTGTTCTTAATTCATATTCTTTAGCATAGGTATTCTATGTCATTAAAGGTTGTAGAAAAAGCTAAGACTTAGATTCTTTAGAAGAGGTAACTTGATTCATTAAATGTTGTAGATAAAGATACTTATTTATGAAAGAGTGTATTACATGATAATGGACATAAGGAAAAATTTCTATCAGAAGTAGCCAAATCAGAAAAAATTGTGTAGGATTACCATGCAATGTATTCCTCTTCTATTCCTATGATTAAATATCTCAATCACTATGCTGTGTAGTTTCTCAGATGAATTGAGTTATTTATTAGACCAAAATTCATGCATTCTAGGACCAAGTACCATCTATAGGTATTGATTTAGCAACTCAAGTACTACAAGGCTGCAATATGATAGAATCTTTTGAAGTTTTTTTTTGTGAGTTAAACAAATGAATAGTGTAACTATTCCTATAATAGGATTTTTTTTTTGTATGGGACCTAAAATGAATTTAATCCCCTATAATTCTATAGTAGGAATAAAAAAAAATTGCCTGGGACCTAAAATAAATTTAAGCCCCAATAATTTCTTAGCAACACTTGCTGAAAAATGTTTAGTTGGCCCCCAGCATGGGAACATGACCTTACTCCCACATGATATTTGGGAAGGTTTTTAAGATAAAATATAATTCATTTTCTATTGTATAGGGAATATTTTGGGCATATAATTTTATATAAATAAATGTACGTAAAATCTTGAATTTTGATGGAATAAAATATTATTCGTACTTAATATTTGGTACCAGAGATTGTAATATTTTTGAACTTATATGATAGTGTAAGTATTATTTAGGGGATATAGTTGAATTTTTATGAATATTGAGTAAGAAAGAGTCCATTTACTCTTAAAAAAACACCCTTGCATCCACACTCTTGTAGAAATATTCCTTTTGAGTAGCTTGTAAGGTGTCAAGAGGAGGAGGATGTTTGGTTCATATTTGAAGCATTCTAGAGATGTAATGGTGCCCTGAGAGGTGTCCTAATAATCATTAAGCCATTTTAAAGCTATTAAAAATATATTTTAATATTTTTTACAAAATTGGTGTCGTGATTGAAGCTTGAGAAGATAAAAATTTAAAAAATAAAGTTGTTGGAAGGTGCCATTACTCCAATCCTTGTTTGAATGGTGTCCTTTTTATTACTAGTTTAGAGTCATATTATGATCAAATCTACAAATATTATCATTGAGACATTGAGATATTAAAATTTATAATAAGTAGCCTCTAGTGCTTAACTTGAAAAAGGGGAAAGTATAGCTATAGAATATGGGGTGTGTCTTTGGGTGAAATGAGCTCCTCAACAAAAGCATGAATATGTTGGAAGGTGTCATCAAAATCAACAATAAAACTAAATAAAAGTGGGGCACTATATATAAAATTATCTAATGTTATCATATTTAATAAAAAATACAAGCTTATTACTGGATGAAAGAAAAAATGTTCAATTCATAATCATAAGATTTTAGCTGGCCAAATGGTTATTACAAGCAATTTAAGCCTTTAAAATGAAGAGAGGTTATAAGGTTGACTTCCTCTTTCATTAGGTTATGATTTTAACTTAAAAATTACATGTATTAAAAATTAAATAAACATTTTTTCATGCCCATGAATGCCAAAGCTTGTAACTGAATTGGCAAAAGCTTCATTTCGATAAGAGAGAGGTTTTGGGTTCAAAACACACCTAAGATACTGTTATTGGTCCCTTTAAATTTATAAAACCATATAAATTTATCTATAACTAAATAATTTACAATTAAAATCATAATAAAAAATTTATTTTTTGTAAAAGTGCCCAAAAAGCCCAAAAATAAAAACATTTGCAAAAAATTAAAATTTGTTTTTGAAAAAAAGTGTAATTTCATTGTATTGTATTTCAAAAATTTATTCATTGTAATTTGTCAAATTTTATAAATCACGAGTTTTTAAAACTCAAATTTAGTTTTTGGTGCAAGTGATGCCTCTAACTCATGTTTATAGGTAAAGCCGTTGCATTGAGTTACAACATACACAGCCTGATATAGATTTAACAATGATTTCTGGGTATCAACCTTATAAATCATCGAGGAGAAATAAGGGAATAGATACTCAGAGCCATACCTTCATTACCTATTCATTAAAATTGAAAGGCATAAACTCTTAAGGTGTAAATTCCAATTATATAAGGAAGTTGTGCCCATGTACGCATAATTCCATCTAAGCAGGTGGAATGATTGGACAAACCCCTTTCAGTATTATCTAAGTACCACATACCAAAATCTTTCATTTATGTTAATGCCTCTTTCATGTACAAATGAGTATATATAAATGGTGAAATTATTCCACATATTGATAGGTATATAGGAAGGGAAAATATATAGAAAGGTCTAGTATATTGGTCTAATGATATATAGAAAGGGAGAATTTGATATCTAGAGTCATACGAAACCATTCTATCACTTGCAGTCTTGATTATGGAGAATAAACACCAAAGTTATTTATACTAGATTCTAAGTTAATCAAATGTGACAACTACTCTGCTTGGAAGATAAATATCAAAACACAACTTGAATTTGAAGAAATTTTCCTGTTGTAGAAGGCTCCTACACTTAACATGCCACTGGTGGTGATCAATAATGTACGTATGATAAAGCTAATAAAAAATTAAATTTTACCATAATGTTTGGGGTATTATATGAGGTGAAACCACACATATATGAATCCAAAACAACTAATTAATCTTGGGATAATCTATAAATAGTATATGAGACCAAAAATGAGAACACTATTTTACATCTACAAAGTCAACTTCACTCTCTCAAATTGAGATCAAGTGAAAAAGTAGAAGCCTTTCTTAGATTTGTTGTAATACTAAGGGAATCACTATAATCCTTAGGTGAATTGTATCAAATGAATCTCTTGTACCTATTATCTTGACATCTCTACCACCTTCATAAAGAATATTTGTGACTGTTTTGACTATCACATAGGAAAAACAAAGTTTTGAAAAATTGGTAAATATGTTACAACAAGAAGAATATTTAAGTACTTAAAAATAAGAATAATAACATGTTATCACTTCTAATAAATGCATGAAACCCATCAAGTCTTCAAATCCATAATTAAAACAAAGTCCTCGATAGAATCCACAAAGAAGTAAATCATAAAAATAATGTCTCATTTGTGGTTGTAAGGGACATACACTTAAATATTGTTGGTATAATACATTACAAAAGGGTTATTCAAGTGGATATAATATCACTATCCAAAAATCATCCCCATCAAGTCAAATTAAACCATAGGGAAAAAAAAAGGAATTTGGTAGAAGAAAATAAAGCAACATGGTAACACTGTTGAGCAAGAAGATAATGATGAAGATGCAAACTTATTGTTGTTTTAACCTTTTAGGACTTAGTGTTGTAAATCCTATGTTTATTAAAGATATGATTAAATTAAATTAGGATAATACTATGAAATAAATACACCCACTAATTTTTTATAAAATTGACTAACTTTGATCTGTCTAAAAATAGTAATAAATAGTGTAATTAAGAAATTAGCTAGAAAATGACTAAGATAGATGATCTAGAGGCTGGAAATTGAGGTATAGGTTGGTATGAGTATCAAAAATAGGATCATAGTATTATAACCCCTTCTAGATAGTAATTTCCTATTTAGAAAGTAGTGACATTATTAGAAATGTGGTGGTAGTGTCCCTATATTGGCTATAATGTCCTCTATGGAGGACTATCTCAAAATTTTGGGTGCACCTATGTTTATAACTATGAGGTATATTCATACATGCACAAGATTTAAAAATATGAATATTTCCTATTATGACTAATTTTATTATCAAACCCTAATCTTCCAAGTTATTAGGGCATCTAATTGATACAAGCTAAAAAGTGTGTTTGTTAGTGGGCTAGGATAGACATCCTCAACACCCAACTATGAAGAGAGTTGCCTACATAGCAACACTCTGAGGAGGGATCATACCTAATATAGTTATCCCTACCTAAGTTCTAGTGTAATTTCAAGTGAATATAGTATGATAGTGGACCTAAGTGCTCTGAATGTGATTGAGACTAGAAATCTGGGTAATCTAAGATTAAAAATGCTGTATATGGTAGTATGCAAAAGTAAGGTAGAATAGGGATTGATAAACTTAGTTGTGAACAAATTATTCTAAGTTTAAATGTGTATTTTTCATCTAATTTCCATCTAGTATTTAGAGGGATGAAATTCATGATATATACCATTATGATGCTTTTGTGGGTGTCAAAATAGGTCTAGGCTGACCCTAAGAGGTTTTAGGTTTGACAAGATATTCATTTATGAAAAAGAGGGAGAAAGGACATTAGCACCATTATTGGGATACTATTGCTATGTGTCACTACTATACTTATTATGGTGCTAGTGTCCAAGTTGTAGAACACTAGGCATGAAGGGCCAGAATGTAATAATGAGGGTCTATGACTAATTTAGGGATGACTAGGGATGCCTATGGCCCATAAGAAGGATAGATAAATGTAATAATAGGCTCTCAGATAGGTCTAAGGATAAGCTAGGGATAAGTGGTCTCAAATAACACTCTTAACACTCAAATACCACTTTTATGTGATTACATTTTCTCCCCCTTTATTCTAGAAATGCAACAAAGTGAAATGACTAGGATAAAGGAAAAATAAGTGTACCTAGACTTAACTAAGAGGTGAAGCCCAGGAATCTAGGTCTAAGTATGTGAAACATGATCTAATGCATGCCCTACAAGTGAAATGTGCACAAATCAACCATTACTTAAAATATATCAAAAATAAAAGATTAAACTCAGTAAAGAAGCAAAGATGAGTAAAATTGAGTAAAGAGATATGAGAGAGGAAAGGAATGAATACACCTCACTGGGTCTGCAAAGTACTGCATAAACTTGGTGAAAACTTGTGTGTGCATGTATATAGTGATAAATAAATTAATAACTTGGATTTATTTGGTTTCTTAATCAACCCTCATGTATGGGTGGCTCAAGAACTCAATCCAATTTTGACTCCATCATTGCCCACCCCTACTCAGTGGATCATGACATGTTAATAACTTGGATTGGACTGATGGTGTGTCCAACCCTCTCATGTAGGTGGATCAATAACTAAATTAGTATAAGAATCCATAATTTCCCATAAATGTGTAGTAGATACATCCAAAATTAAAACTACATGATGTAACTGGAAATGTCTAACTAGGTATGTCAGCTCTATGGCCACTCAGGTATATTAGGCAACTTCGAGCCACTCAGGAATGCCAACCATTGTAGATGGATTAAGGCATGAAACTTGTGTGTAAATTTAAATATGATGTTAGATGTATGTAATATATATAATTAAATAATTTTTTTCATTCCATTTGATCAATCAGTGTGTGAGGATATAAAAATAATGTGTTGTGTTCATGCCCCTAAATATGATATTTGAGCATATGGATTCTGTAATGGGTTATAATAATCTATATATAAGTATCTATAATGAACATGGGAATGGTTATGCCACTCATTATTCCCCTAAATGAGAAAATTGGTATGAATTTGAGATAAAATGGTATGAATCTGAGCAAAACTAATAAATATATAACTAAATCTGTGCAAACATGTACTATACCTACCATAATTTTTTGACCATTCTAAGGTTTTTTAAAACTAAGGCCACTGGATGGTAGCACCATATGTTAGATAGTAGCACCATAATTGGATATGTGGTTCTAGTGTCCCAATTTGGGTGCTAGTGTCCTTCTGCTCTAATTTTTGTGCCACTATATTGATCTCTATGTCACTATTTTTTCACTGTGTTTACCTAAGTTTATGTGATGCAAATGTAATGTGAATGAATTATAGGAGCCTAATATCTATGAAAAATCCTTATGAATTCCCCCTCTTTTGAGGGGATTTGTTGAACATGTGTAAGAACTATCCTCAAAGAAAAAAATCTCAGCAAGATATGTGTTAGCCAAAGCATTTATGATAACTGTGTAATAATCCAATATAATGTGCATACATAACATTATAATGTAAGATAATATGAGCATAAGTTTGTAACGTATGATGTATTCTATGTTTATCATTCACAAGGGTTCCATGATAAATATAATAATGTATGTAACAACTAATTAGAGTAAAAACTGAGTAGCTACCTAGGGGGATGGGGCATGATGTCGATCATGACACCCAAGTAGGATGGGGAGATGCATGAGTTCCTTCATATCATCTAAAATTGGAGTGTGTAACAAGTAATATACAAGTGTCATGTCCATGAAACATATAAAAAATCATACATACAACACACATGAGGCACACAAAGTAGGCCAAAGGGCCATAATATAAGGGACATGGACATATGTCACTAAATCTAAAAAAACAAGATATATAAGGACATGTTTAAATGTCCACATATGTAATCAAAAAGCAATTTGGCTTAGATCCACATAGAAGGACATGTTCAAATGTTTGCATACACAATAAAAAAGGCATACACAAAGACATGGGCACATGTCTAAAGCATACATATTATCAAATAGAAGTGGCATAGAGATAAAGAGCAATGGCATATTCAATTTCCATTGAATATAAGAAGCATAAAGATATAATCAAGTCTAAAATAGGAAAGGTAGAAATGAAAGTATGTATGAATACGTAATATAAATTTGTGTAAGAACTAGGATGTACATATGTTGAGTCTAGAGTATTAGTAGTTGGTAAAAAATATGAGTAAGTGTAGCATGATCAATATCAAGAAATAACAATGCTAAAGTGGTGATGTAAAGTATAAAAATATGGAACTTGGTAATCAAAACTATGTATAAGGTGCCTCCAAGTGGGAAAATGTGTTAAATGAAGAACTCATGTGTCGGTTAATAACAAATATGGATCAATGTAGTAGACTTAAGTCCTATATCAATCTACAATCACTCGACAAGAACAAGTGAAACATGTATGTATGATAAAATTGACTATACTAAGATAGATAACATATGTAATGTCTGGAAAATATAAGAAGTGTAAACATGGAAATGCATATAATCTATAGTTTTATATTTTTAATTAATATTTGAATGTTTTTGTGTTTTGGCATATTATATTATTTTTTCATTTTTTGGAGATAATCTATGTACCACCAACATGAAATGAAATTATATACAAGGAGAAAGAGATAAGGAAAGTATGTACAAGAATATAGGAATAATACTAACCGATGAGTCTCATGGGAGACTCATTATTAATGTGGCCTATGTCAAATAAAGGAAATGTGATCATGCATGATGTATGAAAGGGTAACTATGGTCCCAAAATCTGTTACAATGGCTGACCTATAACTAGCCCTACTTGTGAAGTAATGTTAGGAATATGTGACATTGATTATGGTGTCCTGTGAACTATAAGGGTCTTTAGGATGCATTTAGAAAAAAATACTATAGGTGGCATAGGTGCCCTATGTTGAGAACCTAGAGAACTCAATAAAATTGATCTTGAAAGAAAGTGAGTAGAGGGAGACTAACTAGAATCTATAACATATCTCTGATGCTGGGGTCTCTCTAATAATGGTCTCTATGGGATTATATGCATACATGGAAACCTTGTAGGAGTATATCTCACCTACATTGGTGGATATACTGAAATCTATGGTATACTGATAGGAACTATGCTCAAAGTTGTAATTGGTAGCTATGTTTTAACTGGTTATATGTTGTAACTGGTAACTACGTTGTAACTTGTAACTATGATGTAACTAGTTGTGGGATAGGTAGAGGATACTCATATTAAAGACCCTTAATGGTGACCACCTAATTTTCATGTGTATATTTAATGCATCTATGGATGGTGGATGGGATGGTTCATAACTACTATATCTATGGCCTACCCAATAACATGTCAAATATGCCTACACTAGGTACTATTAAGAATATAGTGGCCACATGTGCTATTCCAACCTATAATGGACGTATAATATCCCCAATGGAGCTTTAAACATGGAAACTAAAGCCATTGATAATGATGTTTGTAGGAGATATATCCTAATCTAAATACCCCAAATGATATAAAAGTGTGATATTTCACATGCTAATACTTGATCCATTGTCAACCATAACACTCTAGATAGGATGATGATCTATGTAGGATCATACAAAGAGTACATATAAATATGAATAATAATCAATAATCTCCTATTTTGATAAAGTGATGAGTGTTATAGTTAGAACCGTAGTGTGGTAGACACCAATGATATTGTGTAGTGGGTGTGCCTCCTCTGTAGTAGTATGATATGATGCTAGTGGTGGATGTGCTTGATATGTGAAGTGAAAACCTAAAATTATCCCTACCTTATTTACTATATGCTTAGGAAATGGATTTGAGAATATTTTCAATTCCTTAACTTCTATTTTTTGTACTTTGGGTGTCTTTGTGGGTGTGCCCACATCAATAATGTTAGCCTCTATCAAATCTTGTATCTTATGTTTCAATATGACGCATTTGGTTTTTGTATGGCCTATTGCCCTATGATATTTGTAGAATACATTAGAATTATAGTTATTTGGAAGATACTATGTTGTATTTACCTATTTGATGGGAGGGAGAGATATTACATTGCATTTTAAGAGTTTTTGTAAAACATGTGCTGGTGATTCTAGAGGGTTAGTGAAAACTCTATGTGGAGGAGATGATAAAACTAGGCGAGGAGATGGATCTGAAGCTATGTTGACTATGGCCTTTAGATCACTCTTGTTTTCAATGTCACTTAACTTATATGGAAGCTTACTAGAACTCTTAGCAGTTGATTCTAATCCACTGATATATTTTAGTTTGCCCATATGGAAAAGATTAACCTCTCTTTCTTTCACTATGTGACAAAAATATATGAAGGTTAGAAAATTATTAAATAAGATAGCTTCATTTAATGATGGTAGAAGATTCTATTTGAAGATGTCCTAAAGATATTTATCTACCATGGGGCTAGTCAACTTGGCCAATAAAGTCTTATATCATAAGATGTATTTTGCAATAGGCTCATTTGATTTTTGTTTCAATTATGAAACTTGAGCATATGATATCTTATCACTAATGTTTATTAATAAGTGTGCTAAAAACATATATACCAATGGATTGAATGCAATGATAGACTCATTTAATGGATCATAAAACTAATATAAAGCATAATCCTTCAAACTACATGGGAATAACTTAGTGAGGAGCCAATTATTGGAAATGTGGTCCAAACATGCTGCATGAAAATCTTAGAAATGGTGCTCTGGGTCACCCTTACCATTAGATAATGTAATCTTAGGTTCCATAAATCTAGATGGCAAAGGAGTTATCATTGGGTGATGTCCCAAAGGTGTATGTAAAAGAACATGAGAGTCCAAGGCATGTGATCACCTAATGGTTCCTTTCTCAATATGTAACACCTTAGCGTATAGAGTATGAACCTTGTGCATAAGGTATTATACATATAGAGTGGAGGAACTAGCTAGAAAAGGTGTAGATATTACTAAAGGTTATTGAATTATAATTGGTTATTGTGATAGCTGAGTTGGCCCCAATGTAGGTGTAACAATGTTATTATTTGTGGGAGTAGAAGATTGACCATTGTTTGATTTATTCTTTATTTTCATCTTGTCTTATAAAATATGTGCATGATCAAAGGGTTATTCCCTAAGTATATTTATGAAGCACTGTAGGATATCATCCTTATTGATAATTAAGTTTTCATTAAGTTAAGGGAGAGTGTCCCAATTTCCACCTTGTGTATCATGTTGATCTTGATTATATTTCTCATCTTTGGATTTATTATATTTGAAATGCACATAATTAGGGTGTGAAGGATCAACAACATGAGTTACAACTAGTCCCTTGTCCATGGTATAAGCTTGAATAGAAGGAATGTGAATATGATCAATAGGATTACCACCTAGCCTAACACTTCTTAATGAAAGAGAGAGATTTTTTAGATGGCATATAGAAAACAAATTAAAATAGATATTCTAAAATAGAATATATGAAATCAAAAAAACTTAAAATAACCAATGTAAATATAAAAAAGAAGGATATAAACCCTAGGAGTATCTAGATTTAGGGTTTGAACAATGTTCAAAGTAAGTTAGGTTCATCAAATGTTTTAACCTTTTAAGACTTAGTGTTGTAAATATTATATTTGTTAAAGAGATGAGTAGACTAAATCAAGGTAATAATATTTAATAAATATACCCACTAATTTGTTATAGAATTGACTAACTTTGATTTAAAAAAAAAATAATAAATAGTACAAGTAAGAACTTAGCTAGAAAATGATCAAGCTGGATGATTTGGAAGATGGAAATTAAGGTAGAGGTTGGTATGAGTGTCATAAATAGGATCCTAGTATCAAAAACCATTTTAGATAGTATCACCCTAATTGGAAAATAGTGCCATTATTAGAAATGTGGTAGTAGTGTCCTTATATTGGTGGTAGTGTCCTTTATTTAGGATTATCTCAAGCTTTTGGGTTCACCTGTGTCTAGATATATGAGGTCTATTCCTATGTGAATGAGTTATAAAACCCTCTATATTTATTTTTATGATTTATTTTATTAGAAAACCCTAATCCTCTAACTTGATATGGGATTCAGTGGATACAAGCTAAAAAATGTGTTTGTTAGTGGGGCAGGTTGGACATCCTCAACACCCCACTATGAAGAGAGTTTCCTACATATCAATACTCCAAGGAGGGATCAAGATCGATGTATTTATCACCACCTAAGTGTTGGTGCAAGTGAAAGTGAAGCTAATATGATATAGGACCTAAGTGATTTAAATGTGCTTGACACTAGAAATTTGGGTAATCTAAGCTTAGAAATGATTTAGATGGTAGTATACATAAGTAGGGCAGAATTGGGATTGGTAACCTTAATTATGCATAACTTGTTTTGAGTTTGAATGTGTTTTTTGCATATTATTTCCATATAATTTTTAGAGGGATAAAATCCATGTATATATACCATTCTGATGCTTGAGAGGGTGCTAAAAGAAGTCTAGGCCAACCCTAGGAGGGTTTATATTTGAAAAGTTATCTATTTATGAAAATAAGAGGGAAATGACATTAACACCATTATTGGGACACTAGTGCCATGTGGTGATACTGTACTTATTATGTCACTAGTGTTCAAATGTCAAAACACTAGGCACAAAGGGCCAAAATGTATGAATAAGGGTTTGGGATTGCTTTAAGGATGACTAAGGAAGCTTGTGGCCTGCATGAAGGTTGGATAAGTGTGATAATAGGCTCTAGGATAGGTCTAGGGCTAAGTTAGGGATATGTAGTCTCAATTATCACTCTTAGCACTCAAATACCACTTTTAAGTGTTAAATCTAGACTCTAATAATTTCCATAAATAATCCCAACAAAGTGATATTTGGTATGTTGATTTGGGTGCAACCTGACATATGACAAGATGAAAAGATTGATTTTTCACTTTGAAGGACACACCCTACAAAAATCAAGTTTATTTTGGGTGATGATACATCATATAGTGTATAAGGAATTATAAATATTACATCACCTCTTAGCACACAAACTTTCACAAACATATATGTATTATATGTACCTATCTTAACTAGGATTCTCTTGTCAACTAGTCAATTCTTAGACCACAATCTGAAGATTGAATTTGACTGTAAAGGTGAAAATAAAATGTGTTTAATAAGATATAAATTTAAAAATTATAAAATTATTGCATGTGCTTCCAATTTGATTCAAATGTTTTATCTTTATTTTGTTTTAAAAATAATTTGGCACTTGTTACAAATGACATAGGTTCAACATAATTATGGCACAAAATATTTGGTCACATTAGTTTTGGATATCTTAACACACTCCACCATTTTGACATGGTAAGAGGGTTTCCACCTCTAAAAAATGGTACACATTAGTGTTAAAATTGATTATTCAAAAAAAATAGAGTTCCATTTCTAACAAATATATATCACACCCATGGAAAACTTGATCTGGTGCATATAGATCTATGCGAACCATTGACACCTAGTTATGCTGGGTTTAAGTACTTCATGCTCTTTGTTGATTATTTATACATAAAAATGTGGGTTTTTTGGTATAAAAACAAAAATTCAAGCCTTTGAAAGTTTCAAAAAATTAAGAGTTGTTGTTGAAATAGAGACTAGTCAAAAAATCAAAACCCTTCTCTCAGATCATGGGGGGAATTCACTAGTAATGAGTTCAAAGTTTTTTTGTAGAAAAAAACTTTCATCATCAAATGACACATTCACATATAACATAACAAAATGTTGTGTCTAAATAGAGAAATCATACTATTGTGAAAATGGTGCAATTTATGTTACATTATTTAGGCTTGATAAAGACATTTTGGGTAGAAGTAGAAAACTATAATATATATGCTCAATAGAGTTCCCACTACAACTCTTGATGGGGTAAAACCACACAAAACATGGTCAGGGTGAAATCCATCTATAACACATCTCTAAGTTTTTGTATGCCAAACGAGTATGCGCATTCCAAAAAAGGAGAGGAATAAAATTGACATGAATTCAAAAAAGTATATTTTCTTAGGGTACAGTGAAGAAGCACTTGCATCTAGACTAATGGATCCAAGGACCAAGAAAACATACACTAACAATAATGTTGAGTTTTTCAAAAATAAAGAAGTGAAAGATTCTTCTAAAAGCTCATATGGTAAAATAATCAATCCCATAAAATAAGTAGAAGATGAAAATCCCCTAGATGAAGAAAATGATGATGATGGAAATAATGGAGCAGTTCTACCACTAAAAATAACCACTCAACATTTGCCTGAATGGTATACACATATAATACAAGATGCTAAATTGGATGGTGTTGTAGACACACCCACCATTGGACCAAGGACTCCTAATATGGCTCGAGGAGAGGTAAATTTGGAATTAATGAGTATAGTTGCTGAATATTTTGAACACTCTATAATTTAAGAAGCCATATGATCCAAGCAATAATTCAGATGACAATTTGGGTGATGGGTCCACCTCAATTGATGGTGGAACTTCTGGGAGCCATAACTTTTGCACCGTAGCTCTAATTGACTTGCCGTTTGAATCGTTGGAAATATAATAATGAGGGGAGTGTTGTGATATGTCATGGATATTTTATTGATGAATTTTGACTCCCTAAAACCCAATGGAAGTGTCCCAAATTTCAATTTTAGTAGTGTAGTCTAAAAATAGTAAGTTTCTAAAAATAGTAATTCCTCGAATTATGTATTGTTGTAAATCATGGAAGTCAAACCAATTCATCTCCCTTGAGATTGGTGACATTACACATCCTCCCCACACCTTAAAAACATGTATAAATGAATATGTAACTTGAAAAGGAAATCAGACATCTCTTCTCAGAGATAAGCATATGTTTGGATTTGCAAATTTGATCAATAAAACATCTCTGCTCAGAGATAGCATTATTTGAATTATTTTGTTCTTATTTCTTGAATTATCTTTCAAAAAAAGCTTTTGAGTTATGGATCAATGGTATTAGAGTAGTTTGTCTTTAGAGTGTATGATCCTAAGGATGAGGTCAGATTATAGGAAGCTTGGGTGGAAAATAGAATCAACAGACTATCCACCTATTCACTCCAAATGACTTTAAATGGCAGAAAACACCGAGACATCCGATCCTTTCATGGAAATGGTGAATGAATCCCTCCAAAAATAGCAAGCACATATGCTACACCAATTCACTCAAATTCTACAACAAATCTCAATGGGAAATTTTGGCTCCTCATCTGCACCTGCACATCCTTTCAGTGCCCAACACCCTTCAAGGTTCAGGTGAATTTTGATATCCCTACATTTGAAGAAAAAATCAATCCTGATGCAGTAAAAAATTGGTTGGATCAATTATCTTCTTATTTTTTTGTAAATAAATTCACCGATAAAGAGAAGATCACTTTTGATCTTTTGAAAGCATCATTGCCTCTCAAAAATTGGTGGGAAGTGTACAAAAAGAGATTCAGTGCAGATGATATTGGCCTTGAGACAGAACCTACTTGGGATGATTTCATAGAAGCTATGAAGGAAGAATACTACCCAATTGGAGCATATGATGATCTGTATATAGAGTGGCAACAACTTCACCAAGGTAAGGAACAATCTATTTAAGATTACACTAATATTTTTCATTCTCTATCTACAAGATTGGGCATCCAAGAAAGTGAGAAACATAAGGTTCTCAAATATTGTGGCAGACTACAATGGTACATATGGGGAGAAATGGGACTCTTCAATTTGGAAACCCTTGGTGAGGTGTACAAGTTTTCAGTGAAGATTGAGTAGAAGCATGGAAGAATGAATATGAAGAATCAGCCTTCAAAATGGAGAAGTGACAAAGAAGGTAAAACACGATGCCAAAATTGGAAGCAAAAGGAAGGAAAGACTGAGAAATGGTGTGATTATCATAAATTTGGAACTCACTCCAAAGAATAATGTTGAGCCATCAAGTCCCTACTTTCTAAGTCATAATCCTCAACATCTATTGCTCTGCCTCATACAGACCCTATAGTTGAAGAGGTTGAAGAAGAGATTATAGATGCTAAGCCTGAAGCCATTGTTGCTTCATCATAGACCCATGAGAGGAGGCTAGATGACAAGGAAAGGTTGTTTCACTCTAAGTTATGGGTGAAAGGTAAGCCTCTGCATTTCATTCTTGATAGTGGAAGTCAAAAGAATTTAATCTCTGTTAATGTTGTGAAATGCCTAAATCTATCCATGAAGCCTCACCCAAAGCCATACAGTATTGGATGGTTGAGTCCAGGGAGAAACCTCTGTGTCACCCACCAATGTCTTCTCTCATATGCAATAAAACCCTTCTAAGATGAGGTCTTATGTGATGTGGTTAATCTAGATGTTTGTGATGTACTTTTTGGTAAGCCATTCATGTATGATCGACATGGCATCTATGAATCAAAAACTTGAAGGATTACTCTCACTCTTGGAACACGGTGCTACAGGGTACCATAGGTACCACCTTCTACATCTGTTTATTTGATTAGTGTCAAGAAATTTCTTCTCATGGTGGTCAAGCCACAAGAATCCAAAAGGGTTGATGTTATAGCCTTGACTACACAAACAACACAAAAATAGAAGAAAATAGATGCCAAGCTAAAGAAGTTCATGGCCCTCCATCCATAGACTAATGGTCAGATAGAAATGGTGAACAATCAGGCCCTACACAGTTCCATAAATCACAGTCCCTTTCAGGTATGCATTAGGAATCAAATAAAAGTACAACTACCACACTTGATGATAAATATTGATGCAATGGGGACCATTGCTTCTCAAGGAAGGAGGAATGATTTGGGAAACAATTCAGATGACAATTTGGGTGATGGGTCTACCTCAATTGATGGCAGAACTTTTGGGAGCCATAACTTTTGCACCGTAGCTCCAATTGACTTGCCATTTGAACCATTGGAAAGATAATAATGAGGGGAACGTTGTGATATGGCATGGATATTTTCTCAATGAAGTTTTTCCCTCTAAAACCCAATGTAAGTGTCCCAAATTTCAATTTTAGTAGTGTAGTCTAAAAATAGTAAGTTTCTAAAAATAGTAATTCCTCGAATTTTGTATTGTTGTAAATCGTGGAAGTCAAACCAATTCATCTCCCTTGAGATTGGTGACCTTACACATCCTCCCAAAACCTTCAAAACATGTATAAATTAAGATGTAACTTGAAAAGGAAATAAGATATCTCTTCTCAGAGATAAGCATATGTTTGGTTTGCAAATTTGATCAATAAAACATCTCTTCTCAGAGATAACATTATTTGAATTGTTTTTTTCTTGTTTCTTGAATTATCTTTCAACCAAAGCTTTCAAGTTTTGGATCACCATACAATCAAAACCTTGGAAAGATGATATGGATACAAAATATAACTCATTGATGAGGAATACAACATGGAAACTCGTAGACTTTATACCTAGGAAGAATCCAATCAGTTACAAATGGATCTTCAAGGCAAAGTATAAAGCATATGGTAGTTTTGGCAAGTGCAAGGCAAGGTTGGTTGTAAATGGGTATGCTAAAAAACAAAGCATTAACTATGAGGATACATTTTTCCCCACAACCAAGATCAAAAATATTAGGATGATTTTTGATCTAAATGCATAATTTAGTTGTAAATTCCATCAAATGGATGTAAAAAGTGCCTTTCTTAATAGATACTAAAAATAAGTCTACATGAATCAACCAAAATGTTTTATCATACAAGGAAATGAAGATAAAATTTGTAGACTTGTCAAATCATTGTATGGTCTCTAACATGATCCTCAATTATGGTATATCAAAATTAATGAACATCTCTTGAAACATGGATTCAAAAGGATTCCATATGATCCCAATCTCTACCTCAAATAATAAGGGGGGAAATGGTAATCATTATTGTATATATCAATGATCTAATCATCACTAAAAGTTTAGTGAAGATGATTGAGTCAATAAATAAAGATCTAAATTTATCATTCAACATGATGGATCTTGGGATTATGTATCATTATCTTGGTTTTGAATTTTGGTAGAGAAAAAATCACATCTTTGTATCTCAACTCAAATATTCCAAGACTAGGTTTGAGAAGTTTCACATGATGGATTACAATCTAATTACCAGACGTATGGAGATAAGACTTCATTTGTATCGAGAAGATCCATCACCATAGGTAAATGCAACTCTATATTGGTAGTTGATAGGGAGTCTCATTTATGTATCTTGTACTAGGCTAGACATTATCTATGCTGTCAGTTATATTTCATGGTTCATGCAAGAGCCCAATGTTTTCCACTAGAAATTAGCAAAGCAATTATTGAGATACATTAGAGGAACCATGTATTTTAGCCTAAAATACAAGAAGAATGATAAATTCTTATTGACAATATATTCTGATTCAGATCAAGCAAGGAACATTGATGACATAAAATATAATTTGGGATTTGTATTCTTTTTGGGATCTAAACCAATATCATGGGTGAACAAGAAAAAAACTTATGTTTTAAGGTCCTCAACAAAATCAGAATATCATGTAATATTAAGAGTTGTTTGTGAAATGATTTGGTTTAAACATATACTTGAAGGATTTATAATACCACATAATCAGCAAACAATCATTTATGTAGACAATGAATGGGTAGTGAAACTTGTTTGAAATCCTATATTTCATAAACACACCAAACACATTAAGGTGCAAGTATATTTCATTCACAAACATGTTTAGAATGAAAACATTCAGCTCCAATATTACCCGATAGATCAACAATGTGCAATTTTTTTCACTAAGGCACTTGTGTGGGAAAACATTGAGACATTTAGATAATATTTATCATGTTCACTTGATATAATGCTAAATTAAGGGGGAAAATGTTATGATTAGCCCAAGGGTGATTAATTCACCATTGAAAAGTAAATGTAAATGAGTAATGCTTTATTACTCATAGTAGGTAGGCTAGATTATTAGATTGTTATGAGCTTTCCATATATCTTTTATTTTAAGCATATTGTTACTCCCATATGATATTTGGGAGGTTTTTTAGGAGAAAAAGATAATGCCTTCCCTATTCTATAGGGAATATTTTGGGCATATAACTTTATATAAATAAAAATTTGTAAAATATTGATATCTAATCAAATAAAATATTATTCATACTTCAAAAAAATGACTTATATTATCTATTTTAATTTTAGAAAAGATACATTTTTGGGACAAGCTTAACAAAATGTTTTATATATATGATATACAAACTTGTTAAAGTTAAATTATGATATACACTTTTTTTATATACCATATACAAAACTTGTGAAACATTTTATTATATTTTTAAGCTTATATAAAATCTTTCCCAAAAATTATATTTTATGTATTTTAATTTTTTTTATTTGATCAGATAAAGGTTATGGGTTTTGAAGGTCCCACAACTTAATACAAATGAAATAAATATGAATTGTTTTTGCACAAAAAGTATGCCTCTACCAAAAATAATGGGGAAAGCATAACAAAAACACGCCAAATAAAACTAACAAGATAAAATAGATAATGGTTCATCCCAACCACTTTATATGTATTTTTAGTGATCTTTTGCTTTCTTTCTGCCTTCAACAACTATCTGATGTGATTCTGTTCTGAGTCCCTGTGAGCTAGAAGTTTCTACCTAGATTCCCCCTAAGCAAAGGGTCATATAGGATGGCTGTAACACTACTTTAGTACCTTTTTTAAAATTTTAAACCTTTTTCCATCCTTCTTTATCTTCTACAACAACACATGAATAGGATTTGTCTTCTACTATTGGGCCTGTGGATGTTTCTATCCTAGATAAATCCATACACAAGTTTTTATCAAAGGAGTAGACTGGTGTAGAGGGGACTACCATGTTCATGGATTTATTTAGAGAGATTAGGTCTTTCAAAAAAACATCTTCAGATTGAGGAGGACTTTTAAGGTCTTCATTTGGAATAGAGGGTTCAAGATATTCTAAAGGTGACTTGCTATAATAACCATCTGAATCTTCTTCAGCATCCACTTATAAAAGGTCAAGGTTTTAGTCTTTCCACCAAGAGGATTCCTTCTTTTCTTTTCCTAAGGGAACTATAATTTTTGGTTAAGTGACTTGTATTAAAATAACTATGACAATGTAATAATAAACCTTCATAATTTAGGGGTTGGGACCAAGAGTGGTCCCCAATTTATAAAGTGATATTTTTAGGTAAATTCTTGGAGGTGTCAATATTCACCAAAATTTTGGCAAAATTAGTGTAATAAAAATGCTCAATATCTAGATGCATTTGCAGGTAATCACCTAGTAAATTACCAATAGCCTTTAGACTAGATTTAGTCAAAATTGAAGAGGAAGATGAGTTAGGTGAAGCCAAATGGGTTTAACATTGAGTGGTTATGTGAGGGGGTTGAAGGTAGGGGACCATGTTTTGATGACCAGGGGGTGGTGGTTCAAGAACTAGAATTTTTTTTTATTTTAATTTCAATTGTTTATACATCTATTAATAAATTATATTACTAAAATGTGAGTTTAAAAAATGATAAAGTTATTTTATTTTTCACATTAAATTAGATTGTGTAAGTTCTATAAATCTAATATTGAGTTTAATTTTTGAGAGATAACAAAGTTTAAACATTATTTAAGAAAATATAGATTGTGTAAGTTTATTAAATATAAGATTGAGTTTGATTTGTGAGAGATAAAAAATCTTAAACACTATTTAATAAAATATAAAAAGTATAGTAAACAAATATTTTTATGAGTCATTATATAAAATATGTGACCCCACTTAACCCATGTAATTAAGTGACTTATTTTTATTTATATATAAATAATTTATGATATGTGTGTGTGTGTGTGTGATTTCTTAAGAAGCCATTTTATATATACATTTCCCTTAATGACATTGATAGTGATTTATCCCTAATTTAACATTTGACTAAGGCAAGGGTTATGGATTGGAAGATGATTACCCCAACCCATATGTAACTAATATAAAATTGATCTTATAACCCCAAGATGATAAGGTTGGAATGACATAATGGGTTTAATATGGGTAATACTATGGTTTTTGAGTGTCATTGGAATTCAATGTACATTGCCTAAAGAAAATATGAATCAATTACTGCTAATGAACTCATAGATTCAAGTTTTCTTCACACTTGAAAATACTTGATAAATAACTAATAAGGTGAAAATGTGCATGAAACAACATCATACCTCATTGAATTGTTTCCAATTGTAATCATCATAATATGCATGAACCAACATCATGGCCAACTGAAATTTAAATTAGTGTGCATATGCATGAATTGTCATCATGTCCAAATGAATTTGTTCTATAAAATGGAGTACATGTGCCTTACACATGCCCCAATACATATATATATATATATATATATATATATATATATATATATATATATATATATATATATATATATATATATATATATATATATATATACCACTCATGCAGTGTAAAATAAAGTATACATGCCCTACATATGCCCTTAAAATCTATTTTAAAACTACAAATAAATTTACCAATCTGAAATGTGAATCACATATGAAATTTATAATCTATATACTATAATCAAATCTACTCATGGAGGCCTTTAGTATGTATGAAAAAACCCACAAATATGCCTCCTTTTAAGGTAAGATATGGATCCTATAAGTCATTCATCTTAAAAGTAAAGTGATCTATATCATGTCCTGTATAAAAATAATATCATGTTAAATCATGTCAACACTTGGAGAGCATGTCATCATAGTAATGTATATAACATCAAGGAATGTATGTAACATATGGAATACAAGGCCATATAACTAGTATGCCAAGATAGATGTATCTATGAAGCACATAATAGTAAATATCTCTAAATAAGACTATGTAGTAAGGAAGTGTAAAATATACATCATGACACATCACACAAAGGGGAGGCACATGATATGAATCATAACACCTAAAAACATAGTAATCACACAATATCAATAAACTCAACATGTAATTCCACATAATAACATATAATGTCACACAGAAGGCCAAGGGGCCACATACAAAGGACATAAAGATGCCACTAAAAAATAAGGCTAAAGAGCCATAAACAAGGCTAAGGAGCCATATAAAAGGCCTAGGGGAACTTAAAATAGACAAAAAAATTAGCCTATCATACAAAATTAACAACATCATTGAATAATATAACAAGTGAAAACTAGTCTATATTATCCATATATGTCAGTATCATAACATAGTCAAATAACATAGCCATGTAGCATGATGTAAGAAAAAATTAAATAAAAAATCATGTGTAAGCAATATATGTAGCTCAACCTGGTATATACATCATATAAATATATAACTTGTGATAATGTGACCTATGGAAGTAGATTTCCCCAACATTGGCATGGACACTATGTATACAAAAGGTCCATCATCTACATGTCCATATATGATCTGTATGTTTTGCATCATAGTCATATATTTCATGAAATACATGTGTGTATAAAAATAATATTCCATCTACCAAACATGTGATAAATAACATATATAAATATTATAATATAAAAAATCATATCATGCTCAGGTCTTAATTTTTTATTTTTTAAATATTTGAATGTTTTTGTATTTTATTGAATTTTTAAAAATATTTTTGAATTTATTTGAATATGCAAAAATGTGCTATATCATTACCCCATCAATGGGATAGTCACAAGATGTGCTTGTATTATATGGTACACTAGTTATCTAAATTGAAAAGGATTCATGTGCTATAATGTATCCGTCATCATCACTACTCATAAAATCATGTGTATGATGTGTAATTGTATAAAGTGTAGGACTCTATGGGGTTTGTTGTATAGAAGGAGAATGTATAGGTGGATGTGTTCATTATGAAACACATTGGAATATTAGTGGGATTAAATTGGCATGTGTTATATATAGTAAAGGCATATAGGAGTCAAAAATAGCTCTATAATGTGATAATTATGGTGAAATTGGATACCTAAGAGAATCAACTACTATCCTCTGCATTGAATGTATAGATATGTTTTGAATGGGTTCAATAACTATCTCTGAATGAATGTCTTACATAGGAGAAAAAAATACCTCAATATAATAATCCTAAATAGGAGTCGTAACCAACTACGATAGTGGTGGGTTGAAAGAGGAGATATCACTAGATAAAGACCGTACTCACATCAAATGCTTGAAACTATAACTACCTTGTTGCAGTGTAGATACTTGAAAAATTGATGCACTATATATGGTATTGCATGGATTTTATGAATCAAAGGGCATCCCAATAGCATTTAAATACCCCATTACTTGATATAACTAAGAATTAAATAGCCACTATAATGGGACCTATCTAAAGAGTTACCATAATATGTTTGAGGGTGTCATGTATATGTACATTAAACCCTTTGACCACTCTTTTAATATCTTGTATGTCATTTTATATTTATCCAAGAGAGTTGATAAGTGTCATGGTGTAAACAATTTTGATTGAAACATTATCAACCATAATAGTGTGTATAGGGTCCTCATTGATGTGTTCTTTAAAAATTATCAACCATGATAATATCACTATCATAAAATGTAATCATATGTTGTTGTGGTAATCTTCTAGTAAGTGTGTCAATAATCTCATCATTGGATGACTATACATGTCAAGAGGAGGATGCACATGGTATGGATGATGTACTTCAAAAGTATCTTTAGTTTATATTTCCTTATACATTGGAAATGGGTAATTAAATATTTTCAACATATAGTTTCCATTTGATTGTGGTTTAGAATCCTCTATGGGTGTGCTTAATATAGTAGTGTTTTCATGTGCCTTAACTTGAAGTGTCTATTTGTATAATGTCCAGCACATCGATGATAATCTCAATGGACATTTTGATGATCTCCACTAGATAAATGTTTGATTGTATCAACCACTAAAGGTGGAGTAAGAGATAAAAGGCTAAATTCAAATAAATTTTGTATCAATTTTTGAGGAGGTTATGGTAAGCATGTAAAATGCATCTTCTATGAAACATGTAAGAAAATCCTAATTTAGGTTGTGATACTGCATTAGTTATAAGATTGGATTCATTCTTGTTCTCATTTTATTTACCCTTGTAATTTGGATTGATTTAAAACTCATTACTTATAATAATATTAGTATTAGTGGTATACTTAAGGTTATTGAGTGCAAAGAGCTTTACTTTATGATCTTCATTGTATAGAATAACTCATTAAAAGATATGAATTTATTGCATAATATAGACTCATAAAGTGGTGTAGGCAATATTTGCTTGAAGATATATTTTAACTCATTATTTTCCATAGATTTTTCATCTTAGATAGCATGGTATTGTATCAAAGTACATATTCACTTATGGCTCATTGGACCCTTGCTTGAGTTTGACAATTTTTACATAAGATATTTTCTCATCATTTTTCATAGAAAAATGTGAAAGAAACTAATCATCTAGATAAAGGAAGGCATTAACTGATTGAGGTGGAAGGTCATAAAACAATCTTAAAGCATGGTATTTGAGACTCTTTGGAAACAAATTAGTCAATAAATTGTTTTTTGTTACATAGACTAAGCATGTTGTAAGGAAGAATCAAAGGTGTTATTTAGGATCACATTTTCCATCATTTACTAAGAATTTGGGAGTTATACACCCTAAGTACAGGGGATAGGCTACTATCTAGGGAGATAATGGATTATGGAGAAAAATATGAAAATCCAATAAATTAATAACTCAAGATGTACGTTTATCTAACCATAACACCTTATATTTTAGAGCTACAATAGTTTTCTCAAGGGAACATGTAATAGGTGAAGTAGATAATGTAATATGTATAGTAATCAAAGTATGGGAATTGGTCTCCTACATAGGAATAAGCATGTAAATATGTGGGAGGTCTTATGTTTCCCCCACACCTTGGGTGGATATCACCTATGTAGCTGGAGGTGTAGATGTAGGAATAATATTAATGGTGAATGGTTCTTATGCCTTAGAAGCGATAACCTTAGCTTGGTAATTGGATTTTGACCTTATGATTAACTTTAAGACTCTATCCAATTCATGAGGGTTTTGATTGATGTGGATTTGAAAATGAAATAAGTCTTGAACTATTTAAGGTTCTACTGCATTAAGGTTATTAAGAGTAATTCTATCTTGGTAATCTTGATTATCATGTTCTATATTATGCATGTGAACATTATCATCAATTTACACATATTCATTGATAATTGAAACATGAAAATAAGATGAATGATAAGGCATGTTCATTATGTTTTAATTATCCATTTTATATGAATTAAGATAAGTAAGATTATGTTCAATTTTTAAAAAACTTAGCCTAACACTTTGTCTTAGAGGAACAAGTGAATTATCCTTCTTATGTGGCATAAGATAAAAACATTTAAGTAGAAAGAAGGATAGGGATAAAGGATGAATTGTGATTAGTGTTAAATAAACACAAATTATATTTATAAAATAGGATTGAAATGAAAACCTATGGTAAACAAATTTAAACTCTAGAAAAAAAGAAAGAAACCCTAATAAAAACCTAGGGTTTTACAATATTCAAGTAATATATGAGTTCACCAATATATTTACCCTATTTTTGGATTAATGTGATTCATAATAAGATAAACTTGTAGAATGTATTTAGATTATGATATATGGAAATAAAGAATAAATATGAATGTAACTAAATGAGATTGATATGATAATGCAATTTACTATATTTG
This sequence comes from Torreya grandis, assembly GCA_037957365.1. Classification (NCBI taxonomy): domain Eukaryota; kingdom Viridiplantae; phylum Streptophyta; class Pinopsida; order Cupressales; family Taxaceae; genus Torreya; species Torreya grandis. Next base: position 936,384 of record JARHVA010004325.1, on the reverse strand, counting down.
AAAAGTACTAAGGAGATCAAGGTACTTAGCTTTACTATTTGATTGGTTAGTTATGAATGTAATATGACAAAAATAATGGAATAGAAAGATTTATGTTATTTTTATAAGTCTAAAATCAATTATCTATGCATTCTAGGTCACAAAAATTAGGCATGGGGTAGATTTGTCAGATACGTGACCTAAGGCTCATGTTACTATCCTAAAATATTACGCTTTTTTATGACCGTACTATTTAGTGTGCATACTTGATGTGTCTATGCATGTAATACATTTAAACTTTGAATATATGTGCAACTCTAGAATCATATTCCTTCTCCTTGAAAACCTAGATCTACTTGTGAATATGTAGACATTATTTTATGGATTATACAACACCTTAGTCTTGTACACTTGAAAAACTTAGACCTTGGTTATTCCTCTTAGTTCCAGACATTTCCCACTTTTTTGAAGTATTATATATGATCTATCTTGCGACCCTTGGCATATCTCTTAGTTTGAATAGTCTTATGTTGATGACCTAGACCTTTTATCTTTCCCATAATGCTTAAAACCTGCTTATCTTCCACCTATGTAAGTTCTAAGTCTGTACCTACTTTATTGCTCCGTGGACACTAACATCTAGGACAGACACCTGTGTTGATGCTAGTGTACTAACCCAATGTAAGTGTGTAGTACACTAAAGTCATCTAATTTGTAAATGAAATGTATCCTTATGGTCAACCTAAGTACTTTAATGTGAGTTAATTATCCAAAGGGATTGATATAAATATAAGATCAACCATCATTCATTCCAAACCTATAAAAGACCTAAAACAACTTATCAAAGCATTAAATCAATCCCTTGATAAAGAAAAGCTTCCCTATTTTATTCTATTTTCATATCATTCATAGGGACAACACATACACATGTATAAAGTATTGAAGAAATAACCTAAGAGGTTGATTTGTCAAGTTACAAGCTAATTCACTATTGTACTTGCTTTGCATATATTACATGATTCACACACAAGCCAACATATAGGGTAGAACTAAATTAGTCTAAGGCCCTCATTAGAGTATTGCCTATATAAGCAATGCTCATTCTTAAAGGGGCCTTTTGGGTAATCTCAACACTATGTGCCCATTAACCCATTCTCCCCCAAGGTCACTATGAAAATGAAGAACTAGGGTTTTGAAAATTCATGAGGGATAGTCCATGACCAAGATTTGAATGCACTAGAGCAAAGTTGAAGTCAACCCCAAAAACATCCAAGTGGTTGCATCATTTTCTAATAAGTATTCTATTTAATAAACTTGCATCGAGTTTAGATAGTAGCATTGATACAACCATCCCAAGCTGATGTTAATGTCCATGGCTCTAGAAGTACTTAATCTAGAATCTAATGACTATTCCAAATCCTCTTCCAATCTACTTCCTAATTATTCTAGATCCAAAACTGCATTACCATTATATCAAGATAAGAACATTACTTTTTTGTCATTTTTATACTTAACATAGTTATATTTACTATTTTTAGACTATCTTAGTTTAATAAATTTAGTGTATGTTTATATTTTATTTTAACACCCAGTTGACCTATTGTAGATCTAATAATCACCCTTTTGCATTGCCATTTATATGTTCTTAACCCTATCTACCTAGGTAAAGGATTCCTACATCTAAATTTAGGGTTAAAAATATGGTGAACCTGATATTTAAACATCTTTCTTACCTAAATGTACTATTTAGGATGTTGTTTTCCTACTTTATCCTAATCTTTGTGTTCTTCATCTCTCTCATCATGGATAATATTAATTGATTTGATGACTATGATTATGAAACTATAAAATTTCTATTAAGAGGTGAAATTCGATTACTCTTGTCTTCTTCCAAGTGTTAAAGTGTTAAATATCAAATCTTTGAATGGTGGTTGATACCATACCTCTAATCAAGTTTGTACTCTCACCATTTCAAGAGATGATTTGATCCATCTTAAAGAAGATAAAGAGACTTTACCTATTTTCCCTACACCACCATTATATGAATTTGGCCTTTAATATTTGCTAAAATATAGACACCAAGTCAAGGATTGGGAAAACATGAGCAAGGTGTAACCCACCCTATATATCTTAAAAATAATAAAAATCAGCAAGGCTTGGGATTTTTGGAAAAATCCATGAGTCACCGATAAGGAAAGTCATTTACTCAAGCCTTACATACACATCCTACTATAAAAATGATTGCATATGACCAAGATGCTCCTTCCTGTGATCACCAAAAATTATAAGAAATACATAAGGAAATTACGATTGATTTACAAACTAATTATAAAGGAAATGAACCAAATTCTTCCAATGGTCCAAGATACTCAAATGATATACCAAAGGTACTAAAATTCAAAGATATAATACCAAAATTGACATATTCTAAATATAGTGATCATGAAATCATACTTGTTATCCATGAGGATGATGATAATCATATGCCTTGATTCAAAAAAGTGGTGAATTAGAACCAATGATAATGCCTATGAAAAACACCATTATTCCCATGAATTATATTATTTATATGATGACCATTATTGGGGATCTTCAAAAGTAGGTTTATATACTTCAAATGCAAATGGCTTTTCATAATACTAATGCCAATGTGACTTCTTTTAACAGTCAATCTCTTGCATAATGTATACTTGAATATCCATATCCATAAGATTTTGAACTACCATATTTACCTCTCTTTTTAAGTCATAAGGGCCCATATGACCACATGATTAACTATATACATTATTTTGGTCAATGGGAAAAATATGACAAACTATCGCTAAAAGTATTCCACATAAACATTTTTGATGAGGCTAAAAATTAGTTTTATAGCTTGTCAAAAGGTTCCTTAACCACTGTTTCACAATTACAAGATGGGTTCTTCACAATTTTTAATAGCTATAAGGTGCCAAAACTTTAAGTAAAACATTTTTATAATTTCAAAAAATGTGATGATGAATCCCTTCAAGATTATCTATTTGATTCAAAAGTACAACATCTGATCTAGAATTTAGACACTTATATTTAGAATTAAAATTTATTTTTAGTAGAGGGATTCTTTCACCATTGAAAGAAAGAGCATTGCATAAAAAATATGAGTCATTTACACATTTATATTTGGATGTGCATATATATGCTTCATTCATCCTTATTCATCCAAAAGAGCTTAACATATCCCCTTCTAAGTATCAAAGTTTTATTCCCCACACAAATGAGGGAGATGAATTACCAAATGAATATTATTAATAAAAATGTGGTATTTCTAATATTTATATGACCAATTTTTAAATGTTACTTAACATAGGGCCAGTCTAAGGTCCTATTGATGCCTTAATGTTTATCACAGGTGCTTAGAGTGTTTAAAGAACACTTCTCATTTTAGAATTCAAAGAATTATATTCATGAGTTATAGGTTGTGATAATCTTATTATTTATTGATGGAATAGAGGAAAACAAGTAAACTATTTCACAATATTTATAAAGTTTGGTGGTTGGGAGCCACTATGGAAAATTAGCTATCTTTGCAAAGAGTAAGCAATCTGAGCTAATATCAATGAATTATGATCAAATTAAAATCTAAGGGCCAATCTAAAATGAATATTTACAATGGAAATTAAGCTAGAGTGAGCTGGTTAAAAAGAAGCAAAAGGAAGGGTAAGGCAGAAAAGAGTTGTTACTGATCTTCATCCAAAACATTATGACAAAGTTCAAATGTCATCCAAGCGTGCACTTAACCAATGTGTAACATTAAGTAGCCTAAGATCAAATGTTATCACACATTAGGCAAACATCTAAGGAATGAGAAAATTTTAAATAAGAACTAAGTTCACTTTAAAGATTTACCCCTGCAAGCAAACATAATTATCCCAAATTCAAGAAGAGTAAAGGAAATGAAATGAACCTAAGAACTTTCATTCAACCTAGTATTAACATAAGTTAACAACTCTAAAATTAAGAGATGCACACCAAAAATTCATAAGAACCATTCAAATCTAGAAATAGGAACAAGTAAATGAGAGAGAAACTATAATAATAAATGACACAAACAAATATGGACAATATTTATAGAATTCTTCACTTGCATTAATTTCTCAAAATTTTACACAAGTTTTTGGCTCCAAAAAACTCTCTTCTTTCTTTTTTGACAATGGAAAATACCCCTTTTATATCAGATCAAGGTAGTATGTTGGTTAGTCTTATCCAATTACATTTGTAAAAGTGTATAGGATATGTGCCCTTTCTATTTAATTCTAGAACTAACGACCTTTTCCTTTTAATAGACTCATCTATAGAGAATTTGTTTCACAAATTGCATGTGGTTGTGAAATTCTATTAAATTGTTGACTAGTGGTATATAATCCAATTATGAATTGAATTATACTCACACTGGTGATAGTTTAATTTGTTAGGCTTGATTTATGGTGATCACAAGGTCAAATTGAATCTTTTATGAAGATTTTACAATGCTTAAATGGTGGTATTATTTGGACTTAAGTGAACATTATGCCTTAGATCACATATTTTTATTTTGCTTTTCATAAGTCCACTAGATCTTTAGTTCCTATTTCTTTTCTACTTATATGGTGTCATCCTAGTATTTACATGACATCCCTATGTCAATTTTAAGGCAAGACTAATTTTTAATGTTTAAATAATGACCATTTCCTTTTAAAATCCTCCCTTCACCTTACACCATCAGATTAGCCTTATACAAATTGGTGTAGGCCCTTGATCTCAATCTTAGGATTTAAATGCCTTTGGTTGTCTCAACTATGTTTCCCATGGTTATGACATATGTCATTACCATTTTAAATCTGAGCTATGTTGAAAAGTACACATCAATCATGCACCATTGGATCTCTCTTAGGTGAGAAAATGAGTGTTGTTGATAGTGGAAGATGCTTGGTATTTAATTTGTACTAAGCTTCGAGGTTGTGCCACTTGGTAGTTTCATGGGCTTTCTACAACTCATTGAAAATTCCAACTCGATCTCACCCCATTCGATCAATTATGTCTGGGAAAATGTGATATATTAGATCTTTATCTAAGAGGTGGACTACCATTGTCTACTGAATATCTTTTTAACTAAATGGTGACAAATTTCACCAACTTGCTTATCTTGGAGATTTATTGAAACCTTAACTTGGTATGCATCATCAGATCATTTTTGTGGGAGTAAACATAGATCATAGATCCTATAGAGATGCATAATGTTTAAGAAACGTTCAAGGAACATATAGAACTTAGTATAAAGTTTTCATACTATGGTTTTATTTCATGTTAAATAAAAATGACTCAATAACTTAGGCTGAGAACATTTAAGATAAGATTTGAGCATAATACAAGGGGATCCATGAAATAAAAGAGACATAACATAGAGTTTTTATGTTAAGTGTATAGCATGGATAATTATTTCCATGTAAGTTTGAATTTAATTCAAAAGGAGACCTAGGTTAAAACATTAGACATGGACTAAAAATGGATCCAATTAATTGTGAACCAATGACTAATAAATATCAATTTAACATTGAAGCATGAAAACATTAAACATGTTTATTCCTAAATGATATCCCATTGATCCCATAACATGAGAAACAAGTTTTAGCAACATTGGAAGGGATTAAATCCATGATCATCCCAAAAACATGTCCATTAATCCAAGCAAGATCGGTTCATGTAGATAATAGGAAATATTAAAGTTAGGGCTTGGGGAACCTAAAATGCTTAAACCAAAGTCTTATAATAAGTTTAAAAATATGTTAAAATGATTTTGGCATAAAATATTCTGATTAAATTAATGTCTTAGGGAAATTATCTTGAATGAATTATTTTTTAGGTGGAAGCAGTGATGACAAAAATCTCAAAGGGACATTTTCAAAAGGTTCGTAGGGTACTTTTAGAAGATCCAAAGGGCACTTTCAAAAATTATGAAGGGCACTCAAAATATTTGAAGGGTAATCTCAAATGGCAAAGGGATATTTATAAAAGGCTAAAAGGCAATTTTGTAGGGCAAGTGTCCTTAACAAAACTTTCAAAGGGTAAGTTGCATAAAGCCTAAAGGGTATGTGCCTTTTGGCCTCTGTTTTGAGAATATTGAAAAGGAAAGATTGATGTGGGGAATTATTTTAGGATTTTTGCATCAAAAAAAAAGTCCAATAATAAAAGTTAAAAGGGCCATTTTAGAAAACTTGAAGGGTATGTTCAAAATCTTGAAGGTTCCTTTTAAATATTTGAAGGGTAACTTAAAAAAGCCAAAGGGTATGCTTTGGCAAAAATTACTATGGAAAAAATGTTGTAGAAAGATATGTATAAAAAAGGAATGATAAAAACATAAGTCCCAAAATTTAGAAACATAACAAAAGGAACTTACATTTAGCTTAGAACACAGGAATAATAAAAAGATGAAGGGGTCTCAGGACATAAAATCAGCCAAGCATGGTTGTTAGACTAAGGCTTGGTCATGTTGAAAAACATGAATAAGCCTTAGGATAAAAATAAACCAATTCAATAGCATTATTTAGAATGTTCCTACATAAAAAGTTCCTACTAGATTCAAATCAAATACTTAGATTAAAATTAGACTAAGGGTTTATCAAATTGACTTGATTTCCAATAGACCAAAGGCTAGTAAAGAATCAAGTTAACATTAAAATCATGAAACCCAAGTATTGTTCAATCCAAGTAGACATTATTGGAGCTAAAGCTAAAAAAAATAGAGATCCAAAGTTAGCAATTATAGACAAGGGCAAACCAAAATTATGCACAAATATGCTAACCATACCAGATGTAGATGATCCTCAAATAAAATAATGTGCAAGCATGCTAGTGATACTCTGATCTAGTGAATATTCTATTTCAAGGTAAAAATTTGCATAATTTGAAATAAGGGTCCCCATTTTTTAGAAATAGAGGTATGTTAACCTCAAAAAATGGTGACTTCAGGGGAAACATAAAAATATGTTAGAAATTAGAGGCTCTGGTTTAGACAAATAACTAGATTACCTATTCCACTTAATCATTACCATTATTAAGATCAATTCATGGTTAAAATGAGTTTTTAACCTACGGAATTAGGATCAAACATCAAAAACTAGTCATACTTTTCTATGTGCTTTGATTTCACTTACTGTTTGTCATGGGATTTAAGGAAGAACTTCCAAATTTCATGCCTTTAATCATTAACATTGAATTATAGCATGTTTGAATATCTATTAATAATCATGCTTTAGCTTAGAGAAGGCTTGGGCATTGCTCTACTAAAACCAGACATCTATATCCCCAAAAGAGATGCCTTTAGATCCACTCAAGGCCTTGCTCCACTACCAACCAGGCATCCATAGTCCTGGTGGAGATTACTTAAATCACCTCTACTTTAGAAATCTCTTTGAATTTTGGAACAAGCTCTTGTTTTTATTATTTTTAGATTATTTTGGAATTATAAAAAAGGTTGGGAACTATGTTAGCTAGGTTTATGGATTTAGTCAAATGTTTGATATTAAAACAATCACTTATGGTTGCAACCTTTGTCCAAGGCAAGGGTGTTTATTAAGTGCAAGCATGACTATGTCCTAATAATCCAAACTTTCATGCTATATATGCAATCCTTATTAGAACCAAGATTAGATAAAAACAAGATTTAAAACCTTATGGAATAACCAACCTATCCATTAGTCCTTACTGGTTTCTCTAAACTATAACATTAAGCTCATATTTCAAATCCATGGTCAACATACACTTAAGATTCATACCTACATTTTTGAACTATGGAGTTTCTGAGTAATTATATGAACTTAGAGCTGAGGGATATCCAAAAGGACTTATACAAGAAAGGAATAGAGCAAAGAAATCACACATGGAAATAGAAAGCAACAAGGCAAAAATCAAAGGATAAGCAAAAAAAATATACAAACTTATGTATAAACAAGGGACATGAAGGAAAGAATAGAAAGAAACTAATCTAGCCTACCTATGCTAACTCTAACTATTCTTATAATTCATTCCATGAAAACCCTAGGTAGAGTAGCAAAGAAGTAGTGTTTGAGGTATTTCCCATTGGTGGGTAGTGTGAAATCTATTCCTTGTAAGTCTTTCAGCTTCAAGGTGTTGTCTCCAAGTATTTCGACAATTTGATAGGGACTTATCCATAAAGGTGTGAACTTGCCATGTTTTACTTTGGGCTTAGATGCTTTATCCCAAAGGAGAACCAAGTCTCCTTGCTTGAACACCTTTATTTTTTATCGCTTATCAAACCACCTTTTCACTTTGGTTTGGTGCCTACTAAAATTGGAAAAATATTCCTCTCTTGCATCCTCCATCTGAATGATGTTCAGTAGCCTTGAATTTAAAAATTATTAGTCCTCTTTAATATACTCTTGTATGAAATTGTATGTTGGTAGCTTTAGTGTAATGGGGAATATAGGCTCTTAACCATATACCAAAAATAATGGTGATGTTTTGAGAGCCTACTTGACTACCCAAAGGGCATATTTAAGAATCTTGTGTCATGTCCTATGTTTGTTTGCTATAGACTTCTTTATTGTTTTCATTAAGTTCTTATTCATTGATTTAGATACTCCATTGCTACTATCATATGCTCATTATGTCATTTAAACTTTAGGAGAACTTGAGAATGATGATATTATCATATGCTCATTATGTCATTTCAATGGATATGAAAGTAGATCCATTGTCATAGACTAGAGAGACTAGCATTCCAAATCTGGTGCATATGTTTTCTTCCAAGAATGTGATCACTTATTCATTTATGCATTTCTTGGTCACCACTACTTTAGTCCATTTGGTGGAAGTTAAAACATATTTGGGACCATCTAATGAGTTGGGGTTGATGACCCCTACAAAATCTAGCCCCCACTGGGCAAAAGGTTTATCCACCATAACTAGTTTTAATGACATGTCTACCTTAGGATACTTAGTGAAAAAGACTTGACATGAATGACACTCTCTTACATGTTTGTGATCATCCTTGAAGATTGTGGCCAATAGTGTCCAACCCTCAAGATTTTGTGGGTTGTGGTTCTTCCTAATGGATGTCCACTTCCAAGCTTCTCATGAAAAGTGCTCATGATCGTGACTGCCTCTTCCTTGAATACACATCTTAGGTAAATAACTTCAAAGTTTTTCTATATAACACTCCATATTTGATCAGGTAATGGGCTGCCTTGAGCCTTAGAGCTCTCTTTTACTCTCTACTTAACCCTGCAAGACAGATGCCATTGATTAGTAAGTAGATAATGAGATGATACCAATCATTAGACTAAAAACTTTGTTGATTTACCTGCATGACTTAGCTTGGGGTTAGTGTTGGAAATTGATTGAATTAAACCTTAGAATCTTACCATTTTAGTTGTTTTCATTTCAATGTCATATTCCTAAAGCACAAACATCCACTTACCTCTCCTATCTCCTAGTTCATTTTGGCTTAGCATGATCTTAGTGGCAAGATTGGGTAAGATTGCATGCACCTTATTACAAATAATATAGTGCCTAAGAATTTTTACTACCTTGACTAACGCACATGCTTGCTTATCAATTAAAGAATAGTTTAACTTATAATTTTTAAAATTAGAGCTCATAAAAGCTATAGGATGGTCACAACCATCCATTTTTAAGTAAAACTATAGCTATAGTATGATCCAAAGTAAAGGAGTGAAGATAAAAATATTTGGTGAAGTCTAGGCTTATCAAGATTAGGGATTGCCCAATTGCCTCTTTGATTTATTTGAAGGCTTTGCTCTCTTCATCATTCCATGAGACTTTGGCATCCTTATTTAGCATATTGTTCAATGGCCTCATGATCTCTAAAAATCTAGAAATGAACTTTCTTACAAAGTTTATTTTACCAAATAATGACTTCAATTATTTCCTACTATTAGGAGGCTCTATCTTAGATATAACTTCTACTCTTTCAGGGTATATAGAGATTCACTCCTTAGTGATAACATATCCCAATAGTTTTTCCTCAATAACACAAAAAATAATTTTCTTTGGGTTGAGAGAAATCCCATACCTTCTGCATCTTTCAAATACCTATTGTAGGTGCATAATATGATCCTCCTTATTCTTAGAAAAGATAGTCAGATCATCTATGTATATAATAATGCACTTACCTACCAAACCTTGGAAAGCATGATCTATGGCCCTTTGGAATGTTTCCCCTACATTGATCAGACCAAATGGCATTCTTTTATAGGTGAAGGTGCCCCAATTCATTGTAAATACAATCTTCATCCTGTCTTCTTGATTCACCAACACCTGGTTATACCCTAAAAAAACATAAAGAAAGGACATCATGGTAGAACTAGAAATGATTTGTATTACCTAGTTAAGAGAAGGTAGGGGGTAATTATCTTTCTCAGATGCTCTATTTAGGTTTCTAAAATAAATGCACAATATTATTTCACCATTTTTCTTCTGGAATGGGATTAAATTAGCAATCCAAGTGGAATTCCTAATGAGAAACAAAATCTTTACATCTAAGAGCTTCTTGACCTCTCTATATATTAGTGGTTCTAAGACTAGGTTGATAGGCCTCTGCTTTTGTCTAAAAGGTTTGGAACTTTCTTTTAAAGGTATGGTGTGAGTTATGACCTTTGGATCAAAGATCTTTAGGTTATCATAGGACCATGATATGATATATTTATGTTTGGTTAGCATTTATTTGGCTCTTTTATTTTCTATAATTGTACATGCTATACTAATATTAACCAGCTAAGGTTGACTTTAAAATCCAAGATAAATTGTGTTGTAATCCTTACTATTTACTTTGGGAGTCTTAGTAGACTCAACTAGTTTTTAAGAATAGAAGAGTCTCTCTAAGGATATCATGCCTTTGGGATCTTATTGTCATTAAATTGAATGAACTTGCAATCAAGTTTGCTTTCAATGGCATCATCATCAAGGAGATTGGCTTCATCAATAATATGACCCTCAAATAATCCTAAACTAGTCAGGAAATCTATGATTGATTGATCATCATTGAATACCTAAAAGTGGTTGACATTATTGGGCACTGAGGGAAATGGGATTAACTCAATTGTAAGGTTTTGAAACTTCTAACTATGATTGGGTATAAGGTTGGTTGCAGTTGAAGCAAGTTTATTAGTGGCCTTATTTTCTTCACTAAGAATTGACACAATGTTAAAAGCATCAAAACATTCAAATAAGTCCCATACTCTAAATTTATATTTCTTGAGATAGGACAATTTGCATTGATATTTACTTTTGACTTGATTGACCACTAGTTAAGAATCACCAAAAACTAATAGTTCCTTAGCCTCATGCTTGATTATAAAATGTAATCCAAGAATAAGTGAGTCATACTCAACCTAATTATTGGTGCATGGGAACTAAATTTTATAAGAGGCATTATATTATTTCCCAATGTTATTGATTAACACCACTCCTACTTCAGAACCTGATTTGCATCTAGCACCATCAAAATAGAGTTTCCATAATCTAGGTAAAACATGAGAAGTTTTAGAGTTGAATACCTCTATGGTGTCAAGAGTGTAAACACCAAGAACTGAGTCAACCATATTGACCCTTTTTTTTATTACATTGTACTTAGTGATCATATGTTTCATTTTATGCTCCCTTTCTATCCTAATTTTGTTGGGGACTCCCTTCCAAGGCAACCACATATGTGAATAATCTATTGACATATAACCATTTAAGCTTCTAGTCCAATCTTTGCTCAATAACATACCCTAAGCATAAGAAATGTCCACTACTTGGATATAAATGAACTATTGGATCCTTGAATCTAAGGCAATCTGTATGTGAACATTCAATAATTCACCAATCACTTTGACTCTTGATTTACATAACTTAGTTACAAATATATCAAACTTAATATTACTCAAACCTAATTGTTCACAAATACTCCTAGGCATTATAGTTGTACATGCACCAATATATAATAAACAAATATGTAGATTTTTACCAAAGATATTGACTATAAGTAGGAAAGGAGGAACATCTACCTTAATTTTGTGTATCATGACAGTAGCATGTATAAACTTTTGAGACTTACCAAGATTTTAGACAAAGATTCCAATAATAGATCTCTCTATTCAGTAATCTATGTCAACTCATGTAAGGTAATGTTTGATTTGATATTTTTCATGTCCTATAATATGTTATACCTTATCCTATTAGAAGAATTAGCTACATCAACACTAGGTTTAGAAGTACTTCCCTTAGGAGGTTTCAAATTGTTGTTTAAGGTATTATCGGGAGAAGTCTCAAATTTGTTTGGAAGATTTGAAGTGGTCAATGGCTGATTCTACTCCTAGTTTCTCAAAGGATAAGTCTTCTTCAAAAATTGATGAATCTCTTTAGGAACATCCTTAGCTTCATTGTATTCTTGGAAAGGGAAATAATGTCTCCACCATGAGAGTTAAATCCGATGATCTAAATGACCTTAAGGAACCAGATGTACCTACATCATAATCCTTATTAGGGACAATTTTAAAAGTATCTAATTCTTCTTGGAAAGCTTCAAAAGCATTGAAAAATTCAACATAGTGTACTCCCCCATGCTTAGAAATGAAATGAACTCTATAATAGTCAGGTAAATCAACATCAGTAAGATTTATATCGAGCACATTCTTGCTAGTAGATGGCTTATTATTCTTTTTTTATGGTATCTATCATTCTAAAATATGTTAGTGGGCTGATTGAACCTTTGAAAAGAGTAATTATTACCATAGCTCTCTTCAGTATTGCTTACTTGCCTTTACAACTACAAGAAGTTAGTGCTGAGATTTTGAACCATCTTGAGGATAGAATCACTCTCATTCTTTAGGGATTTAGAATTGTGGACTTGAGTATTAGAACTAGCTATGGGCATCAAAGCTTTCTAATCCTGTGGATGAGATCCATTGGAATATTTATTTGTGCATCCTAAGTTTTAAGTAGGATGAGCATTTCTCAAAGGTAGCTAGTTTAAGACTGGAAGTTCTTTTAGGGTAGACATATTTTGGTAAGCACTTGGAATAACATTAAAAATGGGTAAATATGAATTAGCATTAGGAATGAAGTATGCCAATTACCCTTTGGGTTGAATCTGATCATTAATGATCACAAACTTGACATAATCTAAAGCTAATGTGTTCATGGGCCCAAAAACTCTCTTTATAAATACAAAAGTCATAAGATCCAAGGCATCTTTATAGATTTCCAAGGCTAAAGCCTCATTAGGTCTGTAAGGAGATATGGTCCTACTAATTTTTTTTTGGAATCTAGCATTGAAATTTATTATAGGCTCATTTATATCCCTTTTCACTATGGTGAATTGCTAGTACAGGACACAAGGACTAATGATTTTGCCAAACTGGTTAATGAAGACAATGTTAAAATCAACCCAACTAGTAATGTAATTTTTAGGGAGTTTTAAAAGCCATTCATATACAACATCTTTAAAAGTCAATGGAAATAATCTACATGCTACATCTTCATGAGTCACATTCAACAATATTAATGTAGCTTTGAAAATCTTAATGTGTTCTTCAACGGTTATAATTCCATTAGGACTAAATATTGGAAATACTTTTTAGGATTTTGAGGAAGGTCATGTAGCACACATGGCACATTGTTCTAAGAACCACCTAAACAAGCCATGCCTTGATAGGGATCAAATACAAGAGCAATATAGATTGGTAAAGTTGGCAAGGAATTAGAAATTTTGCACTTACCTTTGTCTTACCTGACTCTCCTCTGAACTTCTAATGAAAGCAAAGGTTCTCTAGTCTCTAAACGTGACCTTGTCCTAATTTTTGGTAATTCCAGCTTGTGGGCTTTGAATCCTATTTAAAATATGATGCATCAGTATCATATTTGCAGGGGACAATCATTAGACTTACACATTAAGAAAAATTTTCAAAGATTTATATAAAGGATGACAAAGGAAAACAATATTTAACTAAGTTAGCTCAAAGATGCATCCAAATACATAAATATGATGGATATTTAATCGTTTAAGCTCAAATAAACTCAAATTAGCAAAGGATATTTTGATATTTGATCATAAAATCTATTACTAACCTCAAACTTATTGAATTGACAAAGATTAAGCCATCTTTACCATAATTAAGAATATACCTTCAAAGAACGTCGATCTTTGTCTAAAGGAAGAAAAAAGATGGGTCAAAGAATGTAAAGATCAATGACCTTTATACAATTGAGCAAAGAATGCGATAATTGAATAAATATTACACCAATATTTGAATATAATTCACAAAAATGAGAAAAGATACTTTAAATCTACAAAGATATAATGGCCCTCTTTTTAGCTCCAATGATGCTTTACCTGTTGATGCCTTAATGTGTATCACAGGTGATCAGAGTATTTAAAGAACACTTAAAAATTTTAAATTCAAAGAATTCTATGCATGAGTTTCATGTTATGATAATCTTATTATCTGTTGATGGAATAGAGGCAAATCAAGTGGACTGTTTCAAAATATTTATAAAGTTTGGTGGTTGGGAGCCATCATGGCCAATTATCTATCTTTGAAAAGAGTAAGTAATTTGAGCTAATATAAATGAATTATGATAAAATTATAATATAAATACTAATATAAAATGAATATTTACAATGGAAATTAAGCTAGAGTGATCTGGTTAAAAAGAAGCAAAAAGAAGGGTAAGGTAGAAAAGATTTATTGCTAATCTTCATCCCAAAAATCATGATAAAGTTCAAATATCATCCAAACATGCACTTAACCAATGTGTAACATGAAGTAGCATGAGCTAAAATCTTATCACATATCAGGCAAACATCTAAGGAATGAGAAAATTTCAAATAAGAATTAAGTTTAATTTAAAGATTTACCCCTACAAGAAAATAACATTAGACTAAATGCAAGAAGATTAATGGAAATGAAATGAACCTAAGAACTTTCAGTCAACCTAGCATTAACAAAATTTAAAAACTCCATAATTAAGAGATGCACACCAAAAATTCATAAGAACCATTCAAATCTAAAATAGGAATAATCAAGTGAGAGAGAAACCATAATAACAAATGACATAAATGAATATGGACAATCTTTGAAAAATTCCTCACTTTCATTAATTGCTCAAAAGTTTACACAAGTTTTTGGCTCTAAAAAACTTTCTCCTTTCTTTTTTGATAATAGACAATACCCATTTTATATTAGATTAAGGTGGTATGTTGGTTAGGCTTATCCAATTACATTTGTACAAGTATATAGGATAGGTGTCCTTTTTGTTGCATTCTAGAAAAAATGACCTTTTCATTTTAATATACTAGTCTGTAGACAATCTATTTCACAAATTTCATGTGGCTGTGTAATTCTATTAAATTACTCACTATTGGTCTATAGTCCAATTTTGAATTGAATTATACTTGTATTGGTGATAGTTTAATTTTTGAAGATTGATTCATGGTGATCACAGGGTCAAACTAAGGTTTTTTTGAAGATTTTACAGTGCTTAAATGGAGGAAACATTTGTACTTAAGTGAGAGTTATGCCTTAGATCATGTATTTATATTCTGATTTTTGTGGGTCCACTAGATCTTCAATTCTTGTTGATTTTTTACTTATGTGTTGTCATCTTGGCACCTACATGGCATCCCTATGGCACTTTCATAGAAACACTACTCCTTAATATTCAAATAATGACCATTACCTTTTAAAATCCTCCCTTCATCTTGCACCATCATATTAGCCTTTCATGGATTAACACAGGTCGTTGATCTTGATCTTGGGATTTGAATGCCATTGTCTATCTTGACTGTGTTTCATCATTATGACATGTGTCATTATCATATTTGATCTAAGATATGTTAAAAATACCACCTCAATCATTGTATCTCTCTTGAGAGAGCAAAAATATGCCATTGATCATGAAATATACCTTGGATTTAATCTATACTAGGCTCTAAGGTTGTGCCACTTGGTAGTCCTGTGGGCTTTCTGTAACTTGTAAAAAAGTCCAATTTGATCTCACCCCATTCAATCAATTATATCTAGGCAAATTTAATTTATTAGATCTTGATTTGAAAGGTAGACTACCATTGGCTTCTTAATATTCTTTTAACTAAATGGTGACACCTATCACCACCCTGTTTGTCCTAGAGATTTGTTGAAAAATTAACTTGTTATACATTGTTAGATCATTTTTGTGTGAGAAAATGTAGATCATAGATCCTGTAGAGATGCAGAATGTTTAAGTAAAGTTAGAGGAACATATATAACTTAGTATAAAGTTTTCATACTATGGTTTTATTTTATGTTAAATAAACATGACTTAAGACCTTAGGGTAAGAAAATTTAAGCTAATATTTGAGCACAATTAAAGGGGCCCCATGTAATAAAAGAGATATAGCATAGAGTTTTAAAGCTAAGTCTATAGCATGGATAATTTTTCCCTTGCAAGTTTAAATTTAATTAAAAAGGGGACCTAGGTTAAAGCATTAGACGTGGTTTAAAAATGGATCCAATTAATCATGAACGAATGGCTAATAAAGATCAATTTAACATTGAATCATAAAACCATTTAACATGTTCATTCCCAAATAATATCCCATTGATCCTATAACATGAGCAATAAGTTTTAGCAACATTGGAAGGGGGTGAAGCCATGATCATCCCAAAAACATGTTCATTAATTCAAATGAGATAAGGTCTTGTAGACAATAGGAAATATTGAAGTTAGGGATCAAGAAACCTAAAAATCTTAAATCAAAGTCTTAGACTAAGTTTAAATACATATTTAAATGACTGTGGAACAAAAGAGTCTGATAAAATCAATGTCTTAAGGAAAGTGTCTTGGGAAAATTATTTTGTAGGCCGAAACGATGATGAAAAAATCCCTAAAGGGCCATTTTAAAAATGTCTAAAGGGTACTTTTAGAAGATCTAAAGGGTACTTTTAAAAATTCCAAAGGGCACTTTCAAAAGTTTCGAAGGGTAATATTAGAGGTAAAAGGGTGATTTAGAAAAGGTTGAAAGGCAATTCTATAGGGCAAGTGTCCTTGATAAAACTTTTGAAGGGTAAGTTACAACAATCCTAAAGGGTATGTGACTTTTAGCCTCAATTTTAGGAAAATTACATTGGCAATATTGATGTGGGGAATTATTTTGAGATTTTTGCATTAGACAAAATGTTTGATGACAAAAGTCTGAAGGGTCATTTTAAAAAACCCAAAGGGTATGTTAAAAATATTGAAGCATCCTTTCAAAGATCCAAAGGGAACTTTTAAAAATTCAAAGGGAATTTTCAAAAGCTGAAGGGCATGCTTCAACAAAATTATTGTGGGGAAAATGTTGCAGAAAGATAAGTCCAAAAAAACAAAGCCAAAAACATAAGTCCTAAAAGTTAGAAACATAACAAAAGGATCTTGCATTTATCTTAGACTATAGGAATAATAAAAAGATGAAGGGGTGTTAGGATATAAAAGGGTCCAAACATGGTTGTTAGACTAATATTTGGTCATGTTGAAAAACATGAATAAGCCTTAGGATAAAAATAAACCAAGCCCATTGTGTTATTTAAAATGTTCCCACATAAAAAGTTCTTGCCATATTCAAATCAAGTACTTAGATTAAACTTAGACTAAGGGTTTAACAATTTTAATTGATTTCCAATAGGCCAAAGGTTAGTAAAGAATCAAGTTAACATTAATATTTTGAAATCCAAGTATTGTTCATTCCAAGTAGACCTTATTGGACTTGTAGCTGGAAAATATAAAGATCCAAAGTTAGCAATTATTGACAAGGAAAAACTAGAATTATGCAAAAATATGCTAACCATACCAGATGTGGATGATCCTCAAATATAATAATGTGAAAACATGCTAGTGACACTATAATATAGTGAATATTCTATTTCAAGGTACAAATTTGCACAATTTGACACAGGGATCCCCATGTTTTAGAAATGGTGGTATGTTGATCTCAACAGGTCCATGTCCTACAAAAGAATCCCAAAGTGAAAAAAACACAAAGCATCCACACCAAAAAGATTTAACAATTACCTTATTCATGGGTGGTGCTTATTTTTGGCATAACCATATTGATCTTACACAAGTAAAAATTATTTATAATGTAATATGTTTATAACATATTGGATTAGATCTAAAAAAATAAAAAAATGAAGGAGGTTGGAAATATTATTTAGGTAACATAATAATACCAATTATTTATGGTCCTAAAGTAATTTAAACATGGGCTTGGGTTATGCCTACCACATCTCCATATGCACTTACACTAGGAAAACATTGCCTATACCAAATGGAAGCAAAATTTGATCCAAATCAGCAAGGTATTCCTCATGAAGGTAAATTAATACATATTCCAAATGATAGAATTACTTCTTTTACTACACATGAAAAATGTGAGGAACATGCTATGTACCTTTTCAACTTATTAAATCGTGATGCAAAAAATGTAAAAGATCTAACTTAAGGTTGTTTGGCATTGAATGGGAGATACCTGTGACCATCCATTAGATAAGATCATAGGGTAGTCTCTTAAAAAATTCCTAAAATACTAAAAATAAAAATAAAAAAATCAATAAAAAACATTAAAAAATACAAAAATGTTTTTGGCACCTATATGTTATATTAGCTCCTTGGAATCTATGTGTTAAGTTCCATGTTAATGAATGTACCAATACACTTCTACTTGAGCGTGATATAGGCATACACAAATACATGATCTATTCCTATTTTAAAAGTTGGGCCTTCCCTCTGCTCATGTCATTTGGACATTGAGGTCATCCACCTCTATGATCATGATACTTTTAGGTTATATCATTCTATGGTCACTCTACATTATCATGTTTTGAGCTCCTACATGTACTTACAAATGCATTTATCCATGATTATATCATATACATGGTACTTGATATGATTTTTACTTGAAATTTTTTGATAACACATTTGGTCCATGGGTTACTATGACATGTTTATGTTGGTTGGTTATGCTTTCTTTTATGTACTTATTTGAGTATCTTGACATGATATTGTCTTACTTATTCAAGCATTTGGATATGCCACTTTATTTTCATCCCCTATTCCTATGTGTGATTTATTTGACATTTTAATATGTCATTGATTATTTTATGGACATTTGAATATGCCATCCTTGATTTTATGGATATTTGACTAAGTCATGTCCCTTTGATTGTGTGGCATTTAAACATGTCCCTTGTTTGTGGTCTCCTTAGACCATTGCCTTTTGACATGATTTTGAGTGATCTAATGTGTTTTCTTAATTTTATTATTGACATTGTACTATTACTATTTAAACATTACCATGATCCTTATCATGCATCTTAGGCCTTCAGGTGATCACATTATTTTATGCACATCAATGATAAATTTACCTATACATGTACTTCTATATGCTACATGGTTACATTCATATATTATACATTTGTCTTATAATTTTAAGGTGAGGTAATGAATGGTTTATATTCTTCCCTCACCTTAAAGCGGGGGGGGGGGCACATCAATGGGGTCATGCCATAGAGGCATGTTCTTCATATTTATCACAATTTTTAGATTCAATGTGGGCATGATGTGGAAGCATGTTATTCACACTCATTAAATATTTTGTACTTATTTATTTTTAGGTTTAATTGGGGTATGTCATATATGAATGGATTTCACACATTCACAATTTTTAGATTCAATTGGGGCATGATTTGGAAGCATGCTAACCACACTTATTTAGTTTTCAACATTTCCAGATTACAATAGGGGCATGTTTTGGAAACATGTTCTCCACATTGGTATTTATTTCAGTTTTAAAATTTCTCCATATATAGTGGGGGAATGCTTTGGAATAATTTTCTCCACACTGACATATTTTATAAATTGGCCAAAGCATACAATTATATAATTCAGATTTGTATATGTGGTAGAATTCTATACATTGGTACCATTGTTATACACAGTTTCAATATGAGATGTATCTAAGGTGCATATGCTATGCAATGTTCACATAATATTAAAAAATAAAGATCAATTTCATATTTAAAAACACTCTTAGGTACTATCATCACCCACCAAGATATAATTTTGTGCACTAATACCCAAGATGTAATTTTTGAGCCAATCTATTATAGTAGTTGGTTCACTTTTGGTATGGTTGAGGTGCTTAAATCACTCAATATTACCAAGTTTTTAGGTTAGATTTGATTTTATCAACAAGACTTACCAATTTGATAGTATGATTTGAATTTTTTCACTCATGCTTACCAGGTTACAAGTATGATGGGGGTGCACAATTGAGCTAATCTCGACTGTCAAGTGGAAAACAATATTTTCTCCAAGGTTAGGGGCATGTGCCTTATAATCTCTCTATCTCCTTAGATATATGAACTTTATACACACACACACACACACACATATAGACATATAAATACATATACACACACACACACACACACACACACATATAGACATATAAATACATATATATACACACACACACACATACACACACACACACACACACACACACACACACACACACACACACACACACACACACACACACACACACACACACACACACACATCCTAATCTTAGTTTCATATCCTTATAGTGATACATATTTCAAATCAACTTGTCAATAGGTAAGGTAGTTACATTGATACATAGGTGTACTCTTAAACCTTGCTCTTTCAATTTCAATCTTTTAAATTACTTTCAATTTTAGATTATATGCATTGATTATGTATTATAAAATGATCTTGATTGTAAGCCAGTCACTAAAAAACACTTAAGTTGAACTCAAGCAAAGGCAAGGTGTGTTATACACACCTAGGTACACATTTCTTTCCTTTAAACTAACAATTTCATTACTAGATTAACGGGGGATGTAGACACTATTTTATGGATTATATAACACCTTAGTCTTATACACTTGGAAAACTTAGACTTTGGATGTTCCTCTCAATTCTAGACGTTTCTAACTTACTAAAGTCTTGTATCTACTCTATCTTGTGCCCCTTGCCTATCTCTTAGTCTGCCTATTATTATGTTGATGAACTAGACCTTATATCTTGCCTAGAATTCTTAAAACCTAGTTATCTTCCACCTCTACAAGTTTTGAGTCTACACCTACTTTACTGCTCCTTAGAAACTAACATCTAAGATAGATATTTATGTCAACACTAGTGTCCTGACTGGATGGAAGTGTGAAGTGCCCTAAAATCATCTAATTTTTAAATGAAATGTATCCTAATGGTCTATCTAAGTGATTCAATGAGAGTTACTTCTCCAAATAAATTGATATAAATATAATATTGACCCTCATTCATTCCAAACCTAGAAAAGACCTAAGGTAAATTATAAAAGTATTCAATCAAGCATTTGATAAAGTAAAGATTCCCTATTTTATCTTATTTTCATATCAATCCTAGGGACAACACATAAATAGGTATGAAGTAACAAAGGAGAATCCTAAGATATTGATTTTCCAAGTTACAGGTTAGGTCACTATTATACTTTCTTTACACATATTGCATGATTCACACATAAGCCAACATGTAAGGGAGAACTACATATGTTTGATGTCTTATTTGGAATATTGTCTATGTAGGCAATGCTCATTGATATAGGGGTATTTGGGGTTAGCTTGACACCATGTGACCACTAACCCATTTTCTCCCAAGGCCACTTTGAAGATGAAGAACTAGGGTTTTGAAAATTCATGAAGAACTATAGTCTATGACCAAGATCAGAATGCACCAGAGAGAAGGAAAATTCAAACCCAGAAGCATCTAAGTGGCAACATCCTTTTCTAATAGGTATTCCATATAAGGCACTTACATTGAGTTTAGACAATAACATTGACACAACCATCCCAAACTTATGTTAGTATCCACAACTCTAGAAGTGCTAAATACAAAATCTAATGACTATTCTAGAATCCTATTCTAGTCTACTTCTTACTTGTTCTAGATCTAGAACTGCATTATCATTGGAGTAAGATAAGCACATTTATTATTTCTCATTTTTACACTTAGTATAGATATATTTACTATTTTTAGCTTATCTTAGTTTAATAAATTTAGTGTATGTTTATATTTGAGTTTAAAACCCAATTGGCCTATTGTAGATCTGATAATCACCCTTTTACATTATCATTTCTATATTCTTAACCTTATCTACCTAAGTAAAGGGTTCCTACATATAAATTTAGGGTTAAATATAATGATGAAAAACTATATAAAGTGAGGATGTTAATTGGGTTGAGCTAACCCAAATCATCCCCACTGATGATCGACCACTACCTACATAACCAATACCACAAAGAAGGAATTCAAGCCACACATTGTTAATCCATTTAGTGTGATTTTATGATTGTGTTATTTTTTTATATTAATGCACTTATAAATATCGGTTTTATCTTGACAATGTTGGCACTTGACTTGGATTGGTATGCTTCAAACTTGGTAGACGATTGCTCCTAGTGATTAATTTTCAATTTGAGAAGAATAAGGTATATCTACTCAATGTGAAGTAGTGTATTTGTTAGGTAATTATTAATTATAGAAACTTTATAATATTGTCTTTGATTTATATTTATACTTATACTTACTCAATTGGGTGATTTCATGTGCCACCAACACTCTAGGTGAATGGACTATCTTAAGGAAATGATTTTATTTAAAAAAATAGCCATTGCTAGGTGAATAGTGGTAATGTTAGCCATATGATAGTAACATAAATGTAAATTTCTAAGGATGACATTAATGTTTATGAGACATAAATTCTAATGTAAATATTTGGAAATGTTTGAGTAGGATATTTAACTAATGCAACATATAATGAGAGGTTCTTATAGGTAATTGATAGAAAATTAGAATGGTTCAGGATCATAAATAACATCAAGGTGTGTGGGAATGGCTAGTGAGATCTGTTTGGAGATGCAAAATTCATGTAAGATAAGTGTAGGGAAATATTGACATCGGCAAGTGTTAAATACTATATTTTAGTTTATATAATTAGACAACATAATCTCTATTAATAAGATAATAGTATCACCTGCTCTATATTATGCCCCTCAGGCATATATAGACATATAACAATGCACACGTATAATCAGGTCGAGGCCCTTTACACTCCATATAAATACGTAAGTGTACACTAATATAAATATTAAGATACACTAGACATCATCTAAAATGACTTTAATCTCTCTTGTAAGAAGCCAAAATGTACAGGTATATTTATCCCACCTCTCACTAAAAAAATCATAAGATGCATAACATATGGAATATGACCAAGACAAGTAACATAAATTAATCTTTATTTGTATAACATTTATTTCTTAACATCTTTAAGGGTTAACCCATGCATCATATCCATATGCTGACCAAACCAAAACCATTTCACATGCATATCACCCTACAAAAATATAATATATGATTATATCTAAAATATATTTCATAAAAAATAATTTAGAATATCATAAATTGAAATTCAATAGTCTAGGAATATTCTATCATAGAGTATACCCCTACATCAGACACCTCTAAAAAAATCTTAGATGAATTTAAAAAAAGTTTGACACATCTTTCGAAGGCATGAGCACTCCATAAATGTCTAAAAACTAACTAAACATGCCAAAAAATTGATAATTTTATAAAATTAAAAATATTGGAAATTATTTAAAAAAAGAGATATTTTTATAAATTACCTAATCAAAATGTTTTTGGTCCTACTACACACTCCATTCGCTCATACCGTGTAGGAAACACATATTGTCATAGAGACATTTTGAATACGAGATCACAAATCTTAATTAATTATTAATCAAATAAGTTTTCAAAACTAAAAAAGTTAACCTATTTATATTTTGTGATTGTATGCTATAAGTTGTAAAAATTTAATTCACCAATTGATATATGTCAAAATTGTACATGCGATATCTCCACACCCACAAATTTATTTCACCCCCTGCCAATTGCATTGGATCACACATAAGACATTATTTCACATGGTCATATTTTCATGCTTTCTTATGACAATTTATGAAATATAAATTATGAAAGCATACTTCTTATAAACACTTATTCCCTAATCTTATTGAATGGAAGAAACATTCATACTTATATTGTGATATTATTAATATTTCCTATGAAAATTATTAATACTATTCATTGAACAGGTCAATTATGAAAAGTATTTATTATAGAACTCTCGTATCCATTACAGGTACTTAATACCAAGGTCAAGATACAAATATATAACCAAAATTACACATATTTAAAACTAAATTACTAGAGTCAATAATTAAAAAAATAAAAATCCTAACTTTCAAATAATTTTTTTATCATATTCAATGGGCACATTACTTTGTAACTTGACATATGCCATGTATTATTGCATAATTTTTTCCAATGATCATATTTACCTATATATATTGACATGATTGATTAAATAGCCTTATCCCTCATATGAAAAGGGGGAATTTGGTGGGATTTATTGATTTTATACACATATTCATATTTTTTTGGTTGTTTTATATTGTCTAGTTATTTTAGATTCATACAAATATCCATATCGGTTCAATTATTTTATATTGGTATAAATATCTAGATTGGTTCAGTTGTTTTAGATTGGGTTACATTATGAAAAAATACATATAGATGGGGACATGTCATGGTTCACATGCTGTACAAGGATAAATATTATAATAAAGAATAAAAACTTATACAAATTGTATATATGCAGTGCATATGCAATACATGTTACATATTTCATTTTTTTTTAAAGATTATCAATGTGATCAAATTGAATGATACACTATGTCATTATATATCATAAGTTGGCACCGATTGGATCATATTGGGGGGATGACCACTATTCATACATTCACTACTAAATTTTTCTATGCTAACACCAATTGGATTAGATTGGGGGTGTGGACACTATTGATGCATTCACTATTTCATTTTTATATGTTTTTGTCGATTAGATCATATTGGGTTAAATTTATATTTTTTATATTTTTAAAGTTGGATTTGATGTGATATTGATGGTACTATTGAATCTACATGTCTATTTGCATTAGTTGATTCACCCTTACATGAGCCTAATAAGCCATATCTAGGGTCCCCCTTCCATCTTGAGGTTAAATATTAGTTAAATGAGTAAGTGTAGTTGAGGTTTTACATTGATTAATGGATAAACACTTTTCCCTAAATCACTTAGAAGCTTGTCTAATTCCCTAGACATGAAGTGAACAAAACTAAAATCATCTTTCTCCACATGGGTTGGGTCACTTGATGACCCATGACATTTCCATATTTCTCCACATGAAATGGGTCAATTGAATACCCACAACATCTCCACTCTTTGTAACATGATCATAGTCTATTAGTGGCATAATTTCTCATGAATATAAGTGTAGTTGTTCTTTGAATATATCTTGATTTATTATTATGACTATAATTTATTTTTGGACAACAATATATCTTATTACAAACATCATTTCTCCTAGGAACACATGGACACTATGTAACATTCGGGAAATGAAAATTCTAAGTTCACAATCACTAATGTATGCTTGCATTCCATTTATCCATTTAAACTAGTATTACTAGTCGTGATGATTTTTTAATGAAAATATGATTATCAATTCATGTTATAATTTAAAAACAAAGATATAGTTATTTAGTGAAAACACAAAACAACTAGACATGATGATGATATTCAATAAAAATTAATAAGTTTTTTTTAAAATTTGAAACATTTCAAAGTGAATTTAGCTTTGGTTAGCCAATTAAATGTGACTAGGTATCTGTTATGGAATGGATTTGGATAATGTGAACTTAGACAATGACCAATGATGTGTGGAGAATTTTTCTTAGTTTATCTTCTTATGTCCTTAACAAATCTAATTGCACTACCATTACTTAAATTAATATACTCTATATAAAAAATAATATACATAACTAAAAATGGGTTTTATGTACATCATAAATAATGGGTTTTCACCCTCTCCTTTTAACATCACCTAAGTAACTCAAGGCATGGCTTGCAGGTCTTTATTTTTATAGATAACCAAGTGGTGGAATAAAATTATGTGATCTATAGTCCATCAATGGGAATTCACCCATGTGATTAAAACATCACCCAAGGGTGGATATTTATAATCATGTTATGTTTCAATGATCATATATAATAAAGTAGGGTAATGGTAGGGAAAAAATAAGATTTTATATTTTCTCTTAGCAATCCTTTCACTCAAGTAACACTTTTTGAGATCTACTGCAAACCAACCAACATTCATCATATCTAGTCATGCACTCAAATATGAATAAGAACAATGCAAGAGTCTAAGGAATAATAATTATGAGTGAATATTACTAATATCTCTTTACAAGGTAAATTGATTATGAAATTAGAAAAAAAAACATTATACTACAACACTTTTATAAATATTGAATTCACTATAGAAAAAAGCAACAAAACATATTTTTATAACAATAATTGACCAGAGATTAAATAATTTAAATGATTAGAATAGTATAATTTCACGTTCTAATCTACTAATATTAAGTATAAAAATCTCATAAGTGATCAATAGAAACTAATAGAATACAAAATTAATATGAATTTATGAAAAAGTAAAAAATTAGATTAAACTTACTGAACATCTGTAAATATTTCTCAAGCTCGTGGAATCTCCTATAAATATTTTTGAATATTGTTTCAATACATAGTGTTTATAAATTTATATGGTCATTGATTTTTTATTTTGAAAAAACTTTCATGTGATCACTTATTAAAAATAAACTAAATCTAAAACTATCCAACGAAGCTAAAAAATAAAACTTCTAGTTTTAAATATAAATTTAAAGTTAGTTGTGCTAATATAAAAGATAAATAAAAAATACTTACACTTTGAGGTTGCATTGAATTTTCCTTGTCTAAATTTAGACTTTATAGAAGATGATCCAGAGTATCACCATATTTATTCCATACAACTGCAACTTTAAATTTTTGAAAAATTTCCTACTACACATTATGTAAGGAAAATTTAGGTGCCTTTGGGTCAGTTTTAGAGCTTATGGAGTTTTGACACAAAAATAAAGCTATGAGATATTATAAATTAGAAGCCAATATTTTTTAAAATGTATTTTGATCCAAATTATAAGAAAAATTTGAAAATTTAGCCCAATAAGCATGTGAATTATATTAATGTTTAGTAATCTCTACATGCATTTTAATTTGAATGATAGCTACATTTATTTACATATTAAGTCTACCTATGATCATAATCAAGCCTCGATTAAATTAAATTTTGCTTAAGTTAAGAGAGAAATATGTAAATAATGCCTTTGGTTCTATCTTATAGTGATGTTGTTTTTGCTTTGGACCAATCAATTTGAAGAAAATGTTTTAGGAAGATATTTTGATTATATTAGATATGATTTATTGAGTCTTCATTATATATCATCCCTCATGGAATATATTCCAAGTCATATTATAAAGTTTATTCCAAGTTATTTTTTGAATAATCTTGAAGTATGACCTCTTTCTCATCATCACAATCCATTCAAAAAAAATTTAAAATATGGGATGTGTCTATAGGTGGATCCACAAGTTTTTGCAATCACACCACTAGTATCATAAGATTTTATGATATGAAATGCTCTAATATTGACTTGAGTCATTCTTGCATCAATGTTTTTTGGCTTGGCTAACAAGGTACATGTATACCTTCCAATGGTGATAGGAAAGTGTCCATTATTTTGTGCTTGTTTGATTTGAGCTTATGGGTTATAACCAATTATTGCACCAATTACATGAATTCCCATTATCATTGGCATATATAAGCAACACATAAGGATCATTATCAAAGATACATACTATGACATATGATAAATTAGTAAACTAAATTAATCATGCTCCCCATCATGTAATCTTTGTTGTAGCTGTGAAAAAAATCCTAACATTGTAGGGTTCTTCCTCAAATATCTTGATGATGTAGTACAATAAGGAATATTTAATATGAAAAACATATTTTGGGTTGGACTCCAATATGAATTGAGGGTTGAAATCATAAATTATTGAAGAGTTTAGTTGATTCACTTGATGTAGTCCTAGAAAAATCCCTTTTCTAGCCACCCCATAAACTAAATAGGAGGTTGTCTAAAACTTTCTTGTTATTTTAACCTCACACAATTGATTATGAACTGAATTATTGATAAAATCTACCCAGTTAATGTATTGATAATTTTGGTAGATGATCTAGATATATTGATACATCCACTCTTTAAAGTCTTAAGTTATAGGATTTCCAACTACCATATTCATAAGTGTGATGATATCATTTATTTCCATTTTGAAAGCAAATCTCATAAATGTATTTAGTAGATTGATTGAAGAGCCCATTGGCTTATCAATCTTATGTCTTCTCATAATTGTTGAAAAGCTTCAGGTGTGAGATCTATGAAGGATTCATGATAAAGGATTTTGAAGATGTCTTTGATATATTCTAGTTCAAGGTAGAGAACATATTCATTTTGAGGGTTTTTAACTTCTCTATTTTCTCTATCACAATGAATAACACATGCCATTACAAGTTATAGACATTAAATAAATGTGGGAAAGGTTTCAGCTTGTCGAAGCCCACTGTCATAAATTCCCTAAAGTATATACATCTAAAGTATGTGTCTACGATATTGTATATGTTGGTTTCTATGTTTGAATGAGGAGTAACCCCATTAAATTTATATTTGTTGTCTCTCTTATTTTTTGGTCTCTAACATGTGATCTAATAGGAATAATTGAGGAGTTAGTTTTGAGAGTAAATTAGAAGAAGTCAAGTGCAAAACATTAGCACAAATTTACCATAGGAGTTGGTGGGTATTGGGACTATTATGGCAAGTAAATGTCTAGTTGAATTTTGGAGCTAATTTATCACTTAGAAATCCTGTCCAAGTTTAGACCTATATTTGTAGTTAGGAAACCCAATCAAACTTCTAGTTTATTTTTCTAACTAAAAAATACCAAGGCTTTTAAGACCTATTTTCCCACTTGAAAAATATGATTTAGTTTATATTCTAATTTACTACTTGAAAACCTTGTAGAATTCAAAGTTACAAAATGTAATATAGATTCGAGCAAGTTCAAAAGTTTGATTGTGAAATTCTCATAATATTTTACAAATTTAATCATGAATAAATTTTATTTGGTGAAGGTAAAATGAATAAACAACACCAACAAGTAGCACAAATAATCTAGAAATCAAATTAACCAAGAATCTTAAGGAAGGTGAAGGAAAACAAATTTTGTATGGGATAATGAGGGTTTGAGCAAAGTGGAGGGTGGTGGAAAAGGCTTTGAGCAAGTGGATTGACAATGAAAATTTCCAAAGGGGACACAAATAACTAAAAGACTAGGTGGGAATCCTACACACATGTGAAGTCATTTCAATATTTATGTAAGGGGAGATGGATTTTTGGGTTCAATGAGCAATTTAAATTCCTATGTTTCTACTTGAAATCTTCACATGTCTAAAGTTTAGATGGAAATAGAGTTTTGGGAGTCAGGATTCGAAGGTAAATTTGTTTTTCATTCTATACATAAGATTTATATCTTTGAAACTTTATAAATATGATAGGAGGTATAAAGTCAAAAATTCCAAGAAATTTTATAGTTTTGATGCAAAATTGCTTGAAAACTTATAAGTCTTGAATTTACATAAAATTTTACAACACTTAATAAAATTATAGTACCTATATTATAATAGATTAATATGACTTAATAAAAACACTAATTATATTGATTTTGGTTGAATATGACCAAATTTACTTGGGATACTTAGATTTTTTACATATAATCAAAATTGGTCAGAAAAACTAGCTAGGACTAGGGATTTGGACTGTAAAAGACAATATATGAATCTTAGAATCTCAAGTGAGCACACTCATTGGGTTAAAGAGTTGGTTTATTATTAAAATACCTTAACAAAGTAAATCAATAAAGGATAAAGGAATACACATATAAGAGACTAACATGAAACAAAACAAAAATGGAAAATAAAGATAATACAAGAAAGGGAACATGATAAAATCCTAATTCACCTATGTACATATAGCGGATAAATTGCCTTCACTGCTTAAATAACCTGAGATATTGATTGCTACAAGGATATCCTCCCATATTTATAGGCCAAATAATAAGTATTATCACCATAAAAATGACAAATCTTGAATGACCCTTTCTATAGAGAATAGGATTTTTCATGCTTCCCTTTGGTTCCCTTATCTTATCCCATAGGAGAACCATATCTCATATCTAAAAGTATAATTGAATTGTATTATTAAACAATGTTTTTACCCTTATTTTATGGTTTGCAATCCAATCTATCATAATTTTTCACTCTTATTTGAGTTTGGTCTAATAATATATTCTTTTCTCTAATGGATCTTGAAACTCTTTATATTGTAAAGATTTAGCAAGTTGTGGAGTAGGCAATTAATGAGATTAGAATCATGGAATCATGGAATCAATCCCATTTATTAGATAAAAATGAGAAAAACCTATGGTACATTTGGTGTTGTTATAGTCTACCCATAAAACACTTTATAATTTTTTGTACCAGTTTCTTTGGTTTTCATCTACCGATATATGAATAATGGTAGTTATATTCTTATTGTTGGATTCACCTTCTACATTACCCTATAGGTAATAATAAAAAGATTGATATTAAATGATATTTATTATCCATAATAGAAACCAATAAGCTCAAAAGAGGATAAATTATTAGTATCATAAGTAACTATATTTTAAAAAACTCTAAAGCACACAAGAATGTTTTCTTTGATAAAATTACATACTACCTCCGATGTAGTTTACCTTACTAGAATTGACTCAAACCACTTATTGAAGTAATAAGTTTTAGGTAGGACATGAGTATGCATGCACTAGAATGAATATTTATTGTGCCAATGAAATCCATTCCTAATTGCTAAAATTGTTATTTGATTACTACTAGTCTTAGAGGCATTGCTTCTAGTTTGGGTCTTCTTACAAATAGTTGACATGATTCACATTTTGAAACCCAACATTGAGAATATTTAAATAAGTTATGCTATTAGTAGTGAGATCTCATTATTTTAAAATCTATGAAAGAGGAAAAAAAGTGTCCACCATAGGTTTCATTATGAAATTCATTGAGTAACCTCACTGTTGTTCTTTATCCATACATCAAAGGAAAGTTCCATTTAGAGCTCTGTTGAAAAGAGTGTTATCCCATTTGATGTACCTTTAAGCCTTAATATTGAGGTTTATTTTTTATTTAACAGTGAGATATTTAGGAAAATATACATATGTTAAGAAGTGAGCTATGTTTGAATACCTTTCTTTAGTGGATCCTATGAATATAACTAGAGGTAGTTCTTTAAGTTCACTTTTTTTGATCGATTCATTAGGGGTTTATTTTTAAGATGCATTCTTTGTGATGAGTTGGCATAAACATTATACCCTAATAAATTTTATTTTTTTGATTTCTAGATCATAGTCCTAAATTTTTTTTGGTGTATTTATTTACTTTATTGCATTTACTTGTATTTATTATTTAAATTGGTGCACTAATTACTTATTGTAACTAGTTTATTATGTTTATTAATAATTTGCATTAGATAGGATAAGCTCTATTAGTTAGTACTAAACTTAGACACCTATCTTGTTACAATGGAGTTCCATTCCACTATTCAAGGTAAGATAGGATAAGATTGATTAACTAGTAGTCAACTTGTGCTAATCATTTACATAAGTTGGACACCTATCTTGTTAGTGTGGAGTTTCACTCTAATATTCTTGTAGTCAGATATTAGTTAAACTACACATGTTATATGAGTTCCCTAATCTTTATCATGCACTCCTTTCTTTATATAAGCAATGCCTATTTATGTATTCTATATTATATTAATAATGAATTATCAGAGTAATTCATCATATTTGAGTTATTTATTCATTTCTTTTATTATCTTGGATATACATTTATTGTTTATTATTATTACTATTTTATCTCTTATTTATGATTTCTATTAGATTTATTGGATCCTGTAGCTAATTCTAACATGGTACTAGAGCTATCTTGAATCTATAGATTATTAAATATTCAAGAGAAAAATATCTAGATATAGGATAATTTTTTTAAATTTTGTATACAAGCACAAATTGGAGCTTTGTGGAGAGTTTTTTAGCTCACCATTAAGTTTAGAGTGCCTGAGATAGTCAAAATTATCTACAATTTTATCGAAATTGGGCTTAAGAGGTGAAATTGGCAAGGGTTTGATCTAGAAGCAACATGCCCAAATCTGATGGGTACCTAAAAATTGAAGCATTTTTGAGCAAAATGGACCTCATGGTTGCATTAAGAAGGTGTCAAAACATATAGATCCATATAAAATTTATCTAATTTAGACACAATCACCTAAAAGGCAAATTTGTTTTTGCTTTCATGTATGATTGTACAGATCGTACGGACTGTGAAGGATTTTTTTTTTGGGTAGGCCTCATGGATTAGTAGGTAGATTTGAAAGGGTAACTTTGGGAGCCCTCCATTTGAACATCGAGAGGTATTTTTGAGTGATTTTTTTTTTTGAAATAACTTAAAATTTCATGCTCTTTATTGTTGTACTTTCAATTTTTTCTATATTTATCTAGATTTTTAAAAAAATTAGGTTTTTCTATTGCAAAACTTACCTATCCTCATTTCTTCAACATCAGATGCTCATAAATTTCACATATGACCTTGTATTGAAGTCCCATTTTTTTCAAAGTTAATATTTTTTTTAGAACAACACATTGGTGTAGAGTTTTTTTTAATAAAGTGCATATTATTTGTAATTTTAGACTAGAGGGCCTAATTGAGATTTTTATAAATTGGAAAAATTATAATCTAGCCTTATAACTACATTCAATTATAAAGTGCCAAAAATACTTGCTAGGTGGGATAAAACTAAGTAATTCAAGGGGGTTTTATGGTGTGTTTTATATTTTGATTTCTATTTTATGATGGTTTATTTTTAATTACATTACGGGGAATCCTAAATTCCCACTATTAACAACATACAACTATAACACATAGAAATAGAATGCTTAGAATGCATTAATGATGCTAAGATATACACCTTCCATAACAACTCTTCTTACTCCACCTACTAATGCAAAGATTTACAACACTTTCTCTTTGAAACTACTAAGGTAATTGGATACATTCGGTCTTACATGTCGTTAGATTTGAATTTCCATCTTGACAAATGTATAACTCCAAAAGAGACTTGGGATAAATTAGCATCATTTTTTGGAAAAATAGATTAGGTTCATGGTTACCAAATTGATAATGAACTCATTAGTTTGGATCCTAAAAATTATGCTAGAATACAAGATTACATCACTAAAGTCATAGATCTTAGGGTAAAACTGTCTGAATGTAAAATTGATACAAAAATATTTAATTTATTTTCAGTGCCTTACACAAATTAGGCCCTGAATATTCATCTTTTATCTCTAGCTTTCAGACTCATAGGCTCACATTGGGCATATCATATCAAATTCCCACCTTGGAGGTATTATATAATATTTTAATGGTTGAAGAAGAAAAGTTAATAGCTATAGGTCTAATTAAATCATCTAAATCTCAAGATCTGATTACAAGTCAACCTCAACATAAGCAATTTTTAACATTAACATCAAATACAAGTTCAAGTAAAAAGAAGCAAAATAATTAAAATAAATCACAGAAAGATAAGAATAAAGGGAAACAATCTTCCCCACAAGAAGATTATAAATCCACTAATAAGAAAGGGGATTAAATAAAAATAACTGGAACTCATTACCCTTATTGCAAAAAATGGTTTCATAGTGAACAAAATTGTTGAAAGAAAGAGAATGATAAACTTAAGGGTCTTCAAAAAAAGAATAACACCAATCAATCAAAGGATTCTTCCACTCCTTCAAATTTATTGAAAGGGAAAGCTATGACACAAGTTGCACTGAAAAATTCTCCCAAGTCATGGGTACTTAAATTAGGTGTTTCACATCATACAAGTTCTGATCAAGAATAATTTTTTGGATTAGAACCAAGTTCCTTGCTTCATATTCTCATAGGTGATGATTCTAAGGTACATGTCATAGCAAAAGGTACAATTGATGTTGATAGTGGTGTATTTGAAAATGTCTTCTATGTGCTAAAATTATCAACTTACATTCTCTCTTTCTACCAAACCACCCACTTTGATATTAGTAGGAAAGTTGAGTTCACACCTGATTTTATTTCAATCAAAAAATTGGAGGATAATACCTTAGTTACAGTGGAAAAAGTTGAAAATAATAATTGGCTTTATTCATTCTCCCACTTTGTGCCTCAGTATTCCTCTAAAGCTTTTCTCTCACACATTGATTTAATGAGCAAGCTATGGCATGAGTGGTTTGGTCATCTAAGCTATCGCTATTTACAACAACTTAGTCATTAGGGATGGTTACAAGACTTTCATAGATTCAATTTTTAGGGGGTATAGGTCATGGTTGTGCCTTAGGAAAATATATAGAGGATAAGTTTTATAAAAGGAAGGATTGGAGGGCTACACAAGTCCTTGAACTTGTTCATAATGATTTAACTCATCCATTACCTACTTTGCCTTTTAGTAAAACCTACTATGTTCTCATATTTATTGATGACTATTCTAGATATACTTGGGTTTATTTTTTGAAACTCAAGAGTGAAGTATTTGATAGATTTATAGAGTTCAAAGCTCTAGTAGAGAAATAATTTGGGAAGTATGTCAAGATCCTTCACAAAAATAATGGGAGGAAATATGTGAACAACAAGTTTGAATAATTTTATGCTCTTGAAGGAATTGATCTTCAACATTCAATTACATACACACCTCAACAAAATGGTGTAGCAGAGAGGAAGAATAGATTCTAAAAATAGATGATAAGTTATATGATTCATGAAAAATCATTAGTAACTGAGTATTGGGTGGAAGTGATTAATTTTACTGCATATATACAAAATAGAGCTCCTCAAAAAACTTTAAAGGGGATAACACCTCTTGAATCTTGGTGCAATAGGAAGCCATATGTGCATCAGTTTAGAGTCTTCAAAAGTCTAGCATGGGCTCACATTACTTGAGTCAAACACCATGATTTAGAAAAACAAAGTTAGACTTGAATATTTTTGGGATATCCTAATGGTGTTAAGGTATAGTGGCTCATTGATCTAGATTCACATGAGCTTATTATAGCGAGAAGTGTTTACTTTGAAGAAAGTCCTTCAGACTTGTCTTCTAGAATTTCTCATTATTCTTCCTTAGAAGAATAAGATATCAGTGACAATGATACTCCTACTTCATTTACTCACATGGATGATGAGGTAATACCTCCCTAACAAGATTTAGTAGGTCTAGCTCCTTCTCCTCCAGATCCTCACCCATTGATGCCTTTATGGTCTAGATAGACTTTGGTAGATGTAAACCCTCTTATTAGGGATCCATTAGATATAATGAGAACATAATCATAACATGATCTTCCACATTCCTACATTACCATAGCTTCTAATCCATAGTCTTTTCAGGAAGCTATAGGGATAGTTGAGTGGGATTCAACAATGAAAAAAGAGTATGACTCATTGATTAGGAACAACACTTGGGAATTTGTTCCTCTTCCTAAGGGAAGAAAAATAATATGATGTAGGTGGATATATCAGAATAAATTTATTGTGGATGGAAATATTGATAATTATAAAACATTCTTAGTGGCTAAAGGTTTTTCTCAAATGGAATGTATTGACTGTATAAAAACCTCTGCATTTATTGCTAAGATGAATTCCATTTGATTGATACTAGCTATTGGTGCAACTCATGGTTGGGATGTATATTAGATGGATGTGAAGAGCACATTTCTTCATGGGGATCTTCATAAGAAGATATATATGGATCAGCCACAGGGGTTCATTCAAGATTATTCATTGGTGTGCCACTTTTAGAAGTCTCTTTATGGTCTGAAACAAGCCCCTAGGGCTTGGTATTCCAAGATGGACACATTTATTCTTTTAGTTGGGTTCTCAAGATGTCACTCCAATATGAATGCTTATATTCTATGAATGGAGGATTCACCATTGTACTTAGTTCTTTATGTTGATGATCTCATTATTATAGGGAGCACAACATATAGCATTAGTAGTGTTAAGACTAAACTTCATGACAGGTTTTATATAATAGACATGGGCCTATTTCACTATTTTCTCAAGATTTAGATAACATATTCTTCTTCTAAGATTACACTTTCATAGCCCAAGTATGCCATGGAATTTTTAGCTCAGTTTCACATAGTTGATTATAGGCCTGCACTGACTCTTTTCTTATCTAGAGTTAGATTTGAGGTTCATTGTTCCACTCCCTTGGTTGATGCCACATTATATCACTAGCTTGTAAGTAGCCTCATCTATCTGACTCATACATAGCTTGACATTTCATATGTAGTTGGCATGGTTTCATGCTTTATGTAGACACCACATGAGCTTCATTAGAGAGCTACCAAGTTCATTTTGAGCTACATTTAAGGCACTATCAGATATGGGATTCACTATATAGTAGGTATAGGTTTAGAATTGATGGGATACATAGACTCTAATTGGACTGATGATTATGATGATCGTAAGTCCAATTTTGGTTACAATTTTCTCTTTGGATCTAGCCCCATTTGTTGGTAGAGAAAGAAGTAGCATGCTATTGCTCTTTCATCTATAGAGGTTGAGTATCATGGCACTATTAATGCCACTACTAAGGCAATTTGGATTTAGAATATTCTCATTGAGCATAGTGTTTCATTTCAAAATCCATTAGTCATCTACTGCAATAACTAGAGCACTATCTATATCTCAAAAAATTTGGTTCATCATTAGAGAACCAAACACATAGAGATCCATATGCACTTTGTCACGGAGCTAATTTAGGTGAATATCATTGATCTTCAATATTGTCCTATAGAGGAGTAGATTGTAGATATTTTCACTAAACCTTTTACTGAGAATAAATATCTTCACTTATGATCTCTTTTAGGGGTGTGGGACATCAGTTCTTTGAGGACATCAGTTATTTGGGGGGGGGTCTCCTAGACCTTCATTTTGAGGGGTTTTTATCCTTTGGGTTTTCTCCTTTCCTCATCTATTTTGTATAGAGTACCTATTATGACTACACATTGTCGGGACTCTTATCTGCATAGGCCTACCTAAGCTTCGCTTATGGGGGGGTTTGGTGCATTTATTTGATTTATTGAATTTAATTGTATTTATTATTTATATTGGTGCACTAATTACTTATTTTGATTAGTTTATATTGTTTATTAATAATTTTCACCAGATAGGATAAGCTTACTTAGCTAGTAGTCAACTTAGACACCTATCTTGTTATAGTGGATTTCCCCTCCACTATTCAAAGTAAGATAGAATAAGATTGATTAACTAGTAGTCAACTTGTGTTGATCATTTACACAAGTTAGACACCTATATTGTTATTATGGAGTTGCCTTCCACTATTCTTGTAGTCAGACATCAGTTGAACTACATGTGTTGCATGAGTTCTCTGATCTTTATCATGCATGCCTTGCTCTATATAAGCAATATATATTTATGTATTCTATATTAGATTAATATTGAATTATTAGATTAATTCATCATAGTTGAGTTATTTATTCATTTCTATTATTATCTTGGATATACAATTATTGTTTATTACTATTACTATTTTATCTATTATTTATGCTTTTTATTAGATTCATTAGATTCTGTAGCTAATTTTAAATTATTTTTATATCCATCTTCCACTTTTAGATCCAAGATCTTGTTACATTAATATGGAATTGAAAACTATATAAGGTAGCATAAAAACATAATGAGAATTCAAAATGTAATACTTGAATTGTTTTACTCATTTTTAACAAAACATATGCATGTTTTTCAATGGATAGATACTTGAGTTCATGATTATTTATACTAAAATTGATCAAATAAATAGGAGATTAAAATACATCATTATTTTAAACTAGAATGGTGTTGGGAAATAAACCAGAAGCACACAAGTTGATTACCAAACCAAGCAACTTAATATGCGGAAATTAACCAGATTCACCAAGTAACTAGAATTCAGAATAACACAGCATATGAGAGACAATACACAACTTGTATTAACACTTTATACAGAAAAGAATACAATAAAGAAGATGCCACTTCTTCTCCACCACCTTACAGAGGTTTCCCACACCTCAAGTGAACAGTAAATCTTCTCCCCAAAGCTCTCCCTCTCAGGTCCCAACACCCAACTCAAAATACAGAGTTGGTGTTCACCTCCTGTGCTCCACGCACAACACAAGTGATCCACGCACTCCACAAGCACTCCACGTGCTCCAAAAGTACTCAAGGTACTTCAAGTAGATCTCCCATGAATCTGCAACAACCTGCAATTCAACAGACCATACTTATGGAAGGAACTCCCTTGCCTTCCTCTTGCTCTATCCGAGTACACACCTGTACTCCAAGTAGATCCTGCCTGATACTGCTCCCTGTTGTGTTGCTGTCTATATGACCTTGCACACCTGCAAATCAAACAACGGTTCTGCTCACCTGTGAACCTCGACCTTGCACACACATACACCTGCAGATCAACGATCTTACTTACCATGTAGATCTCCTATATAGGCCATACAACTGTGACCAAGATCCTACACTCTTGAAGAACCCAGCTGGCTCTCCAATCTAGCACCAACACCCCTGGTACTGAGGCACTAGGAGGAACGCACCATTGCTCTACCTCACACATAGAAGGAGCTTATAATTATGCTCTCTTACTCCCTAGCACACTATTCCAATACAACCATGAGTCTATTATATAGATCTCAACCAAACAATAATTAGACATCTAATTACAATAATTAGATCCGCAGCTATGAGTCTAAAATTAGCACTCATCATGCAAACACTTGGTTCGTTAGCTAACTACCCGTAATTAGCTCACAGTCGAACCACACAGGCGACCGACGTCGGTCCCTGTCTGCCTGGAGGTGACCGATGTCGGCCGATATATGACCGACGTCAGTTGCTTCTCTATGCTCTCCCACCGACGTCGGCTGATCAGACCGACCCCAACTTCTCTGCAACTCAGCAACCTTCAGCAACCTCCTCTCCTATTTGCATCAGTGAAGCTTTTAGCTCCACAATCTTAACAATCTCCCACTTGGAGATAAATAGCTACACTGTACCTGTACCTGTACTCCGTCTAATCTATTTCCTGGTTTATATCCCTCTTCAAGCTCCCACCTGAAGACAACCCACCACACATCCCATGGTGTACCACCTGTCATCCGAGTACCCTGCCACATCCGAACCTACAACACCTGTAGTGAAGTCCTGACCCTGCATAGCAACACCTGCTATCGGTCCCTCTCAAAAAAACTGAGAACCCACTTCCCCGAATTGGCTCCTAACTCTCTGACAGCTCCCACTACATGGGAATACTCAGGTCTATACCAGACCTCATGTGATTTCGGACACTGTACCTGTCCAGCCCTTAGTGTGCTCCGGTTCTGCATCCCGAACCTCGCCAACACCTGATTCACATCAGCTCCCACCCGAGACAAAATCAACCTATGATCTCCATGCCTCCCATGTCAAAGAATTCCGCTGCTCCAAACTCCCCCTGACATGCCACTGAACTAATCTTACCCTTAGCTTAGCAAAACCCTGTATGTACAAACCTGCTAGCTAGCATATAATCCACATACAACAATAGAATGATGTCATGACTCATCATCCCCCTGGTAAGGCAAACCACAGTAGTTACCCTGACACTGACTGAAGCCATGCTTCGTCCTCCACCTGTCAAAAAACCTGTACCACTATCTTGCAGCTCCACAAGACCATATACCTGGTCTTCCGTCTCACGTATCCGTTCTCTCTATTCTTCTACTAAGGTATCCATTCGTCTCTGTGCTTTTATACCTGCTGGCAACTCTACCAAAACACACCTGTCTGGTTCTCCTCCAAGGAATCACATCCTCATCCATGCCAAGCTCACACCTGTTTCCTGGATCCTTCCTGCTATAAAATCAGCAACAAGTATGAAGAAGAGGAACACGAATTTGAGGGCCTACTTACGCCTTCAGTCCTCTGTATGGGTGTTTGAGACTCCTTGACAACATGCTGTCCACCCATAATTCATTACAATGACCGACCTCGGTCACTCCATAGTCTGCATCCGACCGACGTCAGTTCCATGCATCTGTACCTGACTACCAACCTGCCAGCGCTGGTGTCCCTGCTACCAATGTCGATCCTCTAACCGACATCGGTCTTACATACTGTCGATGTCGGTCTCCTGACCGACATCGGTCTTACCCTGCCCAACATCGCTGGCTTCAATCTGCACATGACCGACATCGGCACCTGTCTGTTCGACGCTGGTTCCTCCTGACTGACATCGGTACCTGTGTTCGCCTGTGAGTGATGACTTTTTACCCGCGAGCTTCTTTGAATCAAAACCCATGTCCAAACTGCCCTGCTCAGAAGTATCCAGCCACATCCACTGGGTTCTGTCTGCCGTCTCCTCCATAAACACCAAGGCTTTCCAGTTCTTAAGCCTGTCAAATATATCTGTCTTCCGCTTAAGAACATGCATCTCCTTCCTGCTCATGTGACCAAGCCTACGAAGCCACGTCTCTGCAACAAAAGAAGAATCAGTAATATAAACAAGTAGATAAAGGATACCTGTTTTCTTACCACCAGCTAATTCAAGTGCATCCGCTGTGAGAGTTCTTGTGCATCTCTCATCACCCAATCTTTCTAAAGAAATTAGCCATATCTTCAAACCTGGGACCTGCATGACCTTCATCAACACCTGTGTGTTGGCCGCCTGCAATTTCAGCTTCACTTCCCCTTTGCCAATTCTTTGGCAAGGCTCACCAGCTCCTCTACCTGAAACTGCATGGAAAGAGGCAACCGAATCTTTTATCCAAGATTTAACTTTATCCAAGAAACCTCCTAGAGCATCCTGTGCAACAAAACCTGCTACATCTACTTCTTCAGTCTCTTCATGCTGATCTGCTACCAACCAACAATAATCTTTTACCTGCTCTTTCTTTCCATAGGACCGTGAGTGACCATCTGTGCTTTTCAACTCCTCCATTCTTAGCTTACTTTGATCTGCTGTTGCTCTACTCCCACTCGATCAGAAACCCCTGAGAGTGCCCTGTAACCAAACACAAAACCTGCTTCCTGCAACCTTAGCTCTGATACCACTTGTTGGTGGTATCAAGCTATGAGCCAACAACCTTGCTCTGATACCACTTGTTGGGAAATAAACCGGAAGCACACAAGTTGATTACCAAACCAAGCAACTTAATATGCGGAAATTAACCAGATTCACCAAGTAACTAGAATTCAGAATAACACAGCATATGAGAGACAATACACAACTTGTATTAACACTTTATACAGAAAAGAATACAATAAAGAAGATGCCACTTCTTCTCCACCACCTTACAGAGGTTTCCCACACCTCAAGTGAACAGTAAATCTTCTCCCCAAAGCTCTCCCTCTCAGGTCCCAACACCCAACTCAAAATACAGAGTTGGTGTTCACCTCCTGTGCTCCACGCACAACACAAGTGCTCCACGCACTCCACAAGCACTCCACGTGCTCCACAAGTACTCAAGGTACTTCAAGTAGATCTCCCATGAATCTGCAACAACCTGCAATTCAACAGACCATACTTATGGAAGGAACTCCCTTGCCTTCCTCTTGCTCTATCCAAGTACACACCTGTACTCCAAGTAGATCCTGCCTGATACTGCTCCCTGTTGTGTTGCTGTCTATATGACCTTGCACACCTGCAAATCAAACAACGGTTCTGCTCACCTGTGAACCTCGACCTTACACACACATACACCTATAGATCAACGATCTTACTTACCATGTAGATCTCCTATATAGGCCATACAACTGTGACCAAGATCCTACACTCTTGAAGAACCCAGCTGGCTCTCCAATCCAGCACCAACACCCCTGGTACTGAGGCACTAGG
This sequence comes from Torreya grandis, assembly GCA_037957365.1. Classification (NCBI taxonomy): domain Eukaryota; kingdom Viridiplantae; phylum Streptophyta; class Pinopsida; order Cupressales; family Taxaceae; genus Torreya; species Torreya grandis. The sequence goes on along the minus strand of JARHVA010004325.1, from coordinate 894,255 downwards.
AGGAACGCACCATTGCTATACCTCACACACAGAAGGAGCTTATAATTATGCTCTCTTACTCCCTAGCACACTATTCCAATACAACCATGAGTCTATTATATAGATCTCAACCAAACAATAATTAGACATCTAATTACAATAATTAGATCCGCAGCTATGAGTCTAAAATTAGCACTCATCATGCAAACACTTGGTTCATTAGCTAATTGCCCGTAATTAGCTCGCAGTCGAACCACACAGGTGACCGACATCGGTCCCTATCTGCCTGGAGGTGACCGACGTCGGCCGATATATGACCGACGTCAGTTGCTTCTCTATGCTCTCCTGCTGACGTCGGCTGATCAGACCGACCCCAACTTCTCTGCAACTCAGCAACCTTCAGCAACCTCCTCTCCTGTTTGCATCAGTGAAGCTTTTGGCTCCACAATCCTAACAAATGGTTGAAAAAATATGATTTGATGAATAACAATAAATAATGAAATCTTTCTTGAAATTTGGGCATACAGGAATTGTTGCTTAAAAAATGACAATTTTTATTTCTTTGAAAGCATATTTTCCATCTTTACTCCATTTGAAGTTAGTATTTCATTTCATCATGTCATATATATGTATTTTCCATTTTAAATGTCAGGTATGAACCTTATTGATAAATTCACCTTTTTGAAGAAAGTGTTTAATGGTATTTTTGATTTTACAATGAAATGCTAAGAACAAATAAACTATTAAAAAATATTTTGATCTACATAATATAACTACCTAAATGTATAATATAGTAATTTAAAGAACATATAATGAGATAATTTACAAATAAATATGTAAACCTAGATAAAAATGAATATTTTCTGATTGTGCATGTTGATTGTTAATGGAAACCAACTATAACAACCCCTAAACCATGCCACAATTGGTAGAATTTCAAACTATGTTGAGAAAAAGACACACTAGGAGGACATGGCTACACTAAAACCTTATCTATTGACTGTGGATACATTATAGTTGATTTTATGATTGATTTATTGATATAAGTACCTACACCTATATGTGATGACTTGTTGATTGACCATGTGTCTTGATTTTCCAAGTGGAAGACTTGAAAAATCAAAACCCTATTTCTTGCATAGTAAACATAATAGTGATAAAATATAAAGGGGGGAACTAGGGAAAGAGAATAGATGAGATATCCTCATAAAACTATGTAATATAAATGCTACCTACATAGCCCAAGAGGGCCTCAGGTCAATGTATTTATCCCTCCTAGAGTGAGTGTGTGAATCTTGATATTTACTAAATGAATGAAAATAGATATATTGAATTGAATGCTTGAAAATTATTTCCTTTAAAATGAAATAAAATAATTTGACTTGTAATATTACTATTAGACTAAATTAAAATTAAAATTGGAAAGATTAGTACTATTTTTCTCAATGTGTAGTAGAATTTCCAAGTGATTATTAGATGATGCTTTGAGAGGCCTTGATATGATTATATAGAGAATTATTTAAAATATTTATATTAATTTACCTTGAAAAAATCATGGGAGGGGTAAAATAAAATGTCTCAAATTTGAAAATTTATCATTGGATCACGTGGGTCAAGGCCACATTAGTGAGCAAGGTCGTAGTGTGGACTTATATACCTAGTGTTGTCCTGTCCCATATAGACAAAAACTATTATAATTTGATTGAAAAGAAATTTTAAGTAAAATATATATGTTTCAATGATGTTTCTTGTAATTTAAAATAGTATTTTTGTTGAAGACTTCTATTGATATTTAAAGTTAATGGAATGGTGAAAAAGCTAAGTAAGGGTAAGGATGTCAAGATTAAACATTCTCAAGAATGTAATAAATAAATTTGAGTGTTTATATCCCTCCACTTTATTCTAGTGATGAAATGAAGTGAAATTAATAAAGGAGATGAAAACCTAAGTGTGTAGACACTCTTTATCTTTTAATGTGAAACTTGATAGTGCAAGATGCCTTAATGCAAACCTTGAAAGAGTATGCAATCTAATTGCCCTATAATTTGAAAGCATAAAAGTACATGCCTATAGTAACCAAAATTTGGTCATGAATACTTGATCATGCCTATTTTATTCTTTGTTATCATTTATTAACATTTTCACTTAATTGGTACTTATTTTTTCAATTTGACTTATCATAAGCATAAGAGGAGACCATATTTCACTACAAGGCCATCTATTGTCACATAATACAATTATATTACTAGTTAAAATAACTCTACACATCTTTATGTTCTGACACAAACCCAAAAATAAGCACCTTTCCTGAAGGGGTAGGAATTCTCAATAAGATATGAACACCCAATGTTCCTATCCATGTCTGTCAATCCTATCCTTCAACGTAAATAATTAAAATTAAAAAAATGAAATCATCCTTAGGGTCAACCTTTATATCTTTAAACTATCTAATGAGTCTTTTTCCATGTTGAACCACTATAAAATCACATTCAATCCATTCATTAAGGACATCTTGGAAAGCTTATCTATTCTATCACAAGAGCTTCTATATACAAGTGCACATTGAGCTAAAGTTCCATATTCTTCCTAAATCATTTTATAATCACTTCAAACAATCATGAGCCAAGTTTGAATTAATTTTTATGTAGCCTTAATAAAGCATGATCAATTATTCAATCCAATTTTATATGAATTCATATAGTTTAATGAGCATAATTTCACAAAGCACTTAGGTGAGACAACTACATGGAGGTTTGATCACTCTTTAGTGTATTGGCATGTGGGTAATTCTAAACATAGTGGGGTGTTGAGGCATAACACAACTCTAATTGCTAACCCATTTTTCTTCCTTCACATGCAATTTTATCCTTATGGCACAAAGTTAGGCTTTACAACTTCAAGAAGGCATATATAGGTCTCAACATAGTTTCTAAAGATAAAATTAGTGTGAAAATACATAATTTACACTATCACACTCAATTTATCTTAAAGTTCCAACTTTATACAAAAGGACAATCTCAAAAAATAGGGACAATAATGATTATTGTTCTTGTCCTACTAGGCATTCCTATCCTTGAGGGCGCCTAGGCTCTTCTTCTAGAAAGTTTTGATTTTCTTTTATTCTATTTATTTTTAAATTATTTTTTCCTATGTGATCACCTGATGACTCAAAAATATAAGTTTATATCTCTTTTTCATATTTTAACCATGTTCATTTATATTTTACTTTATATATTTCAATCATTTATCTTCAGTTTCCTATTTAAGACTGTATTTACAATACCTTTTTTTAGTACATTTCCATTCATTTGATTAGGATTAATTCTTATATTAATTAAAATTTAGATTAAACATTTGGTGAACCAATGTATTTATTCAAACCTTATCAAACCCTAATTTTTATTTAGGGTTCCAACCTTATAGGGTTTCAAACTCACTATTTTTCTTAGGTTCTTCTAGATTTTCCCTTTGATTTTATTTATCTTTTCTATGTTATTTTTATATGCTACATAAGAATCATTCCTCTAATACTCCTTTAAGGTGAAGTGCTATGCTAGGTAACATTCCCATTGAGCATATTAAACTTATAATGGATTCTAACAATGCACATATAGGTTCATCTTTTGATGAACAAATTACTGATAAATGTTTTCATGAAGAAAATCAACTAAAACACCATAATAAAATAGAACAAGATAATCATAATGAGAAAGTTGTATAAGATACAAATGATGGTTCAAATAGGATTCATCTTGATAACCTCAATAGAGTTGATCACGAACAAGTCTAATGTCTATCTGAATGTTAGGATTACCCTTTATTTTAGATAATGTTTTTAATCCTAAGTTAAAATTATGTGTGAAGAATTTGTATTTATGTGAATTAGTAATTCACATAAATATGTATTTCATGAGGTGTCACTCACCTCTTTGTCCTCTTTAGGATTTTAGGTGTTAATTATACAATTAACTCCCCCCAACATATCACACAATTCCATTCACTTTATTAGGGAATAATTCACTTAGTACACATTAAGTAGGCCTTGTAAGGTTATTATGGGATTCCTTGTAACTCTCTCCCCCTTTTTCTTGCTCTATTTAAACATCTCTCTCCTCCTCTTTTCTTCACTAGATACTTTAAGCTCTCTCTCTTCTTCTCAAATTCACGTTGTTTATAAAAATTATAATGTTAATATGTTATGGACAAGCCTTCATAATTATTATGTGAGTTTTTTATTGATTAGTTCATTTTCCCACTTAAAAATGCATGTCTCACTTTGTGGTTTGTTCTTTGAGAGGTATTCTAGCTTCTTGTTATTATAATGTTATTCATTTTCATTGTTATTGATGAATGGTTCTGGCATAAATTATTTATGGTTTTAGATCTTTTTTATTTCTAACATTGATTTATGAGTGTGCAAGATCCTTGGATAAATCTCATTTTTTTAGAAAGAGATGCCACTATTACAATATTCTCAAATCCGCCTCTATTTTTATCTTACTTTTGTTTAAGATTTTTGACCTCTAACCAACTATTGCATGTTTATTAAAAGGAAAATTTTCCCATCACTCAACTAGTCTTTTGAGGCTCTCCAAGTAAGTTCTTCTTTCTTATTTAGTTGAAAAAAAAAAAAAAAAAAAACTCATTTATTGTACCTTTTAATGGTAAAGTCAACTCCTTTGTTAGTTTTTTGGATGTTCTTTAGCTTTATTTTACATCTTAAATCTAATTATATTTATATAAACCTTAGTTCTACTTCATTTCATTTGTATTCTTATTATTATTAAAAAAATATATCTCAATAAGACACCTTTTGTCTATACTGTCTCTCATTCATCTAGTTTTTTGGAACAAGTTTCATTTTGTTGGTTATGATTTTTATTTAGAATATAAACAATTTTTTCCTCCTCCTAGTGTTGATTTTTCACCTTTATTTCCTTGGCATTTCATTAGTTGCCAATGTGCTTCCTTGCTTAGTAGTATTATTGCTTTGTCAACTTATTTCCTATGCATATCTAGCCAGGTGCATTTGTCACTTGGTTGTACATAAATTTATATATCTAGTGATTATATATTTTTATTTGTTGTTAATATTTGCATAACATTTGTAAAATCTTTTTAACTCTGTGGTAGTCTTAAACTATTACATATATCTTTTGGTAATATCTATATTTATTTTTTAGTTTCATTGAAATGCTTGTTTCCTCCAAATGCTATCGTAACACCTTATTTCACTAATTTATTTTCATTTCAAATCAAAAAATTTCCCTTAATTTTTTTTCAATTTATCATGCAATTAACATCTTTCCTTTTTTTTAAAGTTATCTTCAACTATCCAAAAATATTTTTGGGGCACAATTTTATTTTAAATGTATTATGTTATCTTTGATTTTTTCAAAAAGTAAGCTATTTTTTATTAGTTACATTTCATGTTAATATTTTTTAGTTAATATACATTAAAAAAAAAAAAAAAAAACTAATCATCAAAAACTTCTTTATATTGGTTTTTAAAACAAGTTTTTATAATAAACCAATGTAAGATTTTCTTCATGAGTTTTTAATTATTAAATGTAAGTTTGGTGTTTGAAATTATGTTTATAAGTTAATTGATCTTACATCCAATTTTTTTAAAAACTACTTTAATTATTGTTTCCATTTTGACTGGTGGTAAATTAATCTTTCTTTTTGGTAATATTAACCCTCTATTTTTAAACTATTGTGCCCTTTTTTTAATCTCCACCTTTTCAAGTTCCTAGTTTTTTTTCCTAATTATTATTTTTTTGGAAAAACCCATATTTTACTTGGAATTATTGTCCCTACTCATTATATCTTAAGTGGGCATTTTTTTTAAAATTTCATTTTCTAGAATTGGCTAAGATTTCATGGCATAATTATTTAATTTTTTTGTGAATTTTAACTCATGTCTACCACATACTACCTTTAGAAATCACATATAAAATACAATTTCACCTTCAAACACTTAGTGTACATAATAAATGGGAAAAACCCTAAACCAAATGAAAATATTACTACCAATGTATAAGAGAAATGATAAGCAAAAAATAAAGATGCCTTAGGTTTGATTGGCATGGCCATAACCCCTAAATTACATGTGCACATTGATTGTTTTCTTGCATCCGTTTCTTGGTCTAAACTTAATTCTATTATGATGTTATGAATGAATCTAGGAAAATTCAAGTTTAGTATCAAATTTATGATTTAAAGTATAGTGAATTATAAACTATGGATGATTTCTTGACTAAAGTTCACTCTTTACATTCTTAATTAATTGGTTTAGGTATTAAACTTTCAATTTTAATTTAATTCACATTGTCATGAAAAAATATTTACCTAAACATTTACAATAATTTATTACAAATGTTCATTTTCAACTTGATTTTCCTACTTTATCTGCTTAGTTAACATTTGATTTATTTTATACTTTACTACATCAAGAAGAACAAAATTTAATTCAATTTAGTATTCTTCAAACCATTGAACATACTTTTGTGTCTAAATAAAAACATAATAATGACAAATATCATGCTAATTAAAACAATACACATGATAAAATAGATTAAAAAATATAACTCAAAACCTAAGAAAAAGTTAGAATACAACTATCATGATAAAAAACTCATGATGAAGATCATTTTTTATAGAAGAAACAAGATATTCAAAATGGGAAGCTTAAAGCCAAAGACAATGATAAAACTAGTACCTTAAAAATTAATTTAGTATATTTCCATTTATATTTTAAAAGAAAAAAATATTTTACTCTTTGGGCTTTGATCATGGTTCTTTGGCTATCTATTGGATGGTTTGTATACCATTGGATTTGTATTGGATCTTTCCAGTGCTATTCATTCGTAGCCGCTTCTAAACCCAACCCATAGTAAAATATAATAGCATATAGAAAATGTAATATAATATTAATGTCATCCAATAGTTCAAACTCTACATAATTTATATTCTAGTGTGTGACATTAAAATTCCACTCATACTTTCAAATACTTCAAAAAATATTGGATTGTTTGGGAGTGTATGGGCTTCTCCTAGGTTCTTAATCTTCTAGTTTTGATACTAGATTTTATGGAAGAATAATATTTTATTTCATCCAACTTGATAATATTAAAATCATTTATTTATACATACCAATTTTTCCAAAATATTTCCTAATTACTAGGGATATCATATATCTAATTATTCTAACAAACCTCCCCAAAATCATATGGGAGAAACTATATGCCAAAATAAAAGATATGAGGAATGTTTGAATAAATTAATTATCTACCCAAATATCTAAAGTGAGTAATAATAAATTACTTACATTATTTATCAAATGGTGAATTAGTCACCTTAATATTATATGATTAGGATTAAATGTTATAGTAATTTAAATTCAGATTAAACATTTGGTGAACCCACGTATTGATTCAAACCTCTTCAAACCCCAAGTTTTCCTCAGGGTTCCAACCTTAAAAGGTTTCAAACTTGCTATTTCTTTTAAGGTTTTCCATATTTCCTCTTTTATTGCATTTATCCTTTTTATTTTATTTTTATATGCCAATAAGATTCTTTCCTCTAATACTCCATTAAGGCTTAGTGCTAGGCTAGGTAAGATTCCCATTGAGAAAAGTTAACTTAAAATATATTCTATCAATGCATATATTGGTTCCTCTTTTGATGAACCAATTACCAATGAATATTTTTAAGAATAAAATTAAAATGAACATGATAATCAAATTGAACAAAATTATCACAATGAGAAAGTTGTACAAGATACCAATGATGGTTTCAAATAGGATTCATTTTGATGACTCAAATGATTTTATCACAAAAATGTCTAATGTCTATCTAATTTTTGAGAAGGACTTCATAAATTACCACAAGACATACCCAAAGTAATTAAGGACCCCTTAGCTTCCAAAAATACACAAAAATCAAAAAGTTCTAATGTGAAATAAGAACCACTTTATTGCATTATAAACCCTATAAAAAGTGTGGACACTACCATGGTTGAACATGTTATTCCATCCACATATAAAGGTTTGGGGGAAACCCATGGTTTACATTAGATTTATATGCATATGCCTAGCCATTCCAATACTATGATAACTATGCATAATACACAACATATCTTATCTAATGCACAATACCTTGAGAAAATAGATATATTTGTAAGCTAAGGTGTTGAAATTAGAGTAAAGAATCCCAAAATCTAGCCAATCCTTGGATTCCCATGCTTTACTTCATAATCCTTTAATTCATGATATTGCATCCTATTCTTTACCCACTAGAATTGTAGCTCTTACATTTCATTTATATGAGGATAAAGGAGATCCTAAGTAAAATATAATATATTTTTACACAACATGTTTAGATTATGCATTTAATGATAAATTTCTAACTAAACTCTTTCCAAAGAGATTAAGAGACTATGCTTCATGTTTATTTTATGATTTTCTTGCTCAATATGTGAAAGAATTCAATCCTTTAATGGATTTATTTATAAAATAATTATTTTTCAACATTGATGAGAAACTTTTGTATGCACAAATTGATAATTTAAAATAAGGAATAAATAAACCTATCAGTGAGTATGTGCTTTGTTATAAGACTATGCTAGCTAAAATGACAAATGTGTTAGTAGAAAATGAATTAAAAGACATATTCAAACAAGGTTTGATTTCACCATTACATAAGTCAATAATATTTAAGAATTTTCAATCATTTGAATAACTTTGTCATATTATAATAGATAGAGAAGTCAAAATTCTTGATTTGAACAAGCTTAAGTAAACATCTGCACATACTATGGATCAAAATATATTTCAAAACAAACCATATTACAAATACAAGGCACATGATAATAAAGTAGAAGTGAATATTCAATTAAATTCTATTTACCAACCTATTAATAAAGTTATTTTTTCAAATCAACCACAAAGGTAATTTCATAGATTACCCAACCACCTTAAAAAATGTTAATTTTTTTTTATTGAATGTCACTTAATCACTTTATATCCTTGATATAAATTTGAAATGAACAAGTCACCAATAAAATATTTTGTTAAAAATGCATATTGTGATTATCATTTATGTAATGGTTATTTTACAAATAAGTGTTATAAAATCAGGCATCTCATTCAGGATCTTATTGATGATAATGTCATTGAGCTAGATACCCCTATGTAGGAAATAAATCCTCAACAAAATGACAATGCTAAACTCAATATTTTTTAGTGATACATTTCCTAAGCATGATATTAATAAGGAAACTTCAAATGTGCACCATAATTACAATGTTTATCCACCTCCTACTTCATATGAACACCCTTTAGATGGTATTACTGGTACAATTACTCCACATGTTACATCACATCCTATGATTACTTTTATGATAGTGAAATAGTTGATGATGACTATGATTTTAATGCTTTGTGTATAAATGCTCATACCAATTAATAAAATATTCCTAGTGTTATAATTGATAATAGATCAAGAAAAAATGCATGCACAATTACCTTATTTCATTCATTAGGTTATACACAAAGTGATATATAGGCTAATACTAAAGTTGTTTAGTCCTTAAATGGAAAGCAACACTCCACTTTTAGTCATACTAATTTACCTCTTTAAGTAGGTCATATTATAGTATACACCCCTTTTGTTGTTGTATAACAAAATGAAAAATTTAATATGATATTGGGGTGCCCATGGTTTATTTTTTTGTGTTATATCTACTATAATTCATAAATGCTTGAAATATATATATTACAATCAATTTGTTACTATTTTAGGGATAAATTATAAGCATCCTATTAATTCCATGCTACCCTCCTCCTCCCCATCCACCAACACAGTTGAATGATGCAGATAAGCACAAATAAAACATGATTTTAGAATATAAGTAGAACATTTCTAATAAAAATGTGTAAAAGGTTCAAGTGAAAATGAAGAAAAAATAAGTTTATATAAAAAAGATATCTCATTTTCAATAATCACACACACTTGAAACATATCCTAAGCATCTAACTCAAGAGGTCCAAAATTTGACACAATCTTCTATATTATCTTATGAGTCTTCATGTATTCTTGCATCTCTTTGATCCATAGTTCCTATTCAAGATCATATAAATAGTCATTTGGATAACTTTATCACTAAAAAGGATATATTTTTTGATCCTAATATTGACACACTAAATAATTTTATCTCAACAAAGGTAACACATTTATTGATCATTATTGATTGGTCTGATTCTAATCTTGATGGACTCATTAGATAGCTTGTGCAACACTCTACAAAATTATTTAAAAAGATAAAAATATGATTGTACATATTTTTTGATTTTTGAAACTTATTCTTCCATTTTATTTCATTTAAATTAATTAATTCATTCTTATATGGCCTTGGATTTCAATATATTGTTGCTTGTTGGCCCATCTAGTTTCAATTTCATATTTGGACAATATCAACACAATGTTTAATCTTGCTAAAAAATGACATTAATATATATTCATGCATAATTTTTATAGAAAAAAGGGTCAATTAATATATTCATGGGGTTTAAGAACTTATCTAGTTGTTGAAGTCAGTTCTAGACTCATTATAATTGGGTACCAACTCAGTATATTCTTATAATGCTCAACATTTATCACTCGACTGTGCTGGAATTAATTAACATAAGGTGAAATACTTATGTACTCACTTGAAGCATAATAGAGAAGGAATTGGGGCCCACATTAGGTTAGTTTTACCATGGTGAAACTCCTTATATGTAAGACTTGGTCATTTAGAGAATACTTTTAAAAGATTCATTGGTGCAAGCCTTTTTTGGGCTAATTCTGGTGATCTATAGGCACAAGCCTACTTAGGGAGCTCATTCTCATAATAAGGGCATAAGTATTTATTGAAGTAAGTCTAGCATCATAGAGGCATTAATTTATTCTAGGGGATACTTTAAATTAGGGGTTCATGCTTAGGCTCAGTGCTTCTTAGCAAGGATACCAAAGCTTGGTCACATAAATATATCTATACTTAAGATAATTCAATAGAGTATGGTGACATCATAAAAAAAAATAGGGATTTCATTAATGATCTTAACCATGACTTCACTTAATTTCATCATTCATATATTGAAACTATGTCATTATAACTATTCCATTCAATTCACAATTTAATAGCAAGGTGAAAGATAGTTAAACTAGAAACATTATGTTTTACAACAACAATTATTCATTTATAAAAGTCCATATAAAATAGATTATATAAGATAGAGAAAATTATTTAATAAACCATTTATCTACCAAAAGGATCATAAGTAAGATTGAGCTTACATAAATGGATCCTTCATGGCATCTAAGCTAGTTCTAATATTAATGGTGGTCTTTACACTCAGAACCAATCTCTCCAGAGCTTCATTGACTTAATTCATGCCTCTTTGCTCATTTTTTTGAGCTCATTTTTATAGCACACAATATCATATCTTTAATAGGGTAGAGAGTGCATGCTAGGTTCTAAAATGGAGCCTTTGTTGATCATTTTGCTAGTTTCATCACCTTATGTCCTTTATGTTGCAATCACCACATGTAGTCATTCTTGAAGATGCCTTGAAAATTTGGGCACCAGTTAATCACCTTCCAACTATCACAAGATGTGCTTTAATTACTTCAACTAGTGAAAAAGGTACCAAAATAGTAATCATGCCAAGTGATTAACACACATCAAGATGTATGTTGAGTTTGTGTGGATCTATACTTAGCCAAAATAGGGGCCAAACATTACCCCATACAAAATCACTAGTCTACCCATGGACTAGGTTGAAAAAGCCTTTGGTGCATAGAACTTGAGTGTGCTCTCCTTAAGTTTGGTGCTAAATTCCTCAAATCCTTTTATAGCGAGCTTGATTTCCTTAGTAGCACTATCTATCTCCATGGAGGTGGTGATAAGTGAGCACATATATCTTCTCTATTTATTTCCTAAAGGCCACAAGATTTTCCTTAGCCTTTGTCACTCCCCAAGGATTTGTCCTTGCTCATAGGCCTTCATTTCTAAGGTGTGGAATAATGATTCTAGGTTCTACTCCTAGTCCTTTATTTATGTGCTCAGCATGTTGACCCTACCCATTATTTGTGTATGTTTTACCCTACTTGTAGAGTAAACCTATGCCATTAGATATTCCTTATCCCCCTTTGCCTATTTAAGGTGTTCATCAATGAATGATGATTGGTTGGAAAAGTTCATGAAGATGGCATGAGATACATTTGTGCCTTATAGTAGCTTTGTGAAGAGGTCTTCTACCTCTTTGATCTTGGTAACTAGCTTTTTTTATAACACATTACAAGGATCTTTTTCTTCTTCCTACATTGGATCCACTTTCAACCTTAGGAGCATCTACTCTACTAGCACACACACTTTTTCAACCTCTAAGAGGTTTGATGTATCAATGCTAACCAAAAGGGATGGTTCGACAACCTCTATGCATTTTGGCTAGTTACTGTTGCTTGAAATTCATGTCTTGCACATCTCCTTCAACATCCTTGGTGATTTTATTCTATTTCATTTCCCTAACATCATTTATGATGTTTTTATACATGACTTTAGTGGCCATATGGATGAGTGAATTCCCCAACCTAACTGGGTTCATGGCATAGGGATTTATGAAAAGGGAGTCATGCCCTTATTTAGGTTTATCTATGCCTAAAATGGCCTTTTATGATGCCTCAAATTAAGGATCATACATGTAACTATAAAATGTAAAGGAAACCTATTGGCACATCCTAGTTGTGGTAGTTTTAGGGGCATGTATTCAAACATGTAAAAATATTCATCTATCCACCCCTTCTATGTCTTCTATCTGAGGCTCAACTCTACACCTTCTTATTTTATGATGGATATCTATGTTTAATATTATTCCTCTTAATTAGTGCTTCCACTTTCTTCAGTGTTTTCTGTAGAGGTTTCTTCTTCCTATTCCTAGTAGGGTTCTTCTTTAGACTTGTATCCTTTATCTACTTCTTTTTATCCCTTGGTGTTAGCTTCACCTTCCTCATATTTATGTTGGGTCTCTTTAACACTTTTCATTTTTTTCTTTTACAAGGAAACTAAATCACCTTCCTTTTATTTAGGCACCCCTTCAATACTTGGTCATTCCTATTGTGAAACTTTATCTACTTCACTGGTGGGGATGCTAGGCATCTTATCTACCATTTTATCAGTTGGTTTTGTGCTTGTGGAAACCTCTTTTTTCTTATTTTATTTCTTGGACTTTAATTATTTAACCACCCTCCTTTTCTTGGCCTTATCTTCATCTACCTTCTCTTCTTTGGACTTGACTCTCTCATTGTCTTCTAAAGTCATGCCAGCTTCCTTCATCACCTTCCTCTTTTTCTCTAGTGCTAACACCATATCAATCTCTTCCTCATTATGGTCTATTTTCTTCCATAATCTTCTCTTTTCATCCTTAGTTTATGGAGGATATGTGGAGGGATTTTTAGATGAGGCATAGGGAATCTTTATTTTTTCTTCAAGCATGATAGTAGTGCTACCTTGAAGGGCCTTCTAAACTTCTTCGATGCTGGGCTCTTCTTCTACAATGTAGACCTTTGTCCCTTCTTCCTCTTCCTTCATCTCTTCCTCCATTCTTTGTGTGTGGGCCTCTTCCACCTCCATTTATAATTGGATTATTGTTTGTATCATAATAGGACCCTTAGACTTATTTTTCTTTTCCTTCTTGCTAAGAGAAGTATTCCCTAACATGAAGGTCACACACTTTTTCTTTGAGGATGAAGGAGTTACTTCTTCATTAGAGGCGATCCTCATCTTGATGCACTCTTGGATTTCTTAGATGTATCTCCCCACTTTTTTTGGGGAGAATTATTATATATTGATAGCATTGGCATCCCATCATCACTGATTTGGAGGGGTCAATCATCATCCTTCTCAGGGTTGATACCCTTCTTCAATGGCTTCATTTCATAGTATAGATTGAAGATGTGGCCTATGATGACTTATATTTGAAGGGGATGGAGGTTTGTATGGTCAGAGTCATCCTCATATTTTGTAGCTTTCCCTCTTTGGCACACATATTAGTACCTCAACCTACTTCTTTCCATATCCACGACCTTCATCAGGATGTCTAGTTTTTATGCATTGGGAATTCTCCTTAGTGCATCCCTAAAATACTTCATGGAAAATACATAAGGTATTTTGAGCTATCCTAAATGGTTGATGTCTATGAGTGCCAAACACACTACACAGAAGTTTTGCATGATGGTTAATATTTTCATTCTAAACATGTTTTTGGGAAGCTCCTTAGGGATTCACCATTCCATCTTGAATGCCTCTATGTATTACATGCACCACCTCATTACTCAAGTTTTATATTTCTAGGAGGAGGGTTGGTAGGTGAAGTCTTGGTATTTAATTATTAAGAAGTCTTTATGCACTAGGAAGACCTAGAGGTTATCTTCATCACCATCAAGCATGCTGATATCCTCCATGACTATTAATATCAATATTGACCTCTTACTAAAGGTCTCCTACACCTTGTGACATTCAAGTGCATTATTTATCATCTCTTTAGTAATGAATTTTGATATGTTGAAATTAACCCTTATGTCATGTGGTGAGTGATGCACAAGTAGACCTTGCTGATGTCCATCCATCTCCCATTAGGGTAAATAGTGGAGCTCACTAGGTGTGACATGTCCCTTACACTTGGGTTATTAATATATTTGATTAGGAATGTGAATCCTCCCTTATATTACCTAAGGAGTTTCATGACCCTCTCTACTTATACATCATTTTCCATCATCTGATGGATGTCTATGCTTGATTTTGGAAGCTTGGTGTTTCTAATAATTAGGCACACTAATATTTTCATGTGTCTCCCTATAAAATAGAAGTGGTCTCCATGAATGTGTAAGAGGAGGAACTATACAAGTTCTTCTATCTTTCCAAAACATGGAAACTCATAGAGCTGAGTTATACTGATGGTTTCAATACTATCTCAAATGGAGACATCAAACAATGTTTCACCTACCTCTATCTTTGCCCCTATGTCAACCACTTAGTCTTGGTTGAGTTTTTCTGCATTACTTAGGGTGTGATGGTTATATTCTTTCAACTGGTAGATGTGCATGAAAGACACCCAAGTCTCCCCTATCAAGAACTCTGATGGAAACTTCATTTTCCTATAAGACATTTTAGTGAGTGCCTTAGGGTCAACCTCAATGATGCCTACTCTTGATTGGCTGTACCTTCTTCTTTATAGCAACTGTCTCTTATATCATCCCTACCCATTTAACATCCTTCTATGCTTGAGTTTGAGTATAAATTATTTATTTCTTTCCCATTTTGAATCAGTTAGTGTTGAAGCATAGTCTATTGATTATGCCAAAGCCTCTAATGGTTCTTGGTATTTCCTCATAGTTGTAGGGTCTATGACTTTGACTTTGGATCTTGGGCTTCATTCACCATTAATTGTAGCCTCGATGTCACTCAAGATTTTTTGTCTCTTATTTTATCACAACTCTTTCCCCACACTTTATTCCAATCTTAATGGGAACCTAATTTCTCTCCCTATTAAATCATTCTCTTTTTACATCTATGGGTGCTCAAGTATCTCTATGGTAGTTTTTTCTTGCATTTATCTCTGGTTTGGATCTAGTTCTATGCTCAATTTTGCTTAAGGTTTATAACCTTTTCTAGTCAACCTTTCACTCTTTTATACCTTATTTTCAACTATCATCTTTATTTTAGGTAAGTAATGGCATGATAGTGCCCATATTTCTCAAAATTTTCTAGAACATATGAAATCCATGAAAATACATGATCATATTCACATTTAATACAAATATTTATGCCTTTTCCATCACTGTATTAAATTATATAAGTGGTATTTTTGGTGAAGTGATAGGTGTTTTCAAACAGTCACTTCCTACCTACCATTGGGTGGATGCTAGATTATTTATATGATCTTCCTCCTATGCTTCATTCACCTTGGCATGACATTCACCCTTATTATGGAAACATAGGTGTAATGCTTCACATGCACATGATTCTTCCTCCTTGGTTCCATTTCCTCTTTTCCTGCTATGCTTCGTTGTAAGTATGCTTCCATTCCTTGGTCAATTTCTTATGATTTCATCTCTTGCCTTGGCCTATCTTACTCCATATAAATTCATATGTTGGTATTCTAGTTCTTCACTCTCCTCTATTGATCGATTATGCATGATCATCTAATGCACATTATTTATATCTCTTATGTACTAGCAACATGTGCACCTCCCTTTATCACTTAATACTCATATTAAACAAGTCTAGCAAACTCCACATGCCTAGAAACTTAGGTTTCTAGTCTCAGACACTTAGAACACATCCATGCTTGACTCACTTGAGTATAATTATGTGTGGAAAAATCATAATATTTCTCCTATAGGCTTGAAAGTGATGCTTATTCAATGCACCAACATAACACAAAATAATACAAAATATGAGGAAATGTTTGTCTTGTGCCAAACTTTGTTCTGGGTAGCACAACACAACTAAATTATGTCTAATAAGTCAATATTTTGATGGATTAAATGCCATCTTATTACATGTAGTGCTTAAATTGGTTTCTATTGAAGTGTCTAAGGATAATTTCACCAGATGACATGCACAACTTGTATATGCCTATTTCTAAAATGCTATGGATGGCATAAGGACCCATCCACCTAATTTGTAGTTTCTTGGGGTACTAGAGGTATTTGGATTCATAAATTAAGACCAATGCTCCTTCAAAAAGTACCTTGTGATTAATATGCTTGTCATGTTAGAGCTTCTATTATGCCTTCTCTATCTATTGACTCCATCTTGCTTGGGTGCATGTCTTATCCAAGCACTCCAAGTTCTATAGCATTATTCTCAAATATTATTGGTCATCTAAATGACCAAGATGCACAATGCATAATGAGGGCACCATAAACTCCATTGATAAAATTTACTCTATGTCAAACACCAGTTGAAATGGTGTACCCTTGTTTAGGTGCTTGTAGGTAGTGTGGTAAGCCAATAGTACTGCTGACACTCAATCATCCCAATCTATATAACCAACATCACATATATTAAGGCATTATATTATAGTACACCAACATTTATTTGGTTAGTAGGATCTGCACAATTTCATTGGTGAAGTGTGTGTCTTTATCACTAGTTATACTAAGTGGGCACCCATAATGACTTATGATGTTCTCCTATATAAACCTCATGGTGGTGGTGGCTATGTAGTCTATTATTGGTGTTGCCTTGGCCTACTTGGTGAAATAATCAGTGGCCACTAGAATATATCTGGTGCTTGTATGCCTTGCTATGGGAGTGATTGACCTAAAAAAATCAATGGCCCATTTTTCAAATAGCACCTAGGCAAGAATTAAAATAACGGGAATCTCATCCTAGTGGTTAGGCTTCCTTATGCACTGGTATATGTCATATGTCTTGGCACAATCCTTTACATCTTAGAATAGACTTAGATACCATAAACCTAATTATAACACCTTACACACTATTGCATCTCTAGTGTAATGGCATCCTGTAATCCCCTCATGCACCTCTTATAAAATAGATTCCATTTCATTTTCCAAGACACATCAACACATGACTTCATCTCAACTTAGGTTGTATAGTTCGCTATTAATGAGATAAAAAAGGGTGGCATGAACTACAAGCTATTTCTTCTCTTTAGTTGTCATAGTTTGGGGCACAGATCTAGATGTTAGAAAAGTGGCTATCTTTTCCAAGTATTTAGGGATGTGATGGACTCTATAGAGTTGAGAATCTAGCATGTCATCCTCAATAGGTGTTTTTGCATCTCTAGAGTCGATGCAGGATAAATAGTTTAGGCCTAAGTTCTATTTTCTAAGCTTAACAATAACTAAAAACTAAAATTATTGAAATAGAACTATCCATCTACAAATGTGCCTATGGAGAATGGGATTATTCACAAGGTACATAAGTGCCTCATGATCAGTGAAGAAGATGAATGGGGTGGCTAACAAGTATTGCCTAAATTGTTTTAGGGTGTAGACCATGGCCAATACCTCACGCTTGATGGTGGTATAGTTTTGTTCTACTTGGGTCAATTTATTGCTTACAAATGAGATGGGATGATCCATCTTAACTTCATTAAGTTATGCTAGAATGGCACCGATTTTAGATCTAGATGCATCGACATGGATTTGGAATGAGCCATCTAGTCGAGAAATTATAGAATAGGTGCTCTAGCCAATTGAGCTTCAATGTTTCAAAGGTATCCTTTTGTAATGTGCCCCAATAGAATAGGTCATCCTTGCACAAGAGTTTCTTTAATAATAATTTAATATTTTCATAACTCCTCATGAAATTTCTATAGTATCCATAATGGTCAAGAGAGGCATGAACATATTTCTAAGTGGAAGGGGTCTAGAGCTATAGAATAATTACAATCTTCATGGGGTCAATGATCAGACCATATTTGTAGATGATGTGCCCAAGAAAGGTACCAAATGGTGTTGTGAAGATGAACTTATTAAGGTTAAAGGATATCTATAAATGTTGGCACCTTTTAAAAATGAGGTGAAAGTTGTCATAATGGTCCATTATAAGCCCATACATAATCTAATCATCTAAATATAATTGGAGTAATTTATGAATGAAGTCCTTAAATGTAGTGATCACCACTTTAGATAACACAATTGGTACATTATTGAGTCTAAAGAGTATGATGTTGTATGCCAAAGAACCCCATTCAGTCATAAATGCTTTTTTAGGCCTGTCTTCATCTTCAATCTAGACTTGATGGTATCATGAGAACCCCATAAGTGAAAGTTTATATTTCACAACCTATGACACCATCTAAGACTTTGTTGGTGAATAGAGTTGGGAAGGGGCCAATGATGTAGGTAACATTAGATAATATATAATTAATGTAGATAAAAATACAACCATCCTTCTTGATGCTAATAAATATGGGGCTCACCCATTAAAATTCTTACATAGGGTAGATGATGCATGTGGCTAATATACCATCAATCTCTATTTTGACCTTGGCACAGAGATTGGGGTTTATTATGTAAGGGTGATTCTTGATAGGTCTTACATTACCCACTAGATTTATACTCATTTTATAAAGGGATGGTTGGGTGGCATTCATGTCTCAATAATTTTGATGGAAAAAGTCTTGAAACTCCTTTAGGAGATCAACAATTTACTCTAGTTCTACGTCAAACCAATATGAACCCAAAGTAACCATATTTGCTTCCCATTTTGAGCTGATGTCTACCTTGGTAGTTTTGAGTATTGGGTGGTAGGGCTCATTCCTTTCCTAATACAAGTCCTTGACTTGCCTAGTCCCCTCAGTTATTTGTATGTAAAGATGAGTAGGATCTTATGCATCAGGGTTGTTATCATCCACTTAGTGCATTAGCTTATTTTTACCTATCAAGGTTATCCAATTGCACACCTTCCATGTTTCATCATCCTCTTCACTTGAGTCATTATTAAGTGATTTTTATTCAAATAAAGTTGGGATCACCACTCCTTTTTCCATGAACATGTCTTTGAGGCACTCCTTTAGGATTACAATGTCCTCAAACACTTCCCTACAAATTACTTACAGTGAATCAATCAATTACAAATTATATGAAGAAAAAGAGAAGGTGTAAAAAAATTTCTCCTTAAGTATATCCTAATTTTCTATCTCATAGCATGTCTTATTAACAAAACACCATGCTTGTGCCCACATCTTCAATGTTCTATAGAAGGAATGCACCCATAGGTTTCTTGGGGCATTTATACTATAGTCAGTCCATGTTTCTTCATACAAGTGCACATATGATACAAGGTATTAATCATCGGAGTAGGAATAAATGTCTAGGTCCTCATTGTTTTTCCTAAATCTAGTGTATATGGTGACTTTCACATCTTGCCAAGTCAGCAATTTAGGCCTTTGCGCTTCCAACCAATGAGTGGTAGTGCCTCTCAAAGTATATACAATTATGCCCACCCTATCTACCTCTTTTGGGATGATTGATTTGAGGTCATAGACATACTCTTCCATAGGGTTACTTTCCTCATTTATTGGGAGCACTACAATTTTACCTTTACTTAGGAGAAACACTCTCTTTCCCTTCTTATTAACATAGGGGAAACATCTCTTAGGAGTGAAATCAATCTAGAACCAACAAGTCCTCATAAGTTTTGGTGCCTTTGTTCACACTAAGCAACACCTTTGACTAGTGGTTTCATAAGCTTCCTCAACCCATTGGTCACAAGCAACATCGGTGGTTTTCGAGGCCAACTTTATATCTTCTTAAGAAAACACTCCTTAGATATTGGAATTGAGAGTCTTAGTACCTTACACCATGATGTTGTATATATGGTTGATTTCATCCTCAAGATCAACACTCTCTACATAGGGGGTCTATTGGTCATTTTATAGGGGAGTAAATACCCTCTCCTTGCCCTTTTCAAAGGTCATGTAACACCTCTTAAAGTGTATATCTTCATTATTTAGTATCACCATGGCATTCCTAGGAATGCTAGATAATTGTCTTGCTCTACCAACTTGATTACCTCAAAGTCAATATAGAAATCAATGCCCATGATATATACAATGGTGATTTTTAGAATTCCAATTGGTTGCACTCAGGCCTTGTTAAACATAAATAACACATGAGGGGAAGGCCTTAAATTTGGCCTACCCATCTTCTCCTACACATTCTTGGTCAAGATATTGACCTCAACACTTGTGTAAATAAGGACCTCACATATAGACCATCCATCAATGGTGGAATTTACAAGGAGTTCTTGATTATATTCCACATTCTATGTATGCCTAACTTCTTGTGACCTCTACATGTGTGGCAAAGTAAATTCAATTGGATTTTGCCTTACATACTCTAAAAGTAAGCTATTAAATAGGGACATCATTCATTCTATTTATAAGAGGTGTAGGATCTCCATTAGTTCTTGTATTTCTACCTCTTAGCTATCTTACTTCTTGTAAGAGATAATAGCCTATGTTTCTAGGTCTTGCACCAATTGGAGCTCTCCTTGCAGGTTCTGGATAACACTCATAGCCTACTATAGGACATCTTTTTGTAATGTAGGGTCTGGGTAAAACACAAATTTGGGTTTAAGATATGTGATGCACTTAGTGTGACTCTATTCCCCAAACTCTAGGGATAACTCAGGCATTGACATAACTGGTAGTTGAGTGGTTAATCCACTATAAGTAGTTACTTGCACTTTGGTCATCTCTGTATGGGTTGGTAGAACCTTTAGAGTCTACTTCTTCAATTTTACCTCATACCTAATGATTCTTGCATCCTTGTCTGCATTAGGCCTGCCTTGGGTCAATTTATTTTACAAGCTGGGGCATTCCTCGACCTTATGTGTTCCTTAACAATACCCACATGTTGGATGTGTAGGGAAGTCATGGTGATAATGATCTATTGAGATATAATTGTATTATGAGCATAGTGGGAATCTTTCTCCACCACATCCTCCACATCTCCCTCTAGCACCTATTTTCATCCCATAACTTATATTCTATTAGCCATATTCCTCATTTCCTTGGGTTGCCTACCCTCTAACTATTATAGTGGCATGCCTTACACCTCTTTCCATGTTTTCACACATCTCATTGATCACTCAGTATTTAGCTATAGTATGAGTGTAGGCATCACACAACTAAAAATATATGGTTGTGTTAACTTTCTTGGTGCATTGCAATAAAGGGTAGTTATGAACATCATACACCTTGAAATAGACCTCATAACTTAGAATAAATGTGTGCACATTTTTTTGAGGGAAGTTGTTCCTATTATGGCCTTTCATATCATAGTTGGTGCAACATAATCCACTTTGAGCATCTTGTGATGAACTAATGGTCATATTTTAGAGTTATCTAGCCATAGATGTAATTTGTGCCTCCATGAATGGGCTGATCCTAGTATCCATGACTCCAACTACCTCAAATTTAAGCATGGCTTAATAAATTCAAGGGTCTATGAATGTTTTCATGGAAAGCACTCTTTTTAATGATACTAGAAATCCTCTAAGAAACCATTTTACATGCTGGGAGGGGTGAATGTCATAAGGAAGATTGGAAAGGAGAGTCTTGAACCTTGTATCATTTAGGTGGATGCTCTTTGAGAGTCTTTGGTTAATCTCCTTGAGCATGATGATGCTCTATTGTTCAAACTCGAGTATGTCAAATTCCTTCAAGAATGCTTTTTTCACGGTGTCATAGTCAACCATATCTTGGATAGAGTCAAACTTCCTATACTAGGTATGGGTGTGATCATGTAGAGTTATCATGAACTGGGTTGCATTGCACTCTGATTGGGTGATTCCCTAAGCATGCCATTATAGTTTAAACTTTAGCACATGTTCTAAAACATTCTCCACATCATGATACTCTAGTAGGTGCATAGCTATCTCATAGTAAATTTACTATGGGGGTGTAGCTAGCATCTGAGGTGCTTACCCCCTGGTATCTATGTGGGTGGCAGCCCTCCAATACCTCTAACTATTGGGTTAGGCATTGGTCCCATTATTACTACTACCACCATTGATGTTGAAGGTGCTATACTTATCACTTATGGTGCCAGGCCACTTCTTATGGGTTGTTTCCTAGTCTGTGTGGTTGACATTAGCTGAATTACAATGCTTGTACTCATGTTCTATGTTGTCAATCTAGTGACCAAAGGTCTAGAGGTATCCTCACTCAATTCCTCACAAGGAATAACTTATTCAATCACAAATTTATACTCCAAATATACAAAATGGTAAAATTTTATGTGGATAACAAGGTCAGTTATCACTCTTCTTTCTTCTCATGGGGGATCTAATGCATAAGATTGTGCCATAGGTTCAAAGGGGGTAGGCTCTTCTAGTGCATCTTCAGTTACCAAATATGTAATAACCCAATGTATTATACACCTATCAACTATTGATCTTGATCTATGGATTCATTATTTCTCTCCTCATGGTGCTGCTACAATTCAAGATATCCTTCCCCATACCCTTCCCACTCGCTATAGGTTATCTTAGGACTTCCAAGTTCTAGATCTTCTATCAGCCTATGCCTCCTCTTGTTATAACTCTATATCTTGAGCTCTTGGGTGCCAATTTGATCATCCCCTTCTTCCCTATTATGCTACTCATATGTGAAAGGACTTTAGCCTTCTATTCTCATGGTTTCAAAGCCATAATCCACAATAATTTTTTTAAACTCTATTTTGAACTCATTCAAAAATGTTCCTTTGGGATCATGAAAAAATTGATACTATACTTCCTTAGGGTAGGAGTATGTCAACACTATGAACTCAAACATGTAACTCTTTAGTGCTCCTTACCACCATTTGTCTACAACTCTAGTCCAAATGGCATCTAGGTTATCAACTTCTCTAAATGATCTTTTTTCCACTCAAGGTGTTGTTCATATCTTCATCTTCTATGAGTCATATAGGTAGCCAAACATTGATACACATGCTTAGGTATTTCATAGATGAAGACCTCATATAAGCATCATACAAGTTGTTCTAAACCCACTTCCTCAACTTTTATCCTTTATAGGATGGATGCTTTAGTGCAAAGCTATATTTCACCTATTATAGTTAGTGTTTGATGTGCTTGAGGGAGACTTGGTGCATTATTCTATCTCACCATCACATCAACAAAATTTAACATGGGTCTCGACAATGAAACAAAAATATTATAGAATAGGGGGTCAATTAATTTATTCATGGGGTTTAGGCCCTTATTTGGTTGTCCAAGCTAGTTCTTGACTCATTATAGCTGGGTACCAACTCAATATATTCCTGTAGCACTCGACATTTATCACTAGACTATGCTAACATCAATTCACATAAGGTGCAAGCTTTATGTGCTCACCCTAAGTGAAGTAGAGAAGGAATAGGGGCCTAAATTGGGATAGTTATCCCATAGTGCAACTCATCATATGTAAGACTTGGTCATTTAGAGAAGGCTTTTGGAAGATTCATTGGTGCAAGCATTTTTAAGCTAAGTTTGGTGATATATAAATGCAATCCTAGTTAGGGAGCTCATTCTCATCATAAGGGCACAAGTATTTATTAAAGTAAGTCTAGCATGATGAAGGTGCTAGTCAGTTCGATACTTTAAATCAAGGGTTCATGCTTAGGCTTAGTGCTTCCTAGCAAGGATACCAAAGCTTGGGACATAACTATCTCTATACTTAGGATAATTCAATAGAGTATGGTGACATCATCAACAAACACAAGGATGCCATTAATGCTCTAAACCAAAACTTCACTTAATCACATCATTCATATATTGAAACTATGCCATTATAACTATTCCATTCATTTCACAATTCAATAGAAAGGTAAAAGACAATTAAACTAGAAACATTATGTTTTACAATAACCATTCTTCATTTATCAAAGTCCATACAAAAAAAAGTATATAAGATAGAAAACATACTTTGATAAATCATTTATCTTCCTAGAGGCTCACAAGTGAGCTTGAGTTTAAATAAATGAAGCCTTCATGGAATTTAAGCTAGTTCTAATATTAATGGTGGTCTTTGCACTCAAAACTAATTTCTCCATAGCTTTACTACCTTAATTCACATCTCTCTAATCACTAGTTTGAGCTCAATTTTATAGCACACATGAGCATGTCCTTTCTAAGGTAGAGAACACATGCTGGGTGCTGATCTAGAGCCTTTTTTTTGTCATTCTATCAATTCCATCACTTTGCATCCTTTATGCTCCAGTCACCACATGTATCTATTATTGAATATGCCTTGAAAATCTAGGTTCTATTTAACCACTTACCAGTTGGTAGAAGATGTGATTCAATTCCTCCAACTGGTGCAAAACGCACCAAAATAGCAATCATGCCAAGTGATTATCTCACAACAAGATGTTTGTTGAGTTGGCATGGATATATACTTAGCTGAAATAGGGGCCCAACATTAATTTTGTCTAGAATTTTGTCATTTCTACTATAGGACATAATCAACTAGACTAAGATAGAAACATTACTAATACTATCCTATTGGTTGATCTCATTATTTTATATTTTTTTCAAAAACTTACATTACTGAGCATAAATCCATAATTATGTCATTTTATATATTATTCATGTATTATTTGTATGGAACTTCCAATTTTTCATGCAAAATCTCTTGTTTTCAAGCTCAATTGCTCCATACATGTGACGAGTTTTGAAAAGTGTATATTTTAAGAAATGAGAAGGTATAGTCAATTATTTACATACATTTTTTCGTCTCTTACAAATTTATAACAACTACAATTAACATTCCATAGGGAAAAAACATTTATTTTATTTATCCATTTAAATCATTTCTAGTGCACATATTCCATTGACACTTGTTGCAAAATATCTAAATTCATCTCCTTTATTATATTTTTGACACCTTGGTTTCATTTGAGTAACTAATGTTATTGATTTTACATATTTTAAAAATATATATATATTTTTATATGAAAAAAATTTAAATATTATCAAAAAATACAAAATCAAGACCTGAGCATGATCAATAATCTAATTTACATCTTTGAAAAATGTTATTTATCTCATGATTAAGAGATAGAATATTATTTATATATCACACATACATTTCAAAAGTATCTATGAAGTGTTGTGCAGGACATATAGTCATTTTCATAGATTAAGATGTTGCACTCTCCTCCACCCATTGGACTTGCTAAGTTAGGGGAATCTTACTCACAGGGGATAATATGCAAAGGTTATCCTTCTATAAAGCCTATACTATTGAGCTTTCAAATTTTTATATGTCTTGTTAACCTTTTCATCTTACATAGTGTACATGAACATGATAATTGATAGGATGTGACCATATAACACATAAAAAAAAAGAAAAAAAAAAAAAAAAAAAAAAAGAAAAAAAGAAAAAAGAAAAAAATAAAAAAGAAAAAAAGAAAAAAAAAGAAGAAAAAAAGTGTAGACTATTGTTGCTAATTCTATGTTCCATTGATGATGTTTAATTATCCATAGTATATCACAACATTATTTTTCTATTGTGTTTGACCTTGGCTCTTGTGTGAGATTATTTTCTTGATACATCTATGTGAGATCATGTATGTTGTATGTAACATGTAAACACGTTATCTCTTTGGCCCTTTTACCTATGTGTGGTGTGTGAAATTTGAACATGTCCTTACTTTAGCCCTTGGCCCTATGTATGGTGTGTGACATGTGAACATATACTTTCTTTAGCCCTTCACCCTATATGTATGTGATATTTGAACATGTCCCTTGTTTGTGACATTCCTCATATCTATTCATGTTCTTTAGGACATTTTAACATGTCTTTACTTTGGTCCTTGGCCCTATGTGTGTGTGATATTTGAACATGTACTTGATTTTGGCACTTGGCCCATAATGCCAATTTTATATTATTTTTACTTGTTTTGTGTGCACTTGTTGAGATTGATGATCTTGATAAATCCCATATCCATATCATGCACTTATAATGTATTAACATTCTAACATACTTATTCCAATTACTTAAATGATAAATTATACAAGCCTTTCCTCTTAAGTTCTATGCAAAATTCAAATCTTACAATGATAACACATTTACATATGCTAAATTTTCAATGATTACATCTTATTATGCATGTTTCAAGTTAAATTTTATTTTGATATGAGTTAATTTTTAGGAGAAAATTTTCTCACCTCAAAAGGAGGGAATTTACATGGGATTCTCATGCATGAGATAATATATTTTTAGAGAGAAAATCACAATTCAAAGTTTCAAAATCATAATTTAAAGTTTCAAGTTGAAAATTCAGTTATTAGCACATTTCCATTGCATATGCACTCCTATTTCTAATTTAAAGAAGCATTCACATACAATTTTAAATTCTACAATTATATTGGGGGCATAATAATAGGCTTATGCCATAGTCTCTATTTCATGGACATGGTAGGATCATGGATGTAATCCATTATCTTGTGACCATGTTTTAAAATACTAGTATATACCAAGATTTTTAAATTGAATCTATAATCCATCTATAGTGGTTGACTTGGTTTAGTTGCATAGTGCACAACTTGGAGTCACTGAACACTCCAAAATTTGTGTGTGAATACATTAGGATTATAACCAATTTACATCTTGGGGTTATAAATATGGAAAAACATAATTAGTTTTAACATTCTTCAATGATCATCAATTTCACTTCAAAAGAGTGAATTCAAGCTGGGGTTTGATCAACCCCAATTTTCTCCAATGGTTTGGCTAAGGAACCATTTTATCTAAATGCTTCATGGGAATTACCATTTATCCAATGCTTCAAGGAAGCATCATCACCAATAAAAGTCACACAAATCAACAAGGTTCTCACACATTCAAGGGTATTCATTCTATACTCTCATTGAAAATTTAAAATTACTCAAATACAAGAAATTTTCAATTTAGCAAATTTCATTTCAATTTAAAAATTGTCAAAATTCAAGCAACATTTCAAATATTAAAATTCAAGTTTTAAAAATTTAAATTTTCAAAGGAATAAAATAACTAATTCATGTATTTTTCATGATTTGTCAAACTCTATGATGCATTGCACGATTGAAGTATGTAGATTAAAGACAAAGTGTGTCTTACACACTAAGGTATGGTTATACTTTAATCCACTAATTTCATTTCTAAATTATGGGGGGGGAGGGGGGGTGGGAGAATGGGGAAGGGGGAATGTAGTAAACTAAATTTGGCCACAAATAATTTATCTTGCTTATTTTATCCCTTTTTTCCATTTATTGACATGCGTACTTAATTGAAACTTATTTTTCTAATTTGACCTATTCTAAGAATGAAGAGACCATCTTTCACTAAAAATACATACATACATACATACATACATACATACATACATATATATATATATATATATATATATATATATATATATGATATTACTATAAAAAACACCTCTATACATATATATGCCTTGAATCAAACCTAAAAGGTATAACCTTTCTTAAAGGGAAATGAACACCTAACAAGACAAGAAAACCCAGTGTTTCAATACCAAATTTTTGATCTTGTCCTTCCACTTAAACAATCAAAATTACAAAAAGGAAAGCATAATTAGGGTTGGACTTTAGATACTTATGCTCTCTAATGTATCCTTTTTAGTTGAACCATTATAAAATCACATTTAATTCATTTATTAAGGATATTTTGACAATCTTATCAATTCTATCAAAAAAACTTATTTATACAAGTGCATATTGAACTAAAGTTCCATATTATTCCCAAATAAGCCTCCAAGAATTTGAAGCAGTCATGAGCCAAGTTTGAATTTAGTTCTATAGAACCCTATCCAAACATGATCAATTATTCAAGACAATTACATATGTATTCATATAGTCAAAGGATCATAATTTCATAAATCACTTAGGTGAGATAGCTACATAGAGGTTTGATCCCTTTTTGGAGTATTGGTATGTAGGAAATGCTCAACATAGTGGGGTAGTGAGGTCTAGAAAACCTCCAACCACTAACCCATTTTTAATCATTCACATTAATTTTTCGCCTTGTGGCACAAATCTAGGTTTGAAACTTCAAGAAGGTATATTTAAGTCTTCACATAGTTTATAAGGATTAAATTAGCATGAAAAGACCTAATTTACACAATCACACTTGACTATTCCAAAATTTATAATTTTATACAAAAGGACAAGATTGATGAATAAGGATAATAATAATTATCACTACTATCCTATTGGGCATTACCATCCTTGAGAGAACCTAGGCTCATATTTTGGAAAGTTTTTGAGTTTCCTAAATTATATTTACCTAGGTAAACAAATGACGAATCATAAAGCTAAGTTTATATCTATTTTTTATAATTTCCCCTTATTCACTTCTATTTTGCTTTATCTATTTTAGTCATTTATATTCATTTTGATATTTAGGATTGTATTTACAGTACATTGATTTAATATATTTCCATTTATCTAATTAGGATTAATTTTAATATTAATTAAAATTTAAATAAAAAAATTCTCCCTTATTAAGGTATTTTAAGAAATGTTGATTTCATGGAAATTTGAGTGATCAAGTCTAAATTTGAAAATTAGTGAAAGCCCTTGAGTTGGAAATATTATATGCTCCAACTCTCATTTGAATGTGTAAAGTACTCTATAAAATAATTGAAGGGGTGGAACCACCTTATGTGGTTTGCTAAAGTGAAACCATATACATTGAGTGTCACTAGAATATAATATGGCCCACTTGAAAAATTGAGATGAATCACATAGCTACAAATGGATCTAGGTTCTATTTAAAACTTTGTAGCTTTGAAACTTTTGAACTTGATAATTTTGTAATTTGACATGTAGAAACATGAAAATGAATGAATATCATGCTCAATTTATCTGTACTGTATTGATATAGAATTCGATTTAAAGAAAAAAACTTTTTAAACTTGTAACTTATAACTATTTTGCACATGTCCATGCATATGCATAAAGTATATATGAATATGTATTGAAGTAACTTTTTGAATGAGTGTATAAATATGTCACATTCCCCCATAATATGAAACTATTAATTATGATAATATTATGTCATAAATTTTAAATTTTAGATAAGCCCATTTTTATTCCCCCTTTTGATATGAGAGACATATCTTGTAAGTGACTAATCTAAAAATAGAACTATAAAATATGTGAAATATGTAATCATTTAGTATCACACAAATTTTTAAATTGAATTGCATCATGGTATTAAATATACCATTGAATTGTATATGAAAGATGTGTTAAATATATATCACATTAAAGCACATAGAAATATTATGCATGATATGTATCATGGTAAAATAAGTAAAAAATAAAAATAATGCATGATATTAATCATATCACCATAATAAAAAGCATTAAACAAATAAGTAATGTCATATAATGTCACATAATTTGTATAGAATGCCATGCATAAGGTGCAAAATACACATACAAGGGACATGTGAATTCTACATAAAAACATAAGGATAAGGGCCACACACAATAAGAGAGTCATATATTATTACGTAGTAAGGTAATAATGAAAAAATAAGCAAAGATAAAATAAAATTAGTCTACATCAACCATATGTATTAATGCCATTGTCAACAAATAACATATTCATGTAACGCAATGTAAAGTATTAGTGATTAACAAAACATTTTTATGATGTATAGATCAATATGGTAGAGAGGTTGTGGATAGATACAACTTATTGAAGTGTTCATGGATAATAAAGAGATTCCCTCAACTTATCAAGGCTATTGATTAAAAAGGGAAGCTCGATATCAAAGAACCATGTAAAAATATGTCATGTATCACACTCACCTCATGAAAATCAGTGTGTACTACAAATTGAAATATGATACCTATTAATAGGAAATAGATAACATATGGAAATAAGTACACTATCAAAATTTAAAAAAAAAAATTAGATCCTAGTTTTCAATTTTGGATTTGTTTTGAATTTTTGACATAAATGATTTTTTTTAGAATTTTTGAAATATTTAAACTTAATATATTTGAAAAGTGTTAAGAAGCAAGGTTTAAAAAATAGAGGAAATGGAGAGATTCAAACAATCCTCAATAATGTGCTTAAGCGTAGTGTGGTAAGAAGGAAAATAAATAAAATTCCCCTAATGTGTGTGGATTTGAATCATAATCATGTAGATAAGGATGTTCATACCCCCAGTGGACAAGCATATATATGTGATCATTTAGAGTGTATAATTAAATAGACATGATTAGGTAAGTGAAATAAAATCCATAACATGATATATATGTAGTAGTAAGCAAGTGGATTGTCATAAAGAATGAGCAATGTAATATTTGTAAGGTAGTTGTTTTGGATTGTTTGAATCATTTTTGAAAATTAGGAGGGAAAGTGCCCAAAGTGAAAATAAATCCAAAGGATATAAGAAAGTTTGAAAGTTAGGATAGAAGAATTAACAATGATGTAAAATTAAATAATCTATGTAGAAATAAAAATTCAAGTAGCTAACCAATTAATCTAAGTAACATTT
Source organism: Torreya grandis (assembly GCA_037957365.1). Classification (NCBI taxonomy): domain Eukaryota; kingdom Viridiplantae; phylum Streptophyta; class Pinopsida; order Cupressales; family Taxaceae; genus Torreya; species Torreya grandis. The sequence continues at coordinate 863,181 of JARHVA010004325.1, read as the reverse complement.
CAGGTGATAATTCGGGTGACGGTTCTACCCTAATTGGTGGTAGAACTTTTGGGAGCCATAAATTTTGCACCATAGCTCTATTTGACTCCTCATTTGAACCATTGGAAATATAATAATGAGGTTAATTCCATGAGATGGAATGATATTTTATCAGTGGGTTTTTACCCCTAAAAACCAAATAGAAGTGCCCTAAATTTCAATTTTAGTAGTGTAGTCTAAAAATAGTAAGTTTCTAAAAATAGTAATTCCTCAAATTATGTATTGTATTGAATCATGGAATTCAAACCACTTAATCTACCTCAATATTGGTGACATTACACATCCTCCTCATACCTTCAAAATTTTTATAAATGAAGATGTAACCTAAAAAAGAAATCAGACATCTCTTCCCAGAGATAGACATATGTTGTATCTGCAATTTTGGGCAATAAGACATCTCTTCTCAAACATAACATTATTATAATTGTGTTGTTGTTTCTTGAATTATCTTTTAACCAAAGCTTCTGAGTTTTGGATCACCAATAACTTGATTAGAATAAAGTTACCATGGAGTTTATGTGTAAAGGGTATATCTTTATACTTCATGTTATGATAACCCAACAAAATTGGAATGTATTTCATTGTATAGAGATATATAATCCATTATATTACATCACAAATGGTGTATGATGTATATTAGTCATAAGTTTATTAGATATTATTATTGGAGTATACCCTACTTTGTGCTCTTATGTTGTGATTATATTTGCTTTGTAAATGATGATCATTACACTATCTTGTTAAAATGTTAGAGGATCATAATTAATACAAGTGGAACTCCCATTTATATTTTCCATGATATTCTAAGGATTGAATTATATTAATCTAAATTAGGATTAGTGTTAAATAATGCTAACATGATTTATGACCTAGAGTGATTGGTAATGTGATCAATCTTATGCAATGCTTTGGTTTTGTAGTTTTATTGAGATGATTTGTATCATACCCAAGATATATGATAAAATATAGGTTGCATATATTTAAATCTTATTTTAGACACTATTTATGAGTTATATAGTACCTCAGTCTTGTACTCTTGAAAAACTCATACCTTGGTTATTCCTCTTAGTTATATAACTTATATGCTTCTATAAGTCTCACATTTGATCTCTCTTGTGCCCCTTGACCTATATCTTAGTCTGAATAGTCTTATGTTGATGACCCAGGCATTATATCTTGCCTATAATTGTTAAAACCTACTTACCTTATGTATTTAAAATTTCTAATCATGCACCTATTTTCCAACTACTCAAACATTTGCATCTTAGTTAGAGGCTTACATCGATGCAATCATCTAGTGCCTTAAAATTCATATAATTTGAAAATGAAACATATCCTAATGGTCATCTTGAGTTATATTATGTGATATATTTTGTAAAGGGATTGGTATAAATATAAGATCAAAACTCATTCATTCCTCACCTATAAATTTATTACCTACTCACTAGGAAACTTACCAAAGCATTCTCTCAAACACTCAAGTGAGCAAAGCTTCCATATTTTATATTATTTCCATATCAGTCATAGGGACAACACACATATATGTTTGAATTACTAAAGGATAATCCCAAGAGCTATAATTTCTAAGTTACAAGCTAGGTTATTATAGTACTTGCTTATCACACATTGCATGATTCACACAAGCTAAAAAATAATGGATAAATACATAAGTTTTAGGGCTTATTTAAAGTATTGGATATGTAGGTAATGATCATTGATAGAATGGTCTTTGGGGAAGCTTGAAACTATGTTCACACTAGCCTATTTTTACAACAACCACTAAGAAGATGAATAACTAGGGTTTTACTATTTGACAAGGAGTGATATTACATGGCCCATATTTGAATGCACTAGAGTGAAGGTGATGAAAAACCTAAAAACATTTGGTTTCATCCTATTTCAACATATTCAAAAAAGGATACCTACATCTGACCTAGACACTAGCATCATACAATCATCCAAGGCTAACATAAATATCCATAATTACAAAGGCATACGATATAGAATTTGGTGATTATTATAGAATATTATAATGGTTTTATTCATGCCTATTTTATATATATATTTTTATTAACATTATAACTAGCTAAGTATTTTATTTCTTTATCATTGCAATATCTAGCATAGTTGTACTTTCCATTTTTAGCACATCTTAGTATGATAAGTTTAGTATGTGTTATATCTGAGTTGTGCAATTAATTAGTCTACTATATATATGTTTATCAACATTTTTATTATTCATTTATATATTATTAACCCTATCTATACATATCAAGATCCACTTCTAATTTAAGGATTAAACACTTGTAAGTGAGTAACTACAACATCAGTATATTTTTTACCATTCATAAGTGGCTTAATAATAAGAGGTTATAGATATGAATAATGTTACTTTGTTACCTATTTTTAACCATATTTTAAGGAGTAACCTTAGAGATCGAGTCTTGCATCAAAATAATTCTATTAATAAGTATTTTTTTGAAAATATTTTGAGCTTGCCTTGGTTACTTTAACTCTAAATGTTACTCTATTTGCATCATTAATTGCACCTTGGCACCTTTTCCTTAAGAGGTGTGATCATTATACAAGAGAAACATTTAAGTCAACTAATTATGATATATTATTGCAGCTGTTTGAAGTATTTTTAAAATCATGCTGGTTGAAATAGGGGATTTTCCCTATTTTTTATACAATAAATATATCTATAGTTGACAACTCCAACACATGTAAATAAAGAATGAGATAAGTACTCATCTTCATCAATGGGATTTAAATTTAAATTATAGAATTGATCATCTATTAGTTCTTGTGTATCTTCATCATCACTTATATAATAGTCCTTGATCTAAAAAAATGAATCTTCAGTACTGGCCAATAATGGTAGTTATATAAGAGGTTCTTCTACTTTTGTATAAATTAACATTTATTATTTGATAGGCTTTTTTATTCATGAAAGTTTTTTCACTTTTTGTCTAAATTCCCTAATAGGATCCTCATTTTACTTAGGAATTTGAGTAACCCATGGGATTTCATTACTTCATTTACTTACTTCATAAGTATCTATTTGTGCCATTGGAATTGTTTTCTTGGGTGGTATGATGTAGACCTTATCAATTTATGATTGTGTCATTTTGTAATATCAAAAAGGTGCATCACTAGTTGGAATTGTATATTCATTTGTATCATGCACAAATTTGATATATCTATGTAATGTATAAGGTATAAATTCTATTGAATGAATCTAAGGCTAAACTAAAAGAATATTATATTGTAACTAATTGGGTATGAATTGAAAAATAGTAGATGCCATTTTAGGGCCTAATAATAAATCTAATATGATGGTTACCAATATTTTATTTAGAGTGATATCAAAGCCATGAATACTTTGATTGAATTTATGAATATAGTATTTATTTAATCCTAATTTATGTATGAATTCATAGCTATAAATATTTATTTCAAAACCATTATCAATTAATACACATTTGAATATCTTTCCATGTATTTGAATTTAAATGAATAATGACCATTTTTTTTTAATTATATGATTGGGTGGTGTATCTTCCTTACCAAAATTAATAGTATGGTCAATATCCTTAAAGGTATTCATGCTATAAGAAAATGAGGCTATATGTGTATCCATAAAAATAATGGTATCTCACAACATTGAATATAAATTATCCTTGTAACTTGGTGCTTTTTTTAACAACTATAGAATACAAATCTTGGCTAGATTATTACAAAATTGGTCAATAAGATCACATCCCTTATATTGATAAACTTTCCTTGAAGGAGGTGAATGGGGAAGAATGTTGTAATTAGAAATATTGGGTTGGGAAGGTAAACGTGGCCATCTTCTTTTAGTTTAAACATCATGAACATGGGGAAATATGATGAGCCTTGAACAAATAATGGGAATAGATTGACAAACAGAAGTAGGATGAGGGAAAGTAGGAGGAATAAAAAATGTTGTGCACATGTTTTTTGGTGTCTAGTTTTGATATAAAGTAACTTATATTGGATATTATGATAGTAGGTATTAGCAACATGTATGATCTTAGGGGATGGCATAAGTTGGATTTCTCTATAAGAAGTACACTTTTATTTGTATCTAGAACCTCTTATTTCAATATTATGTGGAATGTCCATGTGTTCTTGTCTCAAAATGGTGAAAAGTATCTATTTTGATAATGATAATCTTATGGGATAATTTACAGTAATAAGAATTGAAAAGTGTTTGAATGTCTATATTATACAAGTTATCCTCTTGATTTGATTTATATTTTATCCATGATTAAACATAATGAAAAACATGTTGAAATGGATTATAAGATGCAACAGTGAATCTTGTAATATTATGAAACATATGATAGAAAATTTCACTCATTGATCTCATTATGAATATAATACAAGAACAAACTAAGGTATGAAGGGTGATCTAGGCAAGGGTTTGAATGATTGTGTGGGCTCTCAAATATACTTATTCATAAATTAGTATTGACCCAATATTTTAGAGTACTAATTAAAAAAGGATAAACCATAATTGTATCCCAATATCTCATCTTTGATGGTTTGGTGAGAGTAAATTCCTTGAGAAATACATTCCTCTTAGGTGTACCACAAATCAAATGGCTAAAAGAGACTTCCTATAGTATAAATAAGGGAGCCTAATAATTAATAATATACCATGAAGTAAAAGGAAAATAAATTCCATGTTTATTTCTATACAATGGATTGAATATTGAGGTAACACCCCTCACACCATGGTGATTGTAAAATAGATAATCACTTAGCCTATAACAATAGTAACTAAGTAATTTTAAAACAACTAGAACACAGTTTCTAAAAAAAGAAACAAGTAAATAGAAATTGAAATAAAAATAAAATTTAAATAATTTTGTGTATAAAGATAAAAAAATTTCAACATAAGGTTGAAATAAAAATCTTTAGTGTCAGATGTTATCCAAGGATACAAGATAATTTATTTAGTGCCATATTAAATCCAAGGTTGAAGAAGATTGAATCATGGCATTGAATTTATATCCAAAGTTGAAGGATATTTAATTTAAGTGTTAGGATTTTTTATAAATTTATATCAAGTCATAGGATCAAAAAAAAATTAAGCAACAAGCGGTGTTCTAAATAAAATACGAGTTCACTAGAATGTTTATTGTTATTTTTTATTTAAAAATGAATGATAAGAATAAATAAACTATTGAAAACTAATTTAGATATATAAAATATACAAATTTAAATATGTAATACAATAGTATACATAATTTAAAATAAGCTATAAATAATAAATTGATAAATAAACATGAAAATGTAGCTCAAAATGAATTTATGCTAACTTTTCAGGCTAACTATTGATGGGAACTAACTGTAGCAACCCATAAACTATGTCGTAGCTAAAATATATATTTTTAAAATTATGTTGGGGAAAAGATGGACTAGGAAGACATGACCAAACTATAGCAATGAATGCTTATTATCACTTATTTTTGGTTGATTTTGTGAATTATTTTCCAATTTGAGTACATGCACCTATTTGTGATGACTTGTTGACTGAATGTGTGTCCCAATTTACTGTCATAAGACATGAAACATAAAAAATATATCTCATACATAATAAACATAATAGAGATCAAATTAAAAGGGGGGAATCAATAAAGGGGAATAGACAAGCTATCCCTAATTTTTTTTGCATAATCTAAGTACTGCCTACATAGTTCAAAAGGGCCTTAGGTTGATGTTGGTCTCCCTCCTAAAGTGAGTGTGTGAATCTTGATATTTTTTATTTGAATGAAACTAGATAGATTGACTTGAATGAATGACAATGACTACAATTGAACTATACAAAAATAATTTTTGACTTGGCCTATGATTGTTAAAATAAATTAGAAATAAAATTGAAAAGATTAGTGCCCTTTTGTTCAATGTGCAATAGAATTGCCAAGAGATTCACAGATGATGCTTTGAGAAGACTTGATGTGATTATATATAGGAATTTTTGAAACATTTGTGATAATCAACCCTTATAAAAAGTTTGAGATGGGTAAAATGAAATGTCCTGAATTTTAAAAGTTACCATTAGAGTATGGGGGACAAGGATACACTAGTGGACAAGGCTACAATATGACCCTATCTTAGAAGGATAAAAACTATTAGGATTTGACTGGAATGACCTTGTAAGCAAAATAATGATTCTTGAATGATGTTTCCAATAATTTTAAGGTATTAAATAGAATTATGATGACTCCCATAAAGATTGTAAGTTAACAAAATGGAAAAAAGGCCAAGTAATGGAAAGGATGTCAAGACTAAACATTATCAAGCACTTAATGATTAAATTTGAGTGTCTATAGAAATAATTAATGGCATATTTACTTAGGAGAGAATATTTATTAATAACTTCAAGTCTTTGTAGATCAATATTTTGTGCCTTCTTTATACACTATGTGGCCTAGAATTTTTCCTTCTATCACTCCAAAAATAATTTTTTTAGAATTGAAAAAAATATATTGGAGTTGACATCTCTTGAATAATTTATTCAAATTCTCATAAGGATCTCCAATTTATTTGACAAGATTAGTACATCATCAAGATACACCACTATTATCTTATTCTTTAGGTCATGAAAATACATATTTATTGATATTTGAAATGTTGTACACACATTGATAAGACCAAGTGAAATCCTTCTATAATAAAATTTACCCCATGGGGTTGTAAATGCAATATTGTGTTGATATTAATTTTTAACCTTGATCTGATATACCCCAATAAATAATCAAGCATTAATAATATATCTAAACCTATGATAACTTATAAAACTTGATCCATCATAGGTAATGGATAATTATCTTTCAAATATGTATGATTCTAATTTTTAAAATCAACACAACTCCGTATCTTTCCATTTTTTATTACATATAGGCATAATGTGCATAACCCATGCAAAATGATGAATATGAAATATGATTATTTCATTTAACATTTTTTGAACCTCTTTTTGGGTTGTAATGTCTCTATTTTTTCTTAAAAAGAATCACACTTTGTTTGAGATGAATGGTGTGTTACATTTATTTAGGTCAAAATGATTTAAAATCAACATATGAATATGTAATGATGTCTAAGTACATTTTGAGTAGTGAAACAAACCTTTTATGTTCTTCAAGATAACAACACTTGCCAATGTTGATCATTTGGGGTTGCTCTTTGGAACAAATATTTACTTTTTTTTAGTTTTCTAGTATAAAAGGATACTCATGCATCCTCTTATTGATAAACCTATCATAGTTATAAAATATTTTTCAATTGTAATGCATTTAAGAATATTGTTCCTTTTTAGTCAAATCATGCCATCTTTGTTATCTTCACTATGAATTCCTCCTTCATTGGTTTCAAAAATGGATTATCTATAGACTAAGTCAAGTACTTAAACAATAATGTTTCAAAATTTATCCATATTCTTGAGGAATATAATGACATTTTTAATACTTTCTAATTTTCATAATTCTTGAGAATGCTCGACCAAAGCACCATCTCAATGGTATACTTATTTGCACAAAACTTAGGATGAGGAATTATTAGTGAAGAGGAAACTACTAAAGCATATGAGTTATCATTTATATCCCTTAAAATTGAAATGGTATAAAAATATTCAAAACTTTATATGCAATCCCAAACCCTATTTTTGTACTGGATTAAACAATCATTTTTCACAAGGAATTAATCTTTGATTTGCATAATGATCAGTTCAACATCACCTTGTGATTATAAATTATTGATGCCCATTTATTTTTCCACTTTTAATCCTAGAATAAATGATTCATATTTGGCTATGTTATTGGTATTTTAAAATTGTAACTTGTAGGATAAAGGAACTATTTTTTCATTTGGTGATATGATCACCACACCAACACTAGAACATGAAGAAGAGTAGATATCATCAAAATCCTATGTAAAAGCATCATTTACATTTAAATTTATTATTTTGGGGATATCTACCTCATATTTAGACATCATCATATAGTTTCCCAAGCCCACATCCTCATATAAGATGTTAGATTAAGGATCAACTAAATTTTGTATTATGGACCTAGTTTCTATTTTAGGTTGATGTCCTTGTCTGACTCCCTTAACTGGAATCATGGCATGAAATAATTCCATTTTAATCTCTACACAAAAATATTTATATAAATTTATACCCAAAAATATGTCGTATGTTACATGAATATCTTCAACAAGAATGGTCATTTTGATTCTTTCCTGTGGGAAGGATGGCAAGGTTATTTGAGCATATTTAATCTAACCTAGTAGAGGAATTTGTTTTGTATCCATTGAATAATATTTACTAAATGTTTTAGTATATTTTAGGCCTAATGCATGATAAAATTTTATAGGTATTATATTATTTGAAGATCTGATATTGATAATGCAATTAATTAGTTTGTATCCTTTAAGAAAGGAAAATATATAAAATGGTTCAAGTTTTCCATATATTTAGGTGGAAGCTGCCAATGAATTAAGAGAACCTACATTGTAGTGTCACAAAGATTCCTTTGGATGCACATCCAAATATATTAGGTTCTTTACTTTTGGTAACCTAATCAATCTATCTAGGTCATTAGGGTTAGACCTCATATATTTTGTTTGTAACATATATATTTTGGACTTTTTTACATGATCAATGATGTCAAAAGTGGACAAGCAAGAAAAAGATGTCACTTCTAAATTTACTTCATTTCTAAATGTGGAACTAGTAAGTGAAATAATAAAAGGAATATGGCTTGATGTACATAACTTTAATTCAATTTTTTTTTTGGTTAGGTATTGAATAGCCTTGTGTAAGGATGACCTTTGTAGGGGGTATTTTGAAAACTTTTTTGTTCTTATCCTTCTCTTTCTTTATAAAATTCTCAGCTTCCTACTTTTTCTTGGTATATTCTTTCTAGTTTTGTGACCTAATAAAAAAAGTGTAAGATTGGCCATTCATATCACCAACAACATCAACATAGTCATATTAATTATATTCATATTCTATATACCCATTCTGGGATTCACCATCAAGTTCTATTTTAAACTCTTGAAAACCCATTTTTTGATTCAATTTCATATTAGTCATGTTCATACACTTCTATTTAAATTAATACATTTACATGAGAATTTGAAATTGGAGGAGATTCAATGGAAAGTTTTTATTATGTAACTTGTAGACATGATGATAATTATGTGGCACAAAATTCTTTCCACAAATATCTTGGTACAATGGAGTTATAGCTTTAAGAGGCAATTATTTCTTTAGAGCAATGATTTGATTGACCATATTCTTAGTTAGACAATTAGTTAAATTACGATTTGAATTTTGCACTTTTATTTTCATAGAATATATTTTTATTTTTCATAACATAATTAAATTGTCTTCAATTTAAATGGTGAATATTTGAGCTTGTTATAAATCAAAAACTCAATTTTTTCTCAATAGAAAATCTACTTCAGGTAACTAAGAATTATGAAGAAGCACTTTTGATTTTACATCATAGATTTAGCCTTAATATGGTTTTTTTTGAAAGATTTATTGAAATTTACAATAAATTCTCTCATTGGCTCAGGTACTTCCTTATTCATGTACATTGGTTTCGCAAGAAGTGTGAGTGCATATTCAATTGGATTGAATTGATTTTTAAATTTAGTTTTCATTATTTCCCAATTGTTGATGGAACCAAGTGTGAGATGATATAAAAAATCTAATGCTCAATCTTGAAGACTTTTATCAAAACTCTTATGGCTATATCCTCATACTAAATAAATAAAATACCACATACAATAATGAAAGCAAAGATATGTTCATTCAGATGTTATTTACCATTAATAGTGAACTTAAGAAAGTTATTTCTTGATATTTTTGGAAATCATACAATTATCCACTAAGGGTAAGTGGACCCATAGCTATTTCTCATGGTACCATAGCCATTGTAACAAAGTTTATGATTAAAGGAAAAACTATTCCAAAAAGAACAAGAGCTTGAATTTTTATATTACCACCTTCTTATTATTTATTCTCAAGACTTTAAGGGTGAATTATAGATTTATTACTTATTTTTATATACTTAAATTTTTGGGATTGGATTTAAATCCAAAAATTTCTTGTAATTCAAAGAAAGGATCAATATTACCTTATTTCTTACTAGACTTGGTAAATTTTATTACAACCAATGTGGAAGAAATTTTTTTATATCATAGGAGAAAAAAAAAAAAAAATCCATTTGAAGGACTTGTATTGATTGTATTCTTCTAGTGACAAGCACTGTAGTTCTTTTGGCAAGATCAACATGGTCTTGTTCATCTTCCAATGCAACTATCACTCTTTGAAACTAAATGAAGATAGTTATATTATTCCAAGAACATGATCAAATATGATAATAAATGTATTCTTGTGGATAATTGAAGAATATGAGATTGAATTTGAGGGATGGTCATGTAGTAAAAATAAAAACTATTTTGTGGGTTACACAGAAAACACAAAATTAGGCCATATGGCGAGCACCAAAAGATTTTGGTTGAAAATTTGGATTTTTTGGAAAATACAATTTAAACAAATGTGATGGGATAAAATCCATCCTTCATTATTAGGTAAGGCTCCCTATATTGGAAACAATAAAATTCACCAAAAATATTTTAAAATATACCTTTGAAATGGTAAATTCTTTTGGGGGTTTACCTTAAGTGATAATTAAAGGAAATGAAAAGAGGTAATTATAATATCAAATACATGCACAAATAAATAAACACATATTTCATTTGTAACATGCATAGGCAAAATTAACTAGTAACTTTGACATTTAAAAATTACAAATTATAATATTTAGAAAGGTAGGAAAAATATTGATCAACAAAGTGAATAAGATCATTAAAGAAATTAAAAGAAACAAAGTTATAAATAATTTATCTTTATTACTTACTTGAAAATAAAACAAAAAGTTTTTTTTCTCTTCCTTTCAATAAAATCTTGTTTGGTTTTCCAAAAATTCATGTACAATGGCTTCAAAACCCATATTTAAAGTAAAGGGAATGGCAGTTACAAAACCACATTTTTTGATAATTTACAAAGTCACCTTTTATCAAATAGGAAATTTTTAATACATATGCACTTTTTATAAAATAAAGTGACATTTACAAAATATAAAAAGACATGACTTAAAAAAATGTAAAAGTGATTTTTTCAAAAACTAGTTTTACAAAAAATGCAAATTAAACATTTTATTCTTATACAACTTGTTGACTAGTGCCTGCAAATTTAGCGAAATCAATTATTTTTTGATTAAAATTTTATACTCTCTTTGAATAATCATTATTTTTTTTAGAATTTCCTTTATTATGTCTTCATTTGGTCCTTGATAATGTAGATAACTAATCTCACCATCAATATGTACATCTAACATCTAGGATCAAACATGATGAAGCTTCTTTAAGTATTAAAAAAAAAATTAAAAAGTATTTTATTATTTTATTTTTTTTCTAACTGGGTCAAAACTAAAATTTAATCCTAGAGCTAACTCATTTTTAACTAGTCGTGTGAAGTCATCCTTGACAATCTGAGCTGAAAATATGAGCCTATTATTATCATAAAAGTGCATGGAATTTTTTAAATTATTTATTGTATGTAATTAAATGTCTCCAACCCATTTAATCATGCATATTTATATTTTATAGGCACTCTTAAATGATAAAAATTCTAAATTTAGCAGCACCTACCAACTCTATTTGGTTGCCTCCATCTTTATCTTTGAGGATCCCTTTTAAAACTAGGGTTTCAAAACTGCATGGAATTTTTGAAATAATTTATTGTATGTCATTACATGTATCAAAACCATTTAAACATGCATATTTATATTTTTATAGGCACTCTTCAAATATAAAAATTCAAAATTTAGTGGCACCTATCGACTCTATTTGGTCACCTCGTTCTTTGTCTTTGAGGATCCCTTTTAAAACTAGGGTTTTAGAACTTAGTTGTGATAACACTTCTAGATTTGGAAATAATTGTTTCAAATTTTTTGCTTCCAAATAAAATTTATTTTCAACCCCACTTGATTCTTCAATCTCTGATTAGATACCTATGTAAACAATGATGACAATATTGATTAATCGAGCCCCTTGAGCAATTAGTTTATCTGACCAATATTTTATTACTTTTCCCATATGAGATATTTATTTAACCACATCAAATGTGTCCTTGTCAGTAATTTATGGAGAAGGACTATATGAAGTGGAGGATTGGACATGGTTAATCAATCATTGAACAACTACTATGAGTTGATCAAATTTTTATTTGAGCTACTCTTTAGTGACTTGGTATTTATCAAAATTTGTAAGAAGTGTGCCAATTGATGTTCAATTTTTTTTACCCCGTCCTAAATATATTTTCCAAGATGTACCTTTGATAACTAGTAATATTGTGTGGTGATTTCTCCTATGGATTTTTATGGAGGGGGAATTGCTAATTCAACATTTCTTTCTCCTTGATCATCTGTTACAAATCATAGAACCATTTTAGGTTTTTTTTCCAAATGGGAGGTGATAAGAGAAATGTCAAGTGTAATAAAATATAATTTTTGGGGTTAAATTTTATTTTCCTCTTCTTAACCAACACAATTAACTAATTGAGATATTATGTTTGAAACTTTTTGTGGAGAGATTTGTTCTATTTAGAATTATGCAATATAAGTATGGGGTGAAGCTATTATAATATGAATTGAAGAAGTTATGATAATTTATTTATGTTTTTAGGTATCAAAACTTTATTTTCAATGGAAAAAGAGGTGGGATTTTTGGATTGGTTTAATACTAATGAGGTGAATGGGAAGAAGACATGAATCAATGTGGAAGGATCCAAGACAACAAATTATGGTGTGGTATTTTTAATCAATGTATGTGAATGAACTACATGGAAATATGGGTGGTTTAAGTAACCCATAATCCCATAAAATGGTATTTTGAGTATAATTATAGGCATCTTGATGGTTTTTATAATTTTCATAGCTGTGTCTTCTTTTCTTTTCACTTTTTCTCTCTCATATTTACTCGTATCTATGCCTGAAGTAGAGCTTGCAAGTGATTTTACTCCTATTTGAGGATGAGGTTTGATAGAGATTTGGTGGAAAATTTTGGTGGTGGAGGAAGTCCTTGATTTTTATTAAAATTCCATTTTGATTAGGCCAAGAGAGAGAGAGAGTTTTGGCAATCACACCTTTCATTTTATATTTTAGAGATGTTGATTTTAATTTGGACCAATAAACTCAAGGAAAAGGATTGAGGAAGATATTTTTATTTTAGCACATAATATCCACTGAGTGTTCATTACCTATCATCCATTTTAAAATATATTCTAAGTCATATTATTTAATTTTCTCCACTTTCATTTAGAAATAATCTTAAAGTCTGATCCCTTTCTCATCATCATGATCAATCCATAAATCTTAAAAATATGGGATGTGTCTATAGGTGGATTTAAGAGAATTTTTAATCACTCCCTTGATATCATAAGATGACCTACTATGAAACTATTGAATAATGACTTGAGTCATTTATGCATTAATGTTTTTGTATTTGGCTAATGATGTACAAGTATACATTTTAAAGGTGATAATAAAGTGTATCCCCATTTTGTGCATTTTTAATATGAGCTTGAGGGTTTCAACCAATTATCACACCAATTCCATCTATGCTCTATTGTCATTGACATATCTAGACAACATGCAAGAGCATTCTCAAATCCCCATACTCTGATGTAGGAAAAATTAGGAAACTATATAAACCATGATCCCCATCATGAAATATATACTATGGTTGTGATATAAATTTTAACCTCATTGGTTTCTTCCTCAAACATCTTGATGATGTAGTATAGGAAGGCATCATTCACTGGGAAAAAATGTTATGGGTTGAATTCCAACATGAGTTGAGGGTATAACTCATAATTTATTGAAGAGTTTAACTGAATCACTTGATTTAGATCTAGAAAAATCCTTCTTATATCTACCCCATAAACCAAATAGGAGGTTATGTAAAATTTTCTTATTACTTGTTTGTGACATAATTATTTATGAATTTATTTTTTATCAACTCTGCCTAATTAATGTATTATATATTTTGGAAGATGATCTATATATATTGATACATTCACTCTTAAAAGTCTCAAGCTATAGGATTTATGATTACTCTATTTAGAAGTGTGATGATATCATTTATTTCCATTTTGAAATTAAACCTGATCAATGCCTTTAGTATCCTAGTAGAGGTGCCTTTTGGATTATAAATCTAATGTTTGTTTATCATCTTAGCTCAAGATGTTACATTGTCATACTATAATTATTTAAAAGATTTAGGTGTGAGATATAATAATTATTCATGATCAGGGATTCTAAACATGTATTCAATATGTTTTAGGCTAAGGATGAAAACATATTCATTTTTAGGGTTTTTGACCTCTCTATTTTCCTTGTCGTAATGACTCAAACAAGTTGTTATAATTACCAGACATTAGAAAAACATGAGAAAGGCTAAAACTTGTGGAATCCAATAGTTATAAATTCCATGGATCCAATATGATTTAAGATTAACATTGATTCTATTAAAGAGATCATTAAGGTCTATATGTCCCAAGTTTATGTCTGAGATCTTGTCTATGTTGGATTTTGTGCTTGAAGGGGAAGTGAACCCATTGAATTAATATTTCATATTTATATTATTTTTTGGGGTCTTTGACATATGATTTGAGAGGACTGATTGAGGATTTAGATATGAGAGTCAATTGGAATAAATAAACATCAAAACAACATTAACAATCTTACATAAGATTTGATGGGTTTTGGTTGGTAAAAGTTCTACCAAACTTTGGAGATACTTTAACACTTAGAAATCCCACTAGATTTTAGATCTATTTGTGTAGTTAGGAAACCCTACTAGACTTTTGTATGCTTTTTCAAATGAAAAATACCATGGGTTTTATAACATGGTTCCCCACTTGAACTGTTTATATCATGTTTTCCTACTTGAAAACCTCATAGATTTTGAAGGTAAAAAATGTAATATAGAATATGAGAAGCTTGAAAGTTTGAATGTGAAATTATTTCAAGATTTTGAAAAGTTTATAATGCACAAATCTGCCTTGGTGAAGGTCAAATGAATAAACACTACTAGTGGGTGGAAAAAATAATCCAAATAAAAAATTGATCAAGAAACTTGAGGATGAAGGAAGAAGGGTTTTGTATAGGGAAATGAGGCTCTGAGTAGAGTGGATGGAGGTGGAAAGGGATCTAATCAAGTGAAATGAAAATGAAAATGGATAAAGGACTCATAACTAACTAGAAAACCATGTAATATTATCACATGCATTTAAACTTATTTTGGCATTTATTATTGAGGAAATGGAGTTTCAGGGTCAATGAACAGTTTGAATTACTATGTTTCTACTTGAAGTCTTCACAAGTCTAGAGTTTTGTAGGGAATCAAAGTTTTTTGAGTGGGGACTTGAATAGAAATTTATAGTTCATTATCCTCATAAAATTTGAAACTTCAAAACTTTTCAAATCTAATAAGAGGAATAAAGTTAGCCAATCCAATAAACTTTACAATTTTGATGAAAACTTTCTTGAAAAATTATATGTCTTGAGTTTACATCATTTTTAACAATACTTAGTCAAATTATTATACCTATAATTTCATAAATTAATATGACTTCTACGACACTTATTAGACTGATTTTGGTTGACTATGATCAAATTTACTTGAGGCACTCAAAGTTTTTGTATAGACTCAACTTTGAGTATAACATATCATAAGGTAATTTTAGTGTGATTAAGTGTAGTTGTGACTATTTTTCAATGTAAATAACATTCAAAATTCATGTGATAATTCCATAATAAAGTTTCAAATTTTTAGTGAAAGAATAAAACAATTAAATAAGATGATGATATGCAATAAAAAATTAGATTTTTTTTTAAATTTTCAACATTTCATAGTGAATTTAATTTTGGTTATCCAATTGAATGTGACTAGGGATATCCAATTGAATGGATTTTATCAATGTGAACCAAGCCATTAACTAGTTATGGGTAGATAAATTTTCTCAGTTTACCTTCTTGTGTCCTTTATGACACTTATTACACTACCATTACACAAAATAAAATAATATAAAAAATTAAACTAATCTATTTACTAAATGTAAAATAATATAACTCTAACTTACCCTAATCGTAAACTAAAAATTCATAGTCAAGACTTGGAGGGTAGAATAAAAAACTTGGTATGAAACATTTAACACTACCTACAATGAGAAAGGTTTCACTTTTTATTGTTATCAATCTATTAAAAACATATTTATATTATTTCAATAATTCCATTTATATGTTCATTTCAAACCGAATAAGGTTCATAAATTTATTTTTAAAGTCATAATACTTACCAAATATGATATTAAAAAAAACATTGGGCTTAGGTAAACATACTTAAAAATCTAGCGAAATGAATCATGAAACTCTTTTGCCTAGATTTCCATGAGATTTAGAATCAAAGGCACAATAATTACCAATTTATTATGATTTTATTTCATTGGTGAACACATTTCTATTTTTTCATCTTGTACATGTTCAATGTGTTCCTCTTTCCAAACATGTTTATCATAGTCATTTTCAATTATACGATCTTCCTTAAAAAGTAGACTTTATAGGTCTTCACCAAATGGAATATAACTTGACTCAAAGATATGGAATAAATCTATTTGGATGTTATCTTTATTATTTATTTCATCTTGATAATTCTCCTCCTGAATGCCCCAAAATTTTTTACCATTAAAATCTCATATCCTTGTTCAAATATGGTAAAAAAATCAACATTTGCATCATGTTCTTTTATTTTCTCTTATTATATATATTTAGTGTCCTCTAATTCCTCATTATTTTTATATGTTATTACCTTATCGCCAACATCTTATTTTAAAAAATTGACCTCCATAATAACTTGCTATTTAAATTCCATGTAAGACATCACCTCTTCCTCATTTCTCTATGATTCCTCTAATGTGTGAGCTTTTGTATCATTATCAAAATATAAAAACACATTATCATAAAAACATTCATGTTAAACATATTCATTAGTATCACATTAATTTTTATTTATAACAAAAACTCTAGTTGGTTCAATCATAAGATCTAAATTTGTGTTCTATTTAACAAAAAGATCAACATTTTGTTTAGTGATGGGTTTAATATTCTGAACAAAAGATTGATTTGAATGATCAACCATGGGAAAATTCACACTCCATTGTGATTGAGGAATTTTTGGTATGTCATTATGAAATTAAGAACATTTCATCATTGGGACCAAGTTTTCTATTTGGGAACATAATTGCCTATCTAAAGTGACACCTTTTGCATAAGCTGAAGCTAATGTGTTTTCCATAGAGATTTCTAAGAAGATAGATACAACAGGATATAAATAAATTATTTATATATCTATAATGACAACCTCTTGAGGTTTGTAGCTGATGGAATGATGTTATAGATCTCTTGAAATTTGAGATTAAAGTTATTGGTTGATTGGTTGAGTTATATTTTGATAGTGAAAAATTGGTTAAGCAAATAAAGTGGATCAATGAGCTGACCTTATTGTAGAATAAATGCATATTTTATATTTTTGCAACTTTGAACTGAAGTAGGCATTTAATTAAAAAAACATTCATTTTGAATACCATTTAATGTCAAAGGAAATAACCTAATTGCTACATCCTCATGCTAAATATTTAATAATCCCAGAGCATTTTTGAAAGCATGAACATGTTTTTAAACTACCTATCATTTTGAAAATTAGGAAGATAATTGAAATCTTTTTTTGGAATTTCATCTTGAACACAAGATTGTTTATTGATGTTTCACCAAGCCAAACCATGATTTTTTCCCTCTCTCTCTCACTTTATTTTATGATTTTATACTTTTATGAATTTTTGACATATTTGACATTAAATAAAATGAAAACACATGTTTTGGGAAATTGATAACAAAAGGCCCCCTCCTTATAACACTAATTAACCCTATTTTTATGGGTTTTATGCACACCATAGACAATTGGTTTTTAGCCTTTTGTTTTAGGATCATTAAAGTAACCTAGGGCATGATGTGAAATTATTCAGTTTTATAAATAATTAAGTGGTGGAATAAAAATATGTGAATGACAAACCATTAATGGAAATTCACCCAAGTGATTAAAAAAACCTAAAGGTTGATATTTATAATGATGTTATGTTGCAAAAATAAGATCTCATAAAAATAAGAAAATAAAGGAAGGGTAGGGAATAAAATAAGGTTTAAAATTTATTATTAATAATCCTTTGTCTTAAGAAACACTTTCTAAGAAATATAAAAAATCAACCAACATTCATCAAATATATTCATGCACTCAAATCTAAATAAAATCAGTGTGAGAGTCTAAGGACTAATCATAATGATTTAATATTAGTGGTATACATTTTAAAGATATTTTTATTAGGAACATATCTAAAATCACATTATACTACAATAATTTTATAAAGATCAATTTCATTGCAAAAATCAATAACACATCTATTTACAACAATAATCTATCAAAGATTAAATGAATAAAAAAAATAGAATAGAATAATTTCACATTAAACATACTCACAATAAAGCATATAAATCTCATATAGTGATAATTATAAGCTAATAAAATACAAAATTAATATGAAATTATGAGAAATAAGAAAATTGGAACAAACTTATTGAACATTCATAAATATTTTTCAATCTTGTAGAATCTCTTAAAAAACCTTTCTGAATAAATTTGCTTCAATACAAATTATTTATAAAGGTTTGTGGTCATCAAATTTTTATTTTGAAAAATCTTACATGTGATCATTTATTAAAAATAAACTAAATCTAAAACTATCTAAAACAATTAAATAATAAAACTTCTAGTTTTAAATCTAAATTTAAAGTGACCTATGCTAATCTAAAAGATAACTAAAAAAATACCCACGCTTTGATGTCACTTAGACTTGTACCTTATATAAATTTAGACTTTTAGGAAGATCAAGTAAAGTGATAACATATTTTATATAAAACTTCTAAATTTTTTCTTACTGCACATTTTATATGGCATTTTTTAGAGCCTCCATGTCATTTTTAGAGCTTGTAGAGTTTCCACACAACTTTCCAAAAAGGTATTTTTAGAGATCACGAAGTTTAATTTCATGTGATATTATAAATTATAAGCTAATATTTTTGAAAAGTTTTTATGATCTAAATTCTTAGAAAACCTTAAAATGTTAGATTTGACAAGCCTATGAATTATATTAATGTTTAATAATATTTACATGCATTTTAATTCAAATGATCCCAGTGTTCATTTTCATATTTTATCCTAAAATTGAGGTTTTTGTGATCATATATCAAGCCTCAATGATCTATATATTACCATTTTTTATACACATGGTCTCTACTCTTATCGATTGTCTCTACACATCATGTGAAAATATCCCTATCTGACCATTCTTCCCTACTATTTATTATATGGATTATCTTGAAACTTGTGATCATTTGGTAGGGTGTGATGGATGTTAAATTTAGCCTTATATTCATGGAGTGATGTGGCCTAATATGAGTCATTTGGGTCCTTTGGGAAGATCTGAAATGTGGGATGGTTTATGAGTGTAGCATAATGGTCCATGTGTCTTCATCACATAAATTATATGAGTAATCAAGAATTGCTTATCACCTACCATGTGGATTGTATTAGCCTCATTTATATGATTAGTTAAATTTTGAGTGATTTTGTGTTGGTAATGTGGATATTTTAAATTATTTTAGAATTTTGTAGTGCTTGAATCTATAAATGGCTCTGCTTAGTCATGTACTACCATGATATTCATGGAAATTGGACATGTTGTATATTATAATTAGATCACACTCTCATAGTTACGAAATTAGTATAGAGTTATTTAAATTATATGAAGTACATAGTGAACTCAATGGTGACATGTATCATAATAATACTACTTCATAGTTACATAATTATCAATCCTTGGTTTTTATGTGTGGGTACTGTATGGTTATGAAAATGTGATGCTTGGGATCTCCTAGTTGGCTAGAAAATTTATAATTATAGGAGTATGGTTTGAGTCATATTTATGTGAGGTTTCAAGGTCACTATGAGCATGACACATGGTGTCTTATGACTATATCATAATTACATAATTTTCAACCTATCACAATTAGGTGTGAGCATTACGATGTGCATAAAAACTATATTGTGACACTTGGCATGATATGAGAAGTTAAAAATTATGGAATTATTAAATTATGGTGTGTGAAAATGTGAAAAATTCATGGTGCAAGGAAATATGTGCACAATAATTTAAACATAAGTCATTCACAAAACATAAATTTGAACTAAGTATAAAAATTATTAGCTTTGTGAAAGAGTGCATAAAGGATAAAAAGGTTGGTCATAAGGCCTCGTGACTCTAGTATTACATGTTTGCTTCATTATTATATAAATATGATAAAACACAATGAACCATGGCCAAAACCTACATGAATAAACTTTAAAAAACTAATTTATCTGCATACATCTAACTTAAAATGAGTTACAAGATAATTTATAGCATGCATTGGAACAAGATTTGAAATTATAAGTATTATTGGATTGAACATACAAATATCTTAAAAATTATTGTCATGGGTCTTGAATGATTTTAAAGTTTGTTCTTGTAGATGTGGGCCCCTATTCCAAAAGGAGTGGATGCATTTTGGTTACAACAAATGATGAATTCCACAGATAAAATAATTTCATGCATTTATAATTTAGAATATCTAGTTAAGTTTGTAATGAAATAAATAATCATGAAATAAAATCACACCTTCACTAAAACTTTGAACTTAGGCTTCAATATTAGCACATAACATACTTAATCTAGACATCTACGTAGAGTCACATGTATGTGTACAATGATTCGTTAACTACCTTTGAGGTTTTTTATATATCTCAAGAGTGATCACATGATACAAAATTTTGAAAGGTATTTTTTAATTATTTATGGGAATGACTTGAAAAGGAAGGCTTGGAGATTTATTTAATTCTATCTAGGATTTTATAACCCTAAAATATATACCTTTAGATCTATTCTAGGCCTCATCCATTATTAGCCAAATGTCTATAGCCCTGATGGAGGTTAGTTCATTCACCATTTAGGATAAATATTCTAATTTGATTTAATATTTCATATCTTCATTTTATTACTTTTGATTTAGATTTTGGATCTCTCAAAGGGTTATGAACTAGTATAGCTAAGGTGAAAGGGATTGATAGAAAATTTAGTCATAAGTGATATTTCCTTTTTTATCCATATACCTCAAGGAATTTTTATTATGATTCAATGTAGTTATGACTAATTTTCAATGCAAATACCATTATAAATATGATGATAATTATAAAATAAAGATTCAATTTTTAGTGAAAACACAAAGTAATCAGACATGATGATAATATTCAATAAAAAATTACTAGGTTTTATTAAAATTTTCAAAATTTAATAGTGAATTTAGCTTTGATCCATGAATTTAATGTGACTAGGGATAACCTATGAAAAATATTTGGACAATGTGAAATCAACCAATGACCATTGATGTGTGGATAAATTTTATCAATTTCTCTTCTTGTGTCCTTAACAACACTTATTTCACTACCATACCTCAAATTAAACTACTCTATGAAAATAAATGAATATATGAACTAAACATAAACTAATCTAGCCCTTAGGTATCCTAATCCTAAATTAAGTTTCATAGTCAAGGCTTGGAGGGTGGAATTGAAAACATGGTATGAAACATTTGGTACTACTTGGTAAGAGAAAACCTACAATTTTTATTATTCTCAATCTAATAAACTCATATTTTGATTCTTTCCATAATTTCATCAATTTGATCATTATAAATGTAAGAAGATTAAATTTTTTTATTTAACATGATGATACTTACCATTTATGATATCAAAAAAAACATTGGGATCAAGTAAACTTACTTCAAAATAAGGATAAATGAATTCATTAAACTATTCTACCTAAATTTCCATGAGATTTGGAATCAGAGGCATAATAAATACTAATTTTTATGATATAGTTTCATTGGAAAACATGTTTTTATTTCTTCATATTGCATATGTTTAATGTTTTACTCTTTCTAGATGTGTTTATCACAATCATTTTCAATTAGATGATCTTACTCAAGAAGTTGTTATGCTAGATAAATTATTGACAGAATAACAATGAGAAATATTTGGTGCAAGCCAAACTTATCTTCATGACTAGATTTGAAATGAACAGAGGAATAAAAATAAATAAGACAAGATATGGCTGTTCACTTCACATTGAAGATGCCCATTCATATTCTTACATGACTTGATTTATTCACTACAAGACAATAACATTCCTATAATTACTCCTACGAATTAGAAAATATTATATAGAATAATAATACAGCCTTTCCTTAATCTATAGGGGTTGTGAGATCAATAATTTCTTTAAAAATTTCAATTTATTTAATCATCTAAGCACTTTTATCAAGATATATGTTGATTTATTTACTATAGGGCATTTTTGTAGCTTCACACTGCCATCTTTGACATAGTGTTGAATCAAATGAAATTTGGTATTGATATACTTGGTTTGGGCATTAAAGACTGGATTATTTTCCATTTAAATTTCATAAGTATTGTCAACCATGAGAAGTGTTACCATAACCCTTTATTCCTACAAATCTAAAAGAACCCTTTTGAGCCACAAATCTATCTAGTTACTCTAAAGTGGCCATATACTCTACTTCTACTAAAGAAATTACCTATATTGATTATTTTTTGGATTTTTAAATTAAAACTATTGTTATAAAATTCATAAAAAAACCTATAGTGGATTTCTCATCTTTATGATTACTAGCATAGTCAAAATTTGATGTCTAACTAGTTTCAAGTCTCCTACCCTAAAGTATTGGAGCCCAACATTTTATGTTCATTTGAGATATCTAAGGACTCTTTTTAATGCCACCCAATGACTGTCTATGGGTTATTGCATGAATCTTGCAAGAACACCAATAAAAAAGTGTTGGGAGGAGGATGTAAACCGGAAGCACACAATTTGATTACTAAACCAAGCAACTTAATATGCGGAAATTAACCAGATTCACCAAGTAACTAGAATTCAGAATAACACAAGATATGAGAGACAATACACAAATTGTATTAACACTTTATACAGAAAAGAATACAATAAAGAAGATGCCACTTCTTCTCCACCACCTTACAGAGGTTTCCCACACCTCAAGTGAACAGTAATTCTTCTCCCCAAAGCTCTCCCTCTCACAGGTCCCAACACCCAACTCAAATACAGAGTTGGTGTTCACCTCCCGTGCTCCACGCACACCACAAGTGCTCCACGCACTCCACAAGCACTCCACGTGCTCCACAAGTACTCAAGGTACTTCAAGTAGATCTCCCATGAATCTGCAACAACCTGCAATTCAACAGACCATACTTATGGAAGGAACTGCCTTGCCTTCCTCTTGCTCTATCTGAGTACACACCTGTACTCCAAGTAGATCATGCCTGATACTGCTCCCTGTTGTGTTGCTGTTTATATGACCTTGCACACCTGCAAATCAAACAATGGTTCTATTCACCTGTGAACCTCGACCTTGCACACACATACACCTGTAGATCAACGATCTTACTTACCATGTAGATCTCCTATATAGGCCATGCAACTGTGACCAAGATCCTACACTCTTGAAGAACCCAGCTGGCTCTCCAATCCAGCACCAACACACCTGGTACTGAGGCACTAGGAGGAACACACCATAGCTCTACCTCACACACAGAAGGAGCTTATAATTATGCTCTCTTACTCCCTAGCACACTTTTCCAATACAACCATGAGTCTATTATATAGATCTCATCCAAACAATGATTAGACATCTAATTACAATAATTAGATCCGCAGCTATGAGTCTAAAATTAGCGCTCATCATGCAAACTCTTGGTTCGTTAGCTAACTGCCCGTAAATAGCTCGCAGTCGAACCACACAGGCGACCGACGTCGGTCCCTGTCTGCCTGGGGTCACCGACGCCGGCCGATATATGACCGACGTCGGTTGCCTTCCTGTCTTACCCTGCCGACGCCGGTTGGCCAGACCAACGCCAAACACTTCTGACACTCAGCAACTCATTCTGCAACCTCCTCCATGTCTGCATCAGTGAAGCTTTTAGCTCCACAATCCTAACAAAAAGGATATATTTAGTCTTATTATGGTCACATAAATTAGAATACCAATGAGTTATCTGTATTTAGTGGCATTAACCAAATATTTTATATATTATAATGTTAATTTTAGATTCTATCCCATGGGTGTGCCAAGAGGCCTATGATATTCCATTTTGAACTTGCTTTAAATGTCACCAATGTACTTTTACCATGTGATGAAGATGTATTTTGGTTTTTGAATTTTTTAATGTGATCTAGGAATTTGACTCAAGAGAGGATGGTTAGTATGGTGTTAGTTCTAAAATGAAAAAAAAAATGAAAGAAACACACTAATATCATAACATCTCTAGGCCTAAACACTAGTGATATCTTAGTTAATAAAAGCAAATGACAAACACAACTAAAAATCAAGGAATCAAATACAAGAGTTCCTTCACATTCCTTAGATGCTTCAAATGCCTTTGTAATGGTGGCTTGCTTGGATTGTGCTCATGAAGTTCTTGGTAATGGAAGCTTGGCTACCTCCGTCTCTCCTTGGCACCTTATGGCTTTGGCTTGGCTTGGAATAAATTTGGTATGGTAACACTAGTTACTTGAAGCTTTTGGAACCAATTTGGCATTATAAATTTGCATCAAGAAAGCTTAGAAATGATGTTGTGAGGCCTCCTATTTATATATTTTTGGATTTGATCAAAATCAACCTCAATCATCCATCTCAATGTTGAGATGTGTGGTTGAGGATTAATTTAATTTTTGGAATTAAGTTTTTAATTATCCTCATCATGAAATTGGAAGAAGGGGAAATTAAGAGGCATAGAGGGCATCATGGAAGGCATTGATGAGGCATGGGAGGCATGACTCCTGATATTTATGGCATTTATGGCCTAGGGATGTATTCCCAAGAAATGAGGTCACTTGATGATGCAGATATTCAATATTCATTTCAAAAAACAAGTTTCCATGGAATTATTGATTAGGCCTTGATTTGGGTTAATTATCTCTTAAGCATGATTAAGCACTTTATGCAAAAATTACTCAAATTGATTAGAATATCTTGTTATTGGCCCTAAATGTGATTGGATTATAATTTTAAGGTGCTATTAGATGCGTTGGAACCGTATTCCCATTTAGGATGTTGCCAACAAAAAATAACAAAGGTACATGTCCTGTGCAAAATATTTGAT
Source organism: Torreya grandis (assembly GCA_037957365.1). Lineage (NCBI taxonomy): Eukaryota > Viridiplantae > Streptophyta > Pinopsida > Cupressales > Taxaceae > Torreya > Torreya grandis. The sequence continues at coordinate 837,633 of JARHVA010004325.1, read as the reverse complement.
AGGGAAGATCAATCCAAAGCACCCAGGTGGAAATTTGGCATTTTGACTCAAAATGAAATGATCAAAGTTAGCTATCCCATAAATTTCATTGCCTCATTTAGTGATACCCTGGCCAAAATCAACACTTGAATATGTTAGTTTCACATCATTTATCATGTTTTAGTGTTTTTAGGCCAAATTGTGCATTTTAGGTAGAAATTGGCCAAAAACCTGAATGGAGGTTATCGGTGGCCAGTTTTAGCTGTCTACATTTAATACCCAAATAGTAATGAAAATAACCTAAATTAATCATTTCAAATATTTTCATCAACTCTAATTTGAACTTTGTAGTGTACCATTCATTATTTCCTATGATGAGCAAATTATCAACATAAATCACTATACATTTTTTTTTTCAACTACTTTGATGAAAATATTTGTATTTTCAAACTTAAAGAATTTATATTTCATGTTCATAAAGTGCTCAACTAGTTTATCATACCATGCTTGAGGGGATTGTTTCAAACCATACAATGTCTTTTCAAGTTTGTAAACTTTATACTCTTGGTTTTTTACTATAAAAACTTTGGGTTGTATCATGTAAACTAATTTCTTGAAGTCACCATTTATAAAAATTAGTTTTGAAATTTATTTTGTGAAATTTCAATTTATTTTGAGCTATTAGAGCCAACATGGATTGAATGGTAGTCCATTTTGCTATAAGTGTAAAGGTTTATTATTGTTAATTCTTTCCTTTTGAGCATATTACTTTGTGACAAGTCTATATTTATGATTTTCAAGTGAGCCATCACCATTTTACTTGTTTTGGTAGACCCATTTTCATCCAATTGTTTTTTAGTTGAATGGAGGATCAACCAACTTCCAAGTCCCATTTTTTAGCAATGCATTGTACTCATCTTTCATTACTTGTTTCTAGGGTTCAAGCTTATAAGCTTGTTGAAAGACATGGTTCTAAATCAAATGAAGCATTGAGTTATTATATTATATAATCATTTAAAGTGATATTTTCAATACTATTTTTTATTACTTTAAGAAACTTGTCTAATTATGAAATGGTTGCATGTGCACTTTTAGTGCCTATTTTCCCAACTTCATCATGTTTGAAATCATTAAATATCTGGGTGGCCCACTTAGGCATATTTTTATATGGTTTAGGTGATTTAATTTCATATTCTAAAGTTAATTCACTTTTTAAACTCTATTATTATGGCCCTTGTATTGTTTGATGAGAATTCACTTTCTCTTTTATGAGGACTTTCATTCTCATGTATAGGAGATAATAAATAATCAATTTATTCTAGATTATAAGTCCCCCACTCACTATTTCCAACATCCAATTATATCTCCTTGTAGACATCAAAATTTACATATTTATCAAGTCAACTCAATTATCAATCAATGTTGGCTTTGTCCTTTGTAGTTTCATAAAAGATAACTTCTCTTATGACAATAAATTTAATCTTTTTCTCATCATATAACATGTATGCCTTGGAGGATTTAGAATATCCCAAGTGAATGCATTTGTAACTCCTATGGTCTAACTTATTACTCTTCTATTTTTGAATCAATGCATACAAAATGGATCCAAAAACTTGAAGAAATTACACTAAAGGAAGATGAACACACCACATATCATACATAGTCTTGAATTGAAGAGTTATTGATGGTGATATGTTATAGACGTATATTGTTGTTTTAGCTACTTCATCCCAAAAGTGTAGATTTACCCCTTTGAAGTATAACATGGCATGAACCATATTCATCATGGTCCTATTCATCCACTCTAAAGCTCCATTTTTTGTTGGGTTTTAGGAACTATGAGATGATGTTTGATCCAATTTTTCTCAAAATAGGATTCAAACTTATTTGAAATGTATTCACCACCACTATTAGTCATGAATGTTTCAATGTAGGTTTAAGATTAATTTTCAATCATCATTCAATTTTTTTTAAATGTATTGAATGCTTTAGATTTATATTTGAGAAAGTATATACAAGTCATTTTGTGATAATGATCAATGAACAACATGAGGTACTTATGACCACCAACTAAGAGAATCGAAAGATAACGTAAATATGAGTGAACTAGTTGTAAATTTATATTAACTTTAAATTATGAATTTTAAAATGGTTCTCTTGCATGTTTGGACAAAATGTAGGATTCACACTTTTCATTAAATTTTGTGGGTAAGGTAGGAAACCCAACAACACATTTATTTTTCAACACATGAATGTTACTATAGCAAGTATTCTTGAAAATAGCATGCCAAAACATGTTTGGAAACATTCCATCTTCAATGAGATGAGCATAATTCATTGAAACTAATGGCTCACCCTTGAGTTTGAGAAATTTTCCTTCTTCCTATCTATTCAAGATGACTACATTATCACATTTACTTTTGATAGTGATGCCACCATTGCCAAAAAATATGGAATGGCCTTATTTTAAATGATCACTAGAGACAATAATTTTGTTTCAATTGAGGAAGGTATAAAATATTTTGGATTTGTAAATCTGGAAGCTCTAAATACTTGAGTTAGATTGTTCTTCTTCCGTATGGTTTCAAACCTGATCTACTTATAAGGAATACTATACTAAAAATTTATTCATAAAAATTCTCAAAGAAGTAATTTTGGAAAGACATATGGGGTGGCACCAATATCAAGAACCCAAACATTAAACCATGATGAATTGACTAAGACATTTTTTGATTTATCATCTGAACTAGAAGCACACATTCATTGGTTAATTGAGTAGAGTTTTAATCTTTTATTTGTTTCTTTGACATTTCCTCTTTTTACTTAGGGTATGATTGAATTTTATCCCATGGAGTCCTAAATTCATAGGTTTTGTGGCTTCCTTTTATATCACACTATTTATGGTAAATGTGTTGTTTGTCATTTTATTTTAGATTTTGACCACCTTGATTGTCATTTTTTTCTATCTTTTCCCTTACTTTTATTCTTTTACTTATTATTTCCTTTGATTTTTAAATATGTGGCCTTATTAGATGTTTTGTAAAAAATTACATTTACATAGCACACACTTTCTCCTATGGACTCAATTTTCCTTCCAAAGGCCTTTTCTCTTTCTACCATATTTTCAACCAATTGATCAAATGTGAGAGTCTTCAAATAATTAATTTCTTGTAGAGACTCCAAGTAGGTTAAATAGTTGGGAAGAAGGGATTTTATGAATGTGGTCATATATATGTCAAATTTGACACCTGTGACATCTACATAATGCTTGATTATATGTATTTATGAAGCCAATCTCATCCCATCACCATATTTTAACTTGAGGTTACACAAATTCAACTAAAACTGAATGAATTCTATGTTTGAGTAGGAATCATATAGTTATTTCAATTTATGAAGTTCTTCCATGGAGTATTACATCCTTGAATATTATGAAACACATCTTCGTCAATTAGAGCCCTCATCAAGGCTAATGCTATCTAGTTTTTATGCTCCATGTATAAATATATTTTTCATTACCTATTGGCTAAACTGGTTGTGTATACCCATCATAAATATAAAACCATAGATCATTGAAGATGAGCCTATTCTCCACTTTTTAGGACCATTCTAACCAATTGTATTTTATGGTCAATATTGTGCCAAGGATTGATTTGATTGAATGCATTATTTTTGTTTTGAGTTTTATGTTTTTTAAATCCATAAATTTGTTCTTGATCACTCTAAACTATCCACTTTTATATTTACTACCAAAATGATATACCAAACCTATTTATATACCTACCCTTCCTCTATACCTTGGTAGTGAAAGAAACTTGTCATTTATTTATACCTGACAATATGTGAAAGAGGCATTAAGGCATTGAGATAAGAATGGTACATGGTACCTAGGTAACATTTGAAAATTATTCATTGTATCATTAACACCATATTAACAAGAAAAACTCATACTTGACAATATACTTAGTTTTTATTGATTTCAAGATTTATGCCTTTCAATATAAATGAATGGGTAAAGAGTAGTTTTCCTTGTTTCTAATTTATTTGTAAAATTGTTTTTTTTTCCAAATTTAAATATAATAGCTTGCTCAAGGATATTAAAAAATTCAAAATTTTAGATGATTCAAATTTTAAAAAAACACTTAAAAATGAAATTTTATTTTAAAGGAAAAATCATAAAATAATTCTCTTCCAATTTTGACATATATGCAATATTCCAATGGCCTCCTCAATGTTTGAATGAGATAAAAATTGAAGTTCATACTCTACCACTTGTCTTTGGACAACTCCAAATAGACAAATAAAACTTCAAGATCCACATAAGTTCTTAGACTTCCAAAGTAGAATTTGGAGAGTGGAACACCCATCCATAAACTTTTACATAGGTCACATTCAAATGTTAGTAGGTAATACATAGCCTGAATAGTCCAAAGTCTTAAATTTTTTTCAAGATACTGATACACCATCCATTATCAAATAATACATAGAAAAATTACAATAAGTGGTTGATATGCCTTATTATAAAATAATACTTAGTAATGAATACACCAAACTTAGGTATTACATAGTTAGAGTCAGATATATGTAGCTAAGAAAATCCTTGAGAGTTTCCATGTAGATAATTTGTAGACCATATTCAATGAAACTAAAAATTTACCTTTATATAGCTATAAAACCATGTCCAGGTAGCACCATAACTTCCTTTAATCAATACACCACCTTGAATGGATAATACATTGTTAATGAACAAACAATAAAAAACTACTAAATGAAAACAACTCTATGGAGGATATACGACTAGGAAAGTGGAAAGGACAATAAAAATAAACTAATGATTTTTTTTTTGGCTTTGATACCAATTTTAGGCTGGATAAATTATTGCTAGAATGATAATGAGAAATATTTGGTGTAAGCCAAAATTGTTTTCATGATTCAATTTGAAATGAGTGAATAAATACAAATAAATAAGCCAAGATATGGCCATTCAATTCACATTCAAGATGTCCATTCATATTCTTATATGACTCTTAAGTTATTTAGTATAAGACAAAAGCATTCCTATAATTACTCATAGAAATAAGTAAATATTATTTACAATAATATTACAAAATTAAAATTTTAGGTATTCATCAAGGGAATATATCCCACCTTAAATACATGGAAAAAAACCATTTGGATGTTATCTTTAACATGTCCTTCATCTTGAAAATGCTCCTCCTGAATGTTGCAACATCCTGCACCCATTAATTTCTCAAATCCTTGTTCAAATATGGTAATCAAATAAACATCTACATCATGCTATTTAATTTACTCTTACTATATGTAGTTAGTATCCTCTATTTCCTCATCACTACTATATATTATTACCTCATCACCAACATCTTGTTTCAACAAATTAACCTTCACAAGAAATCTCTATTCGAATTCCATGCAAGACGTTTTCACTTCCTCGCTTGATTCGTCCTCATATCCCTATGATTCCTATAATGTGTGAACTTTTAAATAATTTACAAAATATAAAAAAAACATTATCATAAAATTATTCATCTTTAACATATTTATTAGTATCACAGTCATTTTTATCTATAACACATGATATAGTTGATTCAGTAATAAGACATAAATTGTGTCCTATTCAACAAAGAGATATATTTTTTTGTTTAGTGATGGGTTCAATATTGTGAACAAAATTTTGATTTTAATGATATTCTATGGGAAAATTCACATTTTTTGTGTTTGAAGATCATTTGGCATGTCATTATTAAAGCAATCATAGTTCATCATAGGGACTAGGTTTGCTATTTGGGGAAAAAATTACCTATACAAGGTTTCAAGCATATAGATATGAGGGGATCCAAAGCATAAGATATATAATTTTAGGGGGTGAAAGTGTCTAAGGACTAATCATTATGAGTAAATATTAGTAGTATCTCTTTGAAAGATGAATTGATTAGGAAAATATTTTAAATCATATTCTATTACAATAATTTTATATAGATCCAATTTGTTGTAGAAAATAACATCATGTCTATCTAAAATAATAATCAATTAGATATTAACTAACTTAATATAATTATTATAATATTAGATTCAACCTCTACATAAGCTGAAGCTAATTTATTTGTTGTATAAGTTTTCAAGCATATAGATATGAGGGGATCCAAATCATGAATGTATACATATAGAATAACATCCTCTTAAGGTCTATATGTGATGGGAATTTTGTTATATATCTATTGAAATTTGAGATTTAAATTAATGATTGGTTGATTGAGTTGTGTTTTGACTGTGAACAAAATGTTAAACAAATCAAGTGGATTAATGAGTTGTCCAAATTTTAAAAGGAATGCATATTATTATTCATTCTAGTTGAGAGTTGAACTAGGCACTAAATTTAAAAACAATTCATACTCAAAACCATCTTTTTTTTTTGAAAGAATGAATTTATTTAGCTATCTTATCATATTGAAAATTTGGGAGACAATTGAAAGCATTTCTTATATTTTCATGTTGAACACCAGGAATGTTTATCCCTATTTCAACAAGCCAAGACTTGTTTTCTCTCTCTCTATCTTTAATTTTATTTTATGATTTTTTTACATATTTGATAGAAATTAAAATTAAATAACACATTGGGGGAAATTGATTGCAAATGGGCCCCTCCTTCTAGCACCAATTAACACTATTGATGTGGGTTTTATACGCACCATAAATAATGGTTTTTCACCCTCTTATTTTTGTATCATCAAAGTAGCCCAGATCATGATTTTTAGGTATTCAATTTTATATATAACCAAGTGGTAGACTAGTAGTATGTGACGTACAACATAATAAAGAAAATTTACCCAAGTCATCAAAATAATGCTAAAGGGTGGATATTTACAATGATGATATGATAGAATGACTGAATCTCATTAAAAAAAGGGGGAAGGGCAGGGTAGAAAATAAGGTTTCAAATTATCGTATAGTAATCCTTTCACTTAAGAAACACTTTCTGAGATCTATTATAAGTCAACCAACATTCATCAAATCTAGTCATGCACTCAAATATGAATAAAAATGGTGCAAGATTCTAAGGACTAATCATTATGAGTAAATCTCAGTAGTATCTCTTTATAAGATAAATTGATTAGGAAAATATATTAAATCATATTCTATTATAATAATTTTATAAAGATCTAATTTATTTTATAAAATAACATCACATCTATCTAAAATAATAATCAATTAGAAATTAACTAGCTGAAATTATTAGAATATTAGAACTATACATTATAAAAAATCATAATAAAACATATAAATTTCATATAATGATCACTAAAAGCTAAGAAAATACAACATTAATATGAAATTATAAGAATGAATAAAATAATAACAAACTCACTAAACATCTGTAAATATTTTTCAAACATTTAGAATCTCCTAAAAAACAATTTTAAATACGATTGTTTCAATACATAGTATTTATAAAGGTCCATGGTCATTGCTTTTTTCTTTTACAAAAGCTTTCACGTGATCCCTTATTAAAAATAAACTAAATCTAAAACTATATAAACCAACTAAAAAATAAAACTTCTAGATTTAAATACAAATTTAAAACAACTTGTGCTAATATAAAATATAACTAAAAAGGTACTTCTATTTTGAGGTCATTTAGACTTTTTCCTTGTCTAAATTTAGAACATGTAATTGCAACTTTAATTTTTTGCAAATTTTCTTGTTGCATATTCTATATGGAATTTTTGGGAGCTTCCAGGTATTTTTTAGAGATCGTGGAGTTTCTATACATAGTTAAGTTGAGTGCTATTTTATATCAAAATTTAAGCTTTCTAAAAAGGTATTATGATCCAAATTTAGAGAAAACCTAGAAAAGTTAGCCTTGACAAGCCTATGACTTATATTAATGTTTAGTAATCTCTACATGCATTTTAATTTGAATGACATTTATGATTATTTCTATATTTGACCTAAAATTTAGGGTTACTTGTGATCATATATCAAGCATTACTGATTAATTTATTACCCTTTAATATTAACGTGGTATTTACACATTAATTTTCTCTACCCATCCTATGTAAATATCCCTATATTACAATTATGCTCTACTATTTATTAATGGATAAATTGTATGAATTTACATGAAACTTGTGATGGTTTTTTAGGTTAACAAATATAAAACTTAACCTTATTTTCATAGAGTAATGTGGATTACTCTAAGTGGTTTGGGCCCTTAAGGAATATTCATAGTGTAGGATGGCTTATGATGTAGAATCATAGTCCATGTTTATTTGTCATGTAACTTATATGAGCTATCAATAATCACTTCTCATTTTCCATGTGGATTGTGTGAGCCTATCTTATGTGCTTAGTCAAAGTGTGAGTACTTATGTACCAACCATGTGGCTATTCTCAATTGGATTGTAGTTTTATGGTTCTTGAATCTTCATTGGCATTATCTAGTCATGTAACACCATGAAGTCTATGGAAATGAGACAAATTGCATCTTATGATTGGATAACACTCTTGGGGTATCATAGTACCAACATATTTTTTTGATTTTTTTGAATGCATAGTGAATTGAATGGTGACATGCATCCCACTACTATTTATTTGTATTTATGAAATTATAAGTCCTTAGCATTTTGAATGTGTAGATAATGCATGGTTGTGAGGATGTGAAAATTTGATGCATGACATCTCTTGGTTGGCTCATATTTTGAAAATTCTTAGAATATGGTTTGAGCCATTTGATTTATGTGAGATTGTGAGGTAGCTATGAACATGATCCAATTCATCTTGTGACTAACTCATAGTTATATATTTTTCAACCTATCACGAGTAGGTGTGAGCATTATGATGTGCACAATAAATAAAATCATGAAACATTGAATGTTATGATAATTTCATAATCACACTGTTATCAAAATGTGGTGCACAAAAGCTTAAACACTTAGTGGTGTGATGAAAAACTTGTGTGTCAATTTAAACATAAGTGAGTCACAAAACATGAATCTAGACCAAATAAAAAAATAATTAACATTTAAAAAGAGTGCTTAAAATATAAAAAGATCGATCATAAGGCCTTGTGAATTTCATATTATATGCTTGCTTCAATAGTATGAAAATAGGCCAAATAAAAAAATCACAATAAAAACCTACATGAATAATCTCTAAAAAATTGATTTATCTACATACATTAAACTCAAAATTATTTGTGAGATAATCATTAGAATGTGTTAGATTAAGCTTTGAAATTTAAAGGATTATTGGAACAAATAAGCAAAGAATTTAACAATTATTCTCATAGGATCCTTAATGATTTGTAAGTTTTATTTTTATACCTATTACAAAATGAATGGGAGTGTGTTGATCACAACATATATAAGCCTTATATATAAAATTATTTCTTGTGAATTTACATATATATATATATATATATATATATATATATCCTCAATTATGAATTGGGAACTTATTCTTCTTTGTCTCTTGTCTTCTTATTTAATCTCTTTACTTTGCGTCAATTTGTTTTTATTATTTATAGATTCATTTGATTTTTCACATGTATCCTTATTTCTATTTTAATTAGCATTGAGTTTTTCTTAACTTTTGCCATTGGCACCCCAATAGAAAATTCACACACACACACACACACACACACACACACACACACACACACACACACACACACACACACACACACACACACACACACACACACACACACACACACACACACACACACACACACACACACACACACACACACACACACAAACACAAATCCCATTGGACATGTTTAGGGATAAACATTCATTGTTATAAAATTACTTATGAGGCACATACTAATCTTAGCTTATTGTTTATTACAAAATATAAAGTTTCTAAAGGTAGATATCTATTATACATGTCTATATAAAATTAGGGCCTAGGACAAACAACACTTGGACTTGAATCCAAATGATTTGATACACACTAACATTAAAAGGATAAATATATGTGGTTTGATCCCTCTTCAGAGTATTGCAAATGTAGGTAATGATAATCTAGTCAACGAGGATTAGTTGAGTTTAGATCAACTTAACCCACTAACCATTTTTTGTGTCTCCTTGATTAAGAGTGAAATTTTATGTTTTGAATAAAGGAGAAAGAATACAAGATTATTTGCACAGGTCTAAGGGTGATTGAACATAGGAAATACATCTATAGATGTAGGTGGATAGGCTAAAAAAATAGATTAACTTATCCATCTTGGATGAGTTAATTATAGGTAAATGAATTTGGAATTCCAAAAACATTCTAAATATTATAGAGGTATCTTACACTATCCTTGTAACTTGTTCTTGATTTGAATGAAAATATAAATTTTGTGAGCTTACTTGACAACTTATGACAAGATATTCAAAAACCAAGACTGAATTATAACAATCTAAGTAATTCTCATCCCTTAGATACTTGAAATTTTTTATACTTAGCATGTGCAATGAAACATAGGTAGCATCAATTTTGTATAATTATTAATGTACATTGTGCAATTTGAATATAAATTTTTTATGCTTGTTTAGATAACTAAATAAAAAATAAGGTAAAACAAGAACTTGATGGATAAAAATGGCTTTGTTTTGGCCTATGTTGAAGCTTAGTAGGTTTTTGAAAACTAACTACTTATCATGGGATTCAATGGTTAAAAAAATTAAAAAAATAATACATGTATAACGTATTTTAGCCATGTTGTCCAATGTGGTGTAGTGTATACTCTATACTATTTTCAACACTATAATAAATTCTTGATGTAATAATAAATGCTTTATATTTCCTTAAATTATTTAATTACTACTCTAAATGTTAGAATTAATTTCTCTTATACAAATACACTAATGCACTTAAGCATTTATAGACTTATCAAATTAAAATTAGGACCCTATTGGTGCACATATTGACTGAGCAAGAAAATTGGCAAGGGAGAACCACAACCCATGAGATTCCTAAAAAAGGCTTAGAAGGGCCCAAACCAAAAATTATATAATGTATTTTCTAGTAAAAACTATAGAAAACTAAGGAAACACAAGGGGAGAGGAGATAAAAGAGGAGGAGAGAGAAAACACGAGGAACACAATTGAAAAAAACCATAACATGGGGAAAACACACCATTAAGATCCTAATATGGACTAATAATTAAAAAACACATTGTTACCCTATAATAATTCAATTTCACAATTGATAAATACCCCCGAACCAAAATTACGTGTCTACATGATGCCCTACTTTGATGTATGTGCATATAGTTGTCAAAGTAAAACAAGTAGAATGTGGATACAAAATCCTACATTCAAGCTCTTACATCAACTCCAATGTTATTTAAATGTTTTAGAGACATGAATGTGGATAAGTGTTCAACCAATTATTGGGAATATTAATTTAGTGTGTCATAGTTAGAATATTATTATTATTGTATTAGGATTGATAATATTAGGTGTGAATGAGTTGTTCAAGTTGTTAAAATAATTTACCTAGAATATTTTGAGTGGTTTTAGGAGATAGGTGTATATACCTATTTTATAGGAGTAAAAATTTGTATATTAATATCTCCTTTCTATAAATAAAATTAATTAATTTTTATGCATTATATCATAATAAATAAAATATTTTATATTAGAGTAGTGATTCCTTTGATTGCTAAGATGGTGTAATGAGTGTGAAGGGAGAACCCTCTCTTGTAATGAACCTATGGATGATAATTTAGTGTTTTAAATAATCCATAAGGTATGTTATTAATTTAAAAAAAATTAGTGTTTTTAAAGATTAAGATATCCACACTAGTTCATTCTTTGCAAGATTTCATGCATGTTTTTGGAGAGTCTAGTTTGAATTTTTTTTGTTCATGCATATTAATATTCATTAATTAAATTATTCTTCACCATGTACATGATTTAATAGTCACATTAAAATTATAATAAGCTGTGCATTACCTATAAATTCATATTAACATTAAATCCTTGTATCAAATGTGAAGCTTTCTTGAAGGATTTAGATCTGATATCTAACCTTGAAGGTGTGTGCCAAGGAAAAAAAATAAGACAATATAATGCTATATATAATATAACACACACACACATAAAATACTATGGAAAATAAACTTGATTCACTTCCTTTGTTTACTTACTTTCATTGCCTTAAAATTATAAAAATGATGAATACAAATTTATAGAAATGATTTGCTTCATCCACAAGATTCCACTCACAACCCACTAACTTGCAATATCCTCCACTAACATATTTTAATAAATCTTAATATTCCACTAACATATTTTTTATCCCAATAATATTCCATTAACATATTTTATAACCACCTAAATTCCACTAGCATCATTTTGTCAACCACTAATATTTCACTAACATCATTTCAACATTCCAATCACACATACTCAATGCTAATGGGGCCGATATTATATTATAACACTCCCAATTAAGCTTGAATTCACATATTTATGACACATAAATAGTTTATTATATACTTAAAGTTTTATTTTGAAAATGCCTTAGCAAATATGTCAGTGAGTTGCTTCTCAGACTTACAAAATTTAAGTTTTATCTCACCTTTTCAACTAATTTTATAATAAAATGATTCTTGATTTCTATATGTTTGATTATCACATGAAAAACATGATCATTTGACAAATAAATGTGGTGTAATCAAAAATATGGGGAGACTAATTAAAGTCTTCCATTAATTCCATGTTACAGGGGTTTACACAATTTAATGAACACACATGCATATCATCAAATAATTTGAAAACAACCAACAGAGATTATATTCATTACTTTGACATAACATAATTAAAATTAAATATATGAAAAAATATAACTTATTTCATACACAACATGTAGGAAATAAAATACAAAGACACCATATGGTGTTGCACATAACTTATACCTTTGAAATGGTAGCATGCATAGTCCAATCAGACTGAAAAATTGAGACAATATAATGTATGGTCTTCTTCCTAATTTACTAACTGATTGATCCCCTTGAAATAGTAGGTGTTTTTTTATAATGAAGATAATATATGCCTTTACACATTACCTAATATTGTAATGTCTCCCTATGATGTTTTACATTCTTTCTTTAGCGTTATATGTTTTAAATTGGTTCAAGAAAAGACAAAAATCAATAGGATGCATCTATACACATTTAAATAGGGATTTTGGAGACTTTATAAACTTTTTTATACCCTATTAAGTCTCTCCTAGGTGATAAAATCCATTTAAATATGTAAAATACCTAATTATGTCTCACTTTGCTAATATACATAGACATGGAGGCTTGCCTTAACACAAAATCCATTTCTAGCTTCACTCCACTAATTTACACAATGAATCTACTAAGGATTCCCTTATAGAACTTATGTATGACACTGGATTGAAATACATTTGAATTTACATGCATTATTCAAATATTTTGACCAATATTTTGATGAGACCTAATAAAGCTATCAATTCTATTTCTAGTTGTGAGAAAGAGAGAGGACTCACTAAAGTGTTATGTAGGTAAGAAGATCTAAATAACACCTATACACACTTTAGATATTAAAGTGCATTCTAATTTTCATTAAAATATCTATATGTTCTAATATGTATTCAATATTCTTATTAACATTATAATTTTGTATTTGAGTCGAGAGACCTCATTAGAAAATGAAATCTGATGGATAATGCATGCTAGACCTAGTTAAAGACATTCAAGTCATTTGAGAAGAATACATCTATTTATTATGCATAAGAATCCATGATAATATCAGTTGAGAAACTAAATACAATCACATCAACTCTTTTCAATTTATTTTCATGAAGTAGCAATCCTACATCTACAACAATGGTGAAATATATCTCAAGGCACAAACAAATCAATACAAATTTATCTCCATTCTCAAAGTTGTAATAAAACTACAAAGTCATTACGATGTGTGAAATTGAAAAACACACCATGCAAAGGCAAAATAAAAACAAATAACATAAATATGAATGCACACTCTATTTTTAGTGATGCAATATTTCTTAGAACCATGGATTCTCCTACATTAGACACCTGAGTTTCAAGTAATGTGATGTCTACATCACATGGATGTGATGGGATAAGTATCAAATATACTCTTGTGGTCATGATGCAAAGTAACCATGACATCCCCTTCCAACATACCAAGTAAATCAACTAAATTTTCTTTTTTCTACACCATTTCCAACTCCTACATGTTGGTTTCTCTTCTCTTATTTTAAAATTTCTAATCTCTCTCACACTCCTTATGGGATTTGACCACCCACCATACTCTCTCTTGGGTGGGATTAGACCCACCATCATCCATCCTCCTCTACCAAAGGCATAACCATCTCTCAATCAAATCACTTATGGGATGAAACCCACTCTCATCCTTCCACCACCACTAAGATGCTTGATCATTCATATCACTCTCCCACATGGGTTCAAACCCATCATAGAATAACTACATCCTCCTAAATCTTACTTAGATTTTATCACAACTTATCCAACTAGATATTAGATCACCTAAAACATCACATATCCATGGTTATAAATATACACTCATGGATGCAATCTCATCTATCATTCCAAATATCAACACAATTGAATCAAAATACACTAGGGCATCCAAATAAAAACTAATAACATAAATAATCATGTGACTCAAGAAAAATTATTACCTTTCATCCTTCATTATTCATATTTATATAACAAGCAATCTCTCTATCTTAACTATAAATTTAGCTTCTACACCACATTATTAGAGTGTAATGCATATTAGTAACACCTTTCTACACTTTGTGAGCTCGAGAGACTCACTCTCCATACCTAAAACATTAGGTTCCTCAACATATACCATGGTTGATATAAAAATCAATTGCACTCTCTCATCCATCATTCTCTACAAGTTTGCTTCATGTCAAGCTTTGGCTTCTCAAATCCTTTACCATCATTCTTCTCACTCTTTAGGATAATATTAAACTATTCTAGGGATAACTCTCCTTAATTGATTATCTATAAATGATCCTTTGTTTGCATATATCCTTGAGAACCAACTTGTTCCCATGCTCTATCACTCTCTCTTGTCTCCAAATTAGCTTGAAGACACTCCTATATGGCTGGAATATCATCATCAACCAGCTCTTCATCTACCACTACCATATACATCACTTGATTATCTTTTTCAATTTGCCTCTCATACATATGAGCTTGTTAGATTGAACTAAATTTAGTCCTCTTCTGATCCACTCTCTCTATAACTAGACATACACATTGCACAAACACATTAGGGGAAACAAAATCTCCCTCAAGCTCATATAACTCAATAATCACTTTATCATGATCTAAAGGCATTTTTTCCAACCCTTGTCCAATGATTTCATGTTTCTCATGTATTTCACTCACACCATGGGATATTAATGGCCCATTCTCCATAACTCTCAAGTTTGTTGTCACCTCATATATACATCTATTTTTAGCTCCTTCACATGGATGATCCTTCACTAAAATATTCTTGTATGTACTTGATTACATCACATCTACATCTAATACTTCCACCATGAAAATTTGAAACTTTTCTTGGCTACTCTCTTCACTCACCCGTAACTATATGTGGCTGCCATAGTTTTTCAACTCAATTTTTTCATTCATATAAACATGTATCATTCCTTGGCTATCCTAAACCCTAATACTATCCAAAACAAATGTGAAAATATCATTTCCATTATGAACCAAGGAAAAATCAAAATTTTCCCTCTCATGGTCTTCACAATCACTTGACCATCATCACACAATGGATCTTTATCTTCTGGTAGATAATGTACCACCTCCACATCATATTTCATGAGGATATCTTCACCCACATGCTAATCACATCTCTCAAACACATTAATTTTATAAAAATCAAAATTAGGTTCTACATATAGAAGCCTCTCCTTATTGCCTTCCATGATAACCTACTCATTAGTGTACCTATGCACCTCCATACTACTTCTCAAAGTAGTATTTGGATATTCACATGATATTTACTAATTTTTATTGACTCTCTTGGTAACATTATTATCAATAATAATCTCAATACTCTTCACATGAAGCTTCCTCAATGATCTCAATTGGTGCACAAATTGACCCAACATCTTGGAAACCATATGTTCCCACTTACACACCTTCATCTTACCTTTCATTATCTCCTCACTTGGAGATATTTCCAAAACATGGATGTAACTCCACATAAATAATTTCATACAACTTTCACCCTCATGGAGTCAACAATATTATCATGCTCAAAACACATCTATAGCTCAAATATCCAAGTCATGAGCCATTTTAAATTCTCTTTTCCACAAAATAAGAAAATAACATCAAATGATTTACTTCTTTTTTAACCACAACATTGAATGGTTTCTTTCATCTACTAGCCTCTTTTCCTCCACTTGTCCAACCTATTTTCCTCTACTTGGTAGTATTTAACTATTCACATGATAACTCCCCATCTTTATTACCTCACTTGGAAATATTATTTTCACTAATGATCTCAATCCTCTTCACATGAAGCTTCCTCAACCATCTTGACTAAATTTTTGGGTGTACAAATCAACCCAACATCTTGGAAACCATATGTTCCCATTCACACACCTTTTTCTTACCTTTCCATTTTCTCTTCACTTGAAGATCTTTCCAAAATGTGGATGTAACTCCACATAATCATTTACATGTAGCCTTCATACTCATGGTGTCAAATTATCAAAACACTTATCTAGCTCAACTATCTAAGTCATGATTTGTTTTGAATTCTCTTTTCCATAAAATAAGAAAATAACATCAAATGATTTACCTCTTTTTTCCACCATAGCCTTGGGCTGGTTTATTCATTTGCTAACCTATTTTCCTTTTCTTTTTTGGCATCTATCCAAATCATCTATCTACACTTGTAGGGATAAAAACCCCATCATTAAATCTTATTCATTATCATCACATACAACTTCACCATCATCACCAAGTACAGTCATATCAAGTATTGCATGGAATTCTTTCAACATCTCTATCAACTCACCCATCTCACATGCCCTTCTATTATGTGCCATATCTCACCATGAATCAAAAATATCCTCTCTAATAACATGTTAAAAAATCAAAATAGATCCTCTCTCAAACCCCCTCATAAAATTTTTAGGATTACACACACCTATAACCACATATGCAAGCTTCTCAAAAAATTACAACTCTATGTAGACTACTCTCTCACAACCTAAAACACACATCAATGAGTTTTATTCCACAAACACAAATACAAGGAAACTACCTTACTCTGATACCACTTGGTGTAAGCATAGTAAGGGGGAGACCAAATATATTCTACCATTAATTACCATATTTTAAAGGTTTACATAATTCAATAGACACACATGCATATCATCAAATAGTTTAAAAATAACTAATAGAGATTATATTCATTTATTTAACATAATAGAATTCAAATTTAATCTATTCTATAATATGGATTTTTTCATAAATAACATGGAGGAAAAAAAATACAAATACACCCTTTGGTGTTGCACATAACTTCTACCTTTGAAATGGTAGCATGTGTAGTCCTCAAACCAAAAAATGAGATAATACAATGTCTAGTCTTATTCCTAATTTACCAATTGAGTGAGACCTTAGAAATAGTAAGTCCTTTTTTATAATGAAGAGAATATATGACTTTATGAACTCCCCAACATTCCAATGTCTCCCTCTGATGTTTGGTTCTATATGATAATGTAATAGAAAAAATTGTAGCAGTAAAAATCTAGTGGTAAAAACATAGTATGAAAAAAAATTAGTATGACAAAAACATCACAAGGACAAAACATAGCGAGGAAATAATGTATATATATTGGTAATGTTGTAAAAGTGTTATTAAGAGCATAATTGGGACATTTTAGTGATTATCACATTGTTTATTTATTGTCTAGTTCTATTTGTTGATAATAGTTAACATTTCATGGTGGAAAAGTAATGCACCAAATTTACAAACAAAATAATAGAGGAAAATGTGATTTCATGAGTTTGGACCTTTAGTTGAATGTTGTATCATCTTCTATGTGAGCACATCCTTTACTATGTTTTGTTCCTATAATGTTTTATCCTCACTACATTTTTTCCTTGATATATTTTATCCTCACTACATTTTTCATGCCACTTTTTTAACCACTATTTTTTTAATGGATGTCCGATGTTTTACATTCTTTCTCCAGTGTTACATATTTCAAACCAGTTTAAGAAAAGACAAAAATCACTTGGATGCATATACATGCATTCAAATTGGGATTTTGGATACCTTATACACTGTTTATATCCTATTATATCTCTCTTTGATGTTAAAATCCATTTAAACAAGTAAAATACCTAATTGGGTCTATATTTGATGATATACATAGACATGGAGGCTTGTTTAACACAAAATCCATTTTGGACTTCACTCCAACTTACACTATGACTCTTCCAAATATTCCTACATAAAAATTTGACCTGAGACTGCATTGAATTATATTTGAAGTTCTATGAACCATTCAAATATTTTGACAAAAATTTAACCAATCTTTTGATGAGACCCACTAGAGATATCAATTCTATTTTTAGCTACAAAAGAGATAGAGGACTCACTAAAGTGTTATGTAGGAAAGAAGATCCAAGTAACACCTATACGGGCTTTGGGTCTCAAAGTGCATTCTAAGATTCATTCAAATGTCTACACATTATAATATGTAGTCAATATTCATATTAACATCACCATTTTTTATTTGAGTTGAGAAACCCTATTAAAAAATGAAATTTGATGGACAAAACATTCTACAACCCAATCAAAAAAATTCAAGTCCTTTGAGTGGAATACAACCCTTTCTTGTGCATAGTAATGCATGATAATATCAGTTGAGAAACTAAATATGATCACATCAACTCTTTTCAATTTATTTTCATGAAATAGTAGGACTACATCTATAACAATGGTGGAAAATCTCTGAAGGCACGAGCAAAGCAATACAAATCTATATCCATTATCTAAGTTATAATATAACTATAAAGTCATTCTAATGTGTGAAAATACCAAACACACCATACAAATGAAAAATCAAAACTAAAAATAGAAATATTACTTAGGACTATGGATGCTCCTACTTCACAATAGAAGATATGTTGTCACAAAATATCATTGATGCTCCTTATTTCTCTTCATGTACACATTTTAAATTCTCCTAATCCACATAGTTTGGCATGCTGATAAATTTAATGCTATATACTTAGATTAGTCTAGGGAAAGTGAGACAATAGGTTGCTTACTTAAAGACCATGAAATTACTCCTAACCCAATATGGAACACATATTCATATGTCCTCTTTCCATCATCAAGACTACTAGGCCAATTATAGTCCACATATATAACTAACTTAAAGTCATCTACTACTACATACAAGATTTCATATCCTATTGTTTCATTAACATAACTCAAGATCCTTTTACCTTATTTTGAGTATCCCTCTTTCAATGTCTCCATAAATCTAGAGATCAGGCTAACTACATACATGATATCTGATCTATTATATTAAAACACATCAAGATTCTTAACAAGATATTATATCCCATGGTGTCCACATTATCATTGAATTATTATTTATTTAGTTGAAAACTTCTTTTGGTTGGTTTTGATATTGGTTTATTGTCTAACATCCTAAATATCTCTAAAATCTCTTTTGTATACTTGGCTTGGCATATAAATATGCCTTCATTCATTTTTTTAACTTATATTCCAAGAAAATACTTCAATAAACCTAAATAGGGCATTTCAAACTCTCTCTTCATGGCTGATTTGAATGTTTCTATGGATTGATTTTCATTTTTAGTAAATATTATATCATCCACATATAAAAAAACATTTAAAATATCTTCATTATTCACCTTGACATAAAGAGTTGGATAACTACTATTTTTACTAAAGACATTGATCAACAAGTATGAATCTATTTAGCTATATCACACACTTGGTGCTTTCTTGAGCCCATATAATTATTTATTCAACTATACACCATGTTTTCATGCTTGATAATTTCATAACCATGTGGTTATCCCACATAAACCTCTTCTTCTAACACACCATTAAAGAAATTTGACTTGAGATCCATTTTATACACCTTTAATTTGTGTTGAGAAGCTATTTTAATGATGTTTGTCATCACCTATATCCTTTTTATGGGATCACATGTCTCATTATATTCACATCCAATCATTTCTTGTATCTCTTAACAACTAGCCTTACCTTGTGCCTTTCAATTTTTCTCTCTAGAGTAGTTTTGGTTTTGTAAATCCACTTGACACCTATGATATATTTTATTTTTGGAAGATATACTAGATCACATGTCCTATTTTTCTCTATTGCATGAATTTCATCATTCATTAATTCACACTAATTTTTATCTTTAATTGCATATTCAAAATAGATAAGATAAGATACCAAAAATAGAAAAAAATTCATAGTCTCATCCTCATTTTATTCATACCTTAACTAATCATATATATATTTCAATCTCTTTGTCCTTATTAGGTGATGATTTGAGTTGGATGACTATGAAGTCATATCATGAGCTACTCCTTGAGATCCTTGTAGGATAATGCTACTAGATGACTTATTAATTTATGAAATAGTATACCAACTTGATGTATTAGTGGTTCTACCACTTGATGGTTCAGTTTCAAGAAAGGGTACACAAGCTTTTGTTTACACTTGTTGATGCTCTTGTTTATCTTCCCATTATATATCCTCAATAAACTAAACATCTAGGCTGATTATTAGTTCCTTGGTGACTATATTATACAAATAGTAAGCTTTTGATTGCTCACTATATTTGATGAAGATGATTTTTTATCCTTTATCATCGCATTTTGTTCTCCTTTGCTAGGGAACACATGCATATACCACACATACAAAAACTCTAAGGTGTTCAATGTTTGGCTTCCAATTGCTCCATGCTTCTTGAGGGATCATATCCCTAACACTCTTAGTTGGCCATATATTGAGAACATATATTGTTGTTGTTCCAACTTTATCCCAAAACTCTTAGAATTCTTTTGGCATTTAGCATGCTTATTTTCATGTATTGAATAATCTAGTTCTTCCTATTAGCTACACCATTTTATGTAGTGTATACCTCATGACAAACTAGTTCTTGATCAATTATTCTTGTAAAAATTCAAAAAATTATTTGAAATATATTCTCCCCCTCTATTTATTCTCAAAATATTTATGCAAAGGCAATTTTGATTTTCAACCATGGCCTTGAAATACTTAAATATTTAAAATGCCTATGATTTGTACTTTAGGAAGTAGAACCACATCTTTCTACTGAAGTCATCTATGAAAGTAATGAAATACTAAATCTTGGATAAAGAGGGAGTCTTCATAGAACCACACAATTTTGAATGAATTAGATTTAGAGGAACTCTATCTCTATATGAATTCCCTGAGTGAAATAAAGTCCTATGTTGTTTCCTTAATATTCAACCTTCACACACTTTATTTAACTATTTTATTAGGGGAACCCTCTTACCATTCATTTATTATAAATAATATTCAACCCAATAAAACTCAAATGACCATACCTAAGGTACCAAAGAGTGGATTAACCAATTTCAACTATTTTAAACATTATTGATAACTCACTTTGCATCCTCAAAGGAAACATTCGATTGATTGTCATCTTGACTACTAAAATCTACATATTGCTTCCACTTATATCATAAATGATGCACTATCCATATTCAAATATCACCTTATACCCATTTCAGACCAGATGATCAATGCTAATCAAGTTGTGCTTTAACCCTAAAACATAATAAACATCTTGAATTTGTCTCTTATCACCTTTATTGGTGTGGAAATAACTATTTCCTTTATTCATGATAGGGATCTAGTCATTGTTCCCAACTTCACTCATGATTTGATTAATTAATCTATATTATTGAAAATATCTTTATTCCCACTCATTTGGTTACCTTAACCACTATCTAAATACCATATTTATCTATTACCTTGCTCAAATATATTTCATGTTATAAAAATTTCCACATGATTCATTCCTATCAGGTTCACCCTCTTGTGCCTTGGAGAATTTTGAGCTTTGCCTATTCAGATCATACTCTTTATTTCTACATTCACTAGCATAGTGTCCATACTTATTAAAATAATAGTATTAGACATTTTATTTATCATACCTATGCATATAACCTCCTATTGAAGTGTTGATTCTCCTTCCTCTTCCTCTTCCATGTGATTCTTGATGATCTTGTCTTTCACCTTCTTGACTATTGCAATCTCTACCTCTACATCTACTATTTTCTCCTCTCCCATTGCCTCTCACATTCACATTTGTATTGAAGGATTATTCATTGGAAGATGTGGATGATTTATTAAACCTTTATTCATGGGTTTGAAAGGAACCCATCAAATCATCAATTATCATTTGTCTCAAGTATTTAGACTCAATTACAATCACTATAGGATCAAATCTAATCAAAAGGATACAAAACACCTTCTTTATGATTATACAATATTCAAGAGTGTCTCTATTTGTATTTATCTAATTAACAATGTTCATTATCCTAGTAAATAAGTCATTGATAAACTCACTTTATCTCATCTATAGGGTCTCAAAATCCCTTCTCAACAAATACAACTTTACTTGCTTCACCTTGTCACTACCTTAATATGCATTTCTAAAAATGTCCCATGCTTACATGGAATTAATAATTTCTATTATCCTTAGAAATATTGAATCACTTAATGGCATATAAATATATATTAAAGCATTGGAATCCTTCTTTCTATTCTCCTTAAAAAAAATTATTTGTGCTTGAGTGTGGGCATTGAATGTTTCCAGGCCTATAAATTTTTTATAACCACATTATACAAGCTCTTATAAATCTTGTGATAAAAAAATTGTCTTCATATTTATGAACCATAAATCATAGCTATTTATATAAAATATTGAATGATTCTACCATGAATTAATTATATTGGTTGAGATACTCAATTATGGCCACAACTAGCTTCCAACCAAACTTTAGTCTAATTCCAACAAACCATTTCAAATTAGGCTTAGGAATCATTGAATGCTCTAATTTGATTGTGCATCATTTATCAAAGCTTAGAATTGTGTTGAGGTATCCCTAGTTGGGATGCTATCCTGTATGCAATGACAACCTCTCATGGATTCATCCCTAATCACCTTGCGAAATCACAACTGAAAATTTGGCCTATAAACCTATTAAGTGGGGCACTTGCATACTTAATCAAAATATTAAAAGAGATAAAATGCTAATCAAAATCAATTATCAAATTAAAAAAGATTAAATGCATAGTTTAATTATCCATTTGAAATTAATGAATATCTAAAAATGGAAATTCTAAAAATCAAATATCAAAGCCTTTCATCATTGCCTTTATGAGTTTTCAAGCTCTTTGAAAATACCCTAAATATCTAATTTGAGAGCCAAGCCTAGTAATTGAAAATCATAATTAGTTGAAAAATATTAACTAAATTGAAGTTAGTTTTAACTCACCTAGGGTTAGTTTGAACCCATTTCATGTTTAAACTCAACCTTAACTCACCTTGGGTGAGAGTTAATTCATAAAGCTATAAATATAAGGCCATGCCTATTATTTTTCAAGATATTTTGGTGAAAATTTATTATGGAAAAATATATTCAAAAAGATCTTTGTTGTAATGTTATAATGCATAAATGCCTTGCAAGAAGTGTTACAATGCCCAAATCTTAAGCCAAGCAACATCAAAGCCAAGGTGCCAAGGAAAGAAGGAGCCAAAACACCTTCATTGTCAAAGAATTTTTGATGCAAAAGTTGAGCAAGCCATTTAGAGATCAAAAGAAGGTAAAATAATTTTTTCTTTTATATTTTTGTTGTGATTTCATTTAATTTTATTACCTAAGCTCTCCCTAATGTCTAGACTATAGGAGTTAGGATTTTAGTGTGTTCATTTAATTTTTTTTTATGAGACTAACACAAGACTAACCTCCCTTATATGTTAAATCCACGTTCACATGTTGGCATGCTTGGTGGAACTCACACCTCAAAAATTTGATATAAAATCTTTTTAGAGAACTCTCCTAAAAATTTTCATTTAAAAATTTAAGCTTGCTAATCAAAACATGTGAAAATTGAAGGCTAAAGGACATTTTTATGGAAATCATGAAGTTACCCTATGCAACCATGATTTTGCTCTCTGGATTCATGGTATTATATAATTATCATATTATTATGTTGACCACTATGGTTCTTAGGCTAACTATTTGTGTTTGGAGGGTAATCAATGATATTATAATATCACAACTCCAATAGTCATGGTATTATCATAAAATAAATGATATTACAATATCATAACTTTGAAAGTTGTGAGATAATAATAAGTTTAGAGATATTGATTGAGCTTTAGTGATATCACCATTAACCAATAACAATATAAGCTAATAATTTTGTGCTAAGTTATAATATCATGATTCTCGTAGTAGTGATATTTCCTTTATTTCAATGATTTTATCATTAGAGTAGTGATATTAATTTAAATGATCTATTTTCATGCAAGTTATAGTATTGTGTTGAAAATTTTGGTTTTATAGAGAGAGTTACGATATTGATCTATGTTTTGAAGTTTTGCACTATGTGTAAAAAACCAAAAACCTGAGAGTAAGATTTGACAAGCCATTGGTTCACTCAAGATGTGTTTCTAAGCACAAGGACTCCCTAGCGTGTTTTTCAGGACCCAAAGGTTGAAAGGAGACATTTAAAACACTTCTAACTTGTAAATTTCAAAATTAAAATTAGTTTTTTAATAATCTTTTTGCTTAAGTTGTTTTTGATTTTTCAAAGTTTTTAACAAAAAATGCCAAGGGGCTAAAAATTTCACAACACATTTTGTCTTAGTGCAATAAAATGAATTCTCACATTAGTTAGATAACTCAAGATTTTTTCATTTTATGTTTGTTTGTTGAAAGTTAAAAAAAAAAAAAAAAGAGTGACACATGTATGCTCTCCCATCATCCCCTTTAGGTAACTCAGGTGAACAAAAGTGCTCATTCTTTGCATTAGTCACTTTGGTCCAAAAGTGTGAAAATAAAGTCTCTAGGGCACTTTCTAATTTTGTATGGTTTAGGTGGACCCAAAACAAACATAAAGTCTTTTCACTTGTCTTTATTTTCATGTATTTTAGCTTGTGAGTGGGAGTTCATCACCTCCTCATGGGTTCTTTAAGGAAGTGTTGACCTAGGAATTCATCTCTTGGCATCATTTCAACCCCACTCTATGATGAGGTATATAAATTTAGGGTAACCCACTAGGACACTTATTTTGAGTGGTTAAAACAAGATTCATTAGTGGTGGTCAACCTCATAATGTAGGGGAAAGTCTAACATTACACTAAACTGAGCATGTAATGGATGTAGTGGTTGTGAAAAGGATAATACATTTTCACAATAAGATGGTTAATGTGCATCCAAATGACATGATTACATCTCTAATGTTATCCATACTTAGGACCATCTAGAAATGAGTGAAAATTGATAGTTTAGAACAACCCCACTTATTACAGTTATACTTTTGATATAGGATGAGTAGCCTGAAGTTACATGTCATAGTAAAAAATATTGAGAGAAGAGGGGGCCTAAAAACCCTACTTTTCAAGCACTTTTACTTTTTGGATTAAATAATTAAAATCCTTTCAAGAGTGAGTATATTTATATAATTTGAAAATATTATGAAACCTTGTTAGTTTTAAGATTTAGGATGTTACACTTAGGTATTTTTGTCATTTTTATCCTTTCTTGAATGGTTTTGAGTCAAACTATCTATTTTTGTCTATCTTACCACATCAAAAATGAGTTTTGTTTATACATCACTCCTTTTTTTGAGGAGGCATTACACTATTAGTTTGACATCATGTATGTGCCCTAGTATTTATATCAATTTTTTTTGTGTATGTCATTTTATTGAAAAAGGTGTCATTACACTACCTAATTCATTTAAAACCTTTGTGCCTTAGAGTCTTGAAATAAACTATTAATCATATATTTAGAGTGTGATAATGTTATTAAGTTATTATATTAATTTTAAGACTTTTTTGCCTTGTGTTCAAGTTTAAATTTGAAAAACCAAAACCACGTGTGCCTTTGGGATCTATACCTAGTACCATTATATTGTTCATTCTTGTTTAGCTTGTTGTTTGTTTCAAAGAGCCTAGTTTTTCTAAGTTGAGTTCATAGTTAACCTTGCCAAGTTAAAATATAAACATTGATTTATTTATACCTATGCACTATGTAATTTTAGCCTAGACATCGATATTTCTCTTTTGGGTTGTGTAACTTAGGTTAATTCTTTATTCAATTTGAAAACTATTTTTTGAGCCTAGATTTGGGGAAGTAGTCTATCTTCCATATGCCTAAAGTTTCATGTATTTTTCCAATTAAAAAAGTTCATGTTTAAATCCAAATATATATTTTATTCCAAAGTGTTTCAAATTTATTATATTAAATCTCTTACCTTGTTTTGTTTAAAATTCTATATTTTGTGCCTTTTTGGAAAGACCTAGTAATGCCTATTTTGAGCCTAGATTTTGTGCCTTCTCTAAAAGAGATAGAAAATTTTGTTTTCTTTATATTATAATTGTTTGAAACACTTTTTACCAAATTTTGGCATTTATATTTTATTTCATCAACTTTACCTTTTATTTTAAGACATTTGATGATAGACTATTTTAGACCAAGTTTTAGCACAAACCTTTCTGGAGATACATCTCCATTCCTTAGACCAAGTTAGACTAAGTTTGAACCATTTGTATTTTGTACCTTATTTTTTAGATTTTGGAGAATGTTAATCCTTTTTTTAAAATTTTCATCATTGATTTGGATATCTTGTTATAATCATAGTGGATCCATGTACAATCTAGGTTATGATAATGTGGTCACATAAGATGACTTTGTTTAATACCCCTATGGCGATGATGTAGTTTGTGAGATGGATCCTTATCCTCCTTAAAATAATCAATCTAGGGAACTATTGTCATCAAATATTTCACCCTAGAAGAGGGTGTTCAAGCCTATTCTATATTTGGGAAATGTGGGAACACTTTTAGGTATGTGGGTGTACCTATAGTGAAAGTGAGCCTCTATGTTTAAGGGGTGGCTCTCCAAATGTATCTTGAAGTGCTTTCACCTATGATAACTATTTGATTGTAGAAAAATAATTGTAAGTTTGATTTAAATAAAACTAATATCAGGTAGTGATACAAAAAAATTATTTCCACATGACCATCATACTCCTATCACAATGAAACAAGACATATAATCTAGCTTCAAATTCCTAAAGGATTCTAACATCAATGTTTCAATATAGAGGTGAGATACATAAATAAACACAAGGTGAATGAATAAAAGGGTAGATTTCACACATTGAAGACAATTACACACTTGAATACACTCTATATTACCTATTATAATAGGAACTCTTGCATAAATATGAGAGGATAAAGGAAGAAAGGATAGAGGATTATCACTTTGCTTCACCATACATCACTTTTCACACTTAGAAAATTGTTCATGAACTTAAAACTATACTTGAATTAATGTTCAAAGGCAAAATAAAATGTCATTCCAGTAGGGATTTGCCATATTGGTGTGGTATTTTTTTTATAAAGGTCAAGATAATAGCTACTTGTAGAATTAGAGAAAGAAGCAAGAAAAAAGAATTCCAAAGGTCACTATGCCACATGCCAATGAATGAAAAATAGTTACATTGTAGGATAATGAAGTGAGAAATATAACAATCATATTTTTATAGGACAAATGTTCCTCCAAATCATGAAACTTTATAAAATGTGGCATAAGGCTCTCCTTGCTTATTCAAGAAACTATTTTCATCATGGATCATCTCTTGATCATTTAAACTGAATTAGGAGAGTTGACACATATGTACTATCTGAGGGAGGTTGAAACATGATATGATAGTCATAATATGTTCTCCTAAATATTGGTTATCTTTTAGACACCTATATTTTCCATTTGTAGTCATTCATTTATCTCCTGGTCTTCATTCTTCACATTTGGTAGTCACTATTCATCTTGGATTTTGACTAAGTTTTAATGGTGGTGTATGAGTTTGAGGTGATTTATTTTCTACAAAATCCTTTGATCCTACATGGCTACCTATGGAATTTCCTTTCCACATTTCTAATTCTATTTTATAATATGCCTATCATGATTTAGATAAGTAACCTCATCTTATCCATCTAGAATCTAGTCAAATTTGCTCTATTGATCTCCTCTAGAGTTTCTTTGATTTGAATTTCAATATAAACCATTCATATATGACCTAGGCATATGAGATTATGATATTTGGTAGTATTTCATGCTTTTTATGGATCATATTATCAACCCATCTAGTTAACACTCTTGTGCTATTTAGCATGAGCATATTCACTCTCAAGGTCTTTTGATTATTTGACCCTTGCTCACACTGTTAGATCTTATCTACATGATTGTATGTACTTCATTATATTTGGGTCCTAGTCTTTAAATATAGATCATTGATCTTATTTGCATGACTAAATGCATTTTGTTGATCCTTGATCTAGTCAATTTTTAACTTTTTGACCCTATTAATCACCCATGTGCCATTGATCTTAGCTTGATTGAACATAATTTCACCACTTAGTAGCTTTGAATTCAAGCTTAGGATCATTTAGAGATTTTGAACTTAAACAATTAGTTCCTAAAGCCTGAACTTGACATCCCTGTGCATGTTTATCTTTGCTATTTCAACTTCTAATGCTTATAACTTGAGATAACAAGCTCTTTAAGAGATTAAATTTGAAGAGGATGATATTGGAACCAAAATCATCATGTCCATGTAGTCTTTTTGGCCTAAAATATTTTTTGAGCACACTTGTAAAATATACAACTAGACTACCCTATTCATTCATGTGTGACATGCCATGATGGTCTGACCTAATAGATGACTCCAAATGACTAAAATAGATCATGACCAAGGTTATAATGGAAATAAATAACATAAAATAGACCATAACACACCCTATGACACTATGTTATACCCCCATATCAATTCTTGAATATAGAGGGTTGACCCATTTTGACTTGTGGTCAAAATGGTAAACAAGAACAAAGCTAAGATCCCTTGGTCCACTATTTGGTCAATACATCTCCATACTTAGAGTAAGACCAAGAGAAAATAATGTGGTACCTTTCTAATATACCATTGGTTATAGACCAAGTTTAATAATGACCCTACTATATTATGATGCCATTGACATATGATCCCTATTTGTTTGATCATCACTTGCTTGTAAATAAGGATGAATTTTTTAATATTAATTGTAGAGGTAGGGGATAAGTTTCTAGTAGACTTCCCCCACAAAAATTTTCCAAGTGTAGTTGAAGTGCCTTACAACATACCTTATAACCAAACCATTGAACATGCCTCTTTTATAAATCCTCAAGCATTCATGTTGATGTCATATCAAAACCCCAATATGATTTTTATAGGAAATGGCCTAATGGAGGACCATTTTATATAAATACAGATAACATATCAAACTTATTTTAATTGAGCATTTAACTTTAATAACATGCCATGTCAAATTCTCCTCTCATCAAGCTAGCTCCTTAAATAAGGGTATTAATATAATTGATAGGTCAAGATAATTAGGTTATAGACCCATTTATGTAAGGCACTTTATTTTAACACATGTATAATGCCCTAGATATTAAATAAGTATCTACTAATTCTATACAAAAAAAATATGCCAAACATAGTGGATAACATGCAAGTGTCAACTGATCTAGGCCAAAGTGGTTTAAATTCATCAAAAAATAGTCCATAATAAGTTCCTTTAGTAAACACCATGAGTGGTTCAAAATAGTAGGGGAATACACTCCTATATCTCAACCATAACAAGTTACCTCTAATCCTCAACTAGTTATTTCATCAAGCATGCAACTACAAGGATTAATTAGTCAAATGCAAACCACTACCTTGCCTCAAAAAAACATGGTGGATTTCACTCTACCATAATAGGTGGTGAATAAAATTCTACAACAATAGGCACAATCCAATATACCAATGTAACAGAGGTAAAACATTCCACCACCTCAACAAGGGGCAACCAATGTTCAACCTCATCAAGTAGTGACAAGTACACCTCAAAAGTCATAGACCGACATGCCTTTACAATCACAAATGTTCTCTAATCAACAATATGTATCTATTGGTCATCATAAATGTTGAATATTCAATAAGTGTCTACTTCACAACACATGTTCACACAACCAAGAGGTACTAATGTCCAACAAGTACCCATTAGGAAATAGTTACCTTTCATTCTAAACATGACATAAATCCAATGATAGGGCCTTGTTTTATAACAAGTTCCCCTCATTAAAATATGTTTGAATAGTTGGTATCAAGTACCTACTTAATCATAATATCACGATACTTTACCCTGAGCCATATCTTTCTATCTCGGTCACAATTCCTCCAAAATTAGGCCTATGTACTAAATCTAAATTAGAATATCACATCACAATCCACAAATGCATATTCTTGGTTAGTTACCTAACTAAGCCAACATTCAAAAAACATGCCTCAATTATACCCCAATCAAATTAATTCACCTTTGACCAACTAGACTCCACTTCAAGCTAATATTAAATCTAGTTTTTTGGTGTAAGAACTATAGTAAATGAAAGATGCAATTGCCACCATTCAATCTAAGAAATAGACCAAGAAGTTAAATTTGGATGACAATTTTTTCTACCTATTCAACATGGATTATCTACAAATACCATTTCCTCTAGGGTATGAACCACCAAAGTTTGATAGATATAAGGGTAAGGGAGACCCTAAGGCCCAGTTAAAATAATTATTTTTTGCTTGCCATCCAGTGGCTTATAGTGACATATACCTCCTAATTTTGTTTCTTTGGAGTCTTTTAGGATAGGCTTTGGAGTGCTTTTTGAAATTTCCAAAGAACTCAATATCTAATTTTGATAATATTTTAGACAAGTTTGTGCAACATTTTTCCTACAATCTCAAACATGAGATTTCATTGGTAGATTTGACCCAAGATAAATAGAAAACTATTGAAAGTTTTGAAAGCTATCTATAGTGATAGAGAGCACATGCTAGATATTTCACTCATAACTTACTAGACAAATATTAGCTATTATATTTACCAAAAATTTACATAGTGAAATATCTTATCATATAGGTCTACAATGTGCACACACTTTCAAGGAAATAATTGACAAAGGGATTAATAATTAAAAAGGCCCTTATTAATAAAGGGATTATTAAGTTAACCTCATCAAATCAAAATTAGAATCAAAATCAAGGAAATAGCCAAAATCAGAATAAAAACCAAGTCTAAGTGTAAGCATCAACACTAGCTCAAGTAATTATGAAAAACCTAAGCAGTTTAATTACAACAAGAATGTTGTTGGAAATGGAGTAATTGAGTCATGCCATGTTAAAATATTGAAAACATTTTTTTCTCAACCAATTCTATAAATGCAAATTAATCCTCACCAATAACCCATTCAACAAGTGCAACCTTCACAACCTAGACCAAATAATAATTGTATCAACCATTACCTTTGTAAACCCCTCCTCCAAGGATAACCATGCCTACTCTTCATGTCTTTAGTGACCTTGAAGAACCTATTGAATTCATGTTTCACAAATTAGCCACTGCTAATATAATTAGTTGGCCAATATCTAAGCACTATCTTGAGGGCATACCTTATCCATATTAGTACCAAAAAAATGAATTTTGTGAATACCATCAAGTTAATATACATAATATATGCTGTTGTTTGAAAATAAAGCATCTTATTGAAAATATGTTGGAAAATAGGGAGGTAACATTGGATAATAGAGCTTCTACATCCAATCAAAGCCTAGGTATTTACCAAAACTCTTTTCACAACATAACAATAACCATAACCAACATTAACAGCAACAAAGTCTAGAACAACAACAATAAAAGTATCAACATCCAAGACAAAAATAATTATTCTATAAACAAAAACAATAGCATCAACCAAATAGATGGAACCAAGGCAATAACGATGCCAATACCTAATAGACTTACCGCATAATTGTACATGACTACAATAAAGTTGTAGGCCATATTGTGAGAGGTCACATTTTCACCATAACCATCAATCCAAGACAAGTACTAATCAGAAAAGACCATTGATAAATAATTCCAAAAAAATAACCCATGTTAGTGATCCTTCCTTAACTTGTGACCACATATAGGCATACCAATAAGCAACGATTACTAATTTTGAACATTATACCAATAACTCATCATTACCCTGTAACCACATACAAGTGCATTGGCAACTAAGACTTATCTTATTTGACCCCTCACTACCATCATTTTTTAGTAATAATGGTCCTATATCTAATCCCAATTATGCAATCATAACTTGATAGTTGAAGATTACCATTTTAGGCCCATAACCATCTACCATCGAACCCATCCAACCCACCATTCTAGCTAGGCACAAGCCATATACCATTGTGAAGGAAAAGAAGTTTGACATTATGGAACAAATTCAAAATATTCTCATAAAAATCTCCATTTTGGATTTGTTGTGTACGTCTACCATTGACAAGAACATATTAACATAGCTCCTTGGCCAATCTCAAGTTCCCAATGACATAAGACTAGATATATTCCAAGCTTTGGTTGGACATCTAGCCCTAAGCCAATAATTAACATTCAACCAAAGTGATATGTCATCTCTTGGCCCTCTCCATAATAATCCATTATACATTTAATTTATCATTACATGACATAAAGTGAAATGTTTCCTCATAAACAATGGATCAAGCTTGAATATTATGTCTCTAAAACTCATCAATCATCTTGGATACACAACAACTGATCTCTAACCATAAATGATCCAAATCAAGGTTTATGATAATGAAAAATGGGAATCACAAGGAAACATCAAATTTCTAGTTATCATTGGGCCTTTAACCCATGATACACTTTATCATGTGTTAGACCTAAATTTTTCATATAATTTGCTCTTGGGTAGACCTTGGATACATGAGATTCATGAAATACCTTTTACAATGCACCAATGTCTTAAGTTATCTCATTATGGTATGGAGGTCAAAATCCATGAAGATTTATAAGATTACGAACATTATAAACATTTAATTTAGAGTCAAGTAGGAAAGTTATAATTACCCTTTTGGCTTAGATATAGTTCCTAAAAAGGACAAAGGGAAAGAAATAATTGTTTATTTTATAGAGGTAAATTACATAGACCCATATAATCTTGATTCATCTTCCCATATGACATCTCCTAAAATGTCCAATAATTTTACCATCTCGATCGATGGCCCAGGAGAGTATGACCCATGATACATTTCACATTACCAAGCTTCCATAGAACCCCAAGTCCTATAGAAGGCCTAAAGCCAAGAACCATGTTTAGAAGGGAAAAAAAAGGAAAGGAAAAACTGTATAGTCCAACTCCTATCATTTTCACACCAACCACTGGCCAAGAATAGGATCTACTTACAAATGATGAAACCTAGTTATATAATGACAAACTGGCCAATTGCTATAAGAATGCCAAGTACCCCATTTCTAACTAAATCATGGAGAATCAAGCCTAAGGAAGAGGCCTCAAACCAAATAGTAAGGAAAATTGGAGCCAATTTCTATCACTTAATATAAAAGAACATATGGTCTCAGATTTAAAATACTTAGGGGTGACCCCATGTAACTTATTCATGTTTTAACACCAATGACTAGTGATGATGATGCCGATAAAAAATTATAGTCTGATCACAACCTTTACAAAGGCCTGATCAATACCAATTTATTTGACACCCATGTCATTTTTACTCTTACCTCAATTAACTGACATAATCTACTTCCTCTTTATCACCCTTAACTTATAGCCTGGGACCAATAAGAATCCACAGTGCCTCTAGATGATTTTTATAATGACAAGGCCTTTTGTGATTTTCTAAGCCTAAAAGATAATGTTCTGTTGGGAGATCAAAAACAAGGGTTCTTAATCAAAATAAACCCTTTAGCCTATTTAGAGAATGGGTGAACACCCTTAGCCACAAAAAATTAAATAAAACATTGAGGTAAAAAAGTGAAAACCTATTTGAGTAACTTTTGGACCAAGGTAAAAGAAAAGAGAAAGGCTAGTCTTCTAGTGAGAACCTATTTTAGGCACTATAAGATGGGGGTGTTAACCTTTCCCATAATAAAGCTCATGAGACCACCAATGATGAACTTGTTTTTGGGTCTGAGTTTAGTTTTGACAAATAAGTTGCCTTTAATCGAATCATTCAAGAGTTTCCAATAGTGTTTATCACATAGCCATCCCTTCCATTGAGATATTTTGATTCATATTACTTAGGAGAAATTGAAGATCCAATCCAAATAGAAGACATTACTATTGTAGGCCAATTTAAATCATTTCTAGCTATTTTGGAGGATAGATTGAATATCCTTATAGAAGACACTATAGAAGTCAATATCAAGACTCTAGATGACCCAAAATGGATCAAATTAGGTACATCCCTCACTAAGGAAGAACATGACATCTTTACAACCCTTTTGAGGAAAGTTTTTGACATATTTTCTGGGGCCTATTCAGACATGCTAGGTTTGGAACCTACCTTGGTTATACACCATCTTGTTGTACATCCTAGTGCCAAGCTTGTGAAGTATAAATTATGCAAGATGCATCCTTGATTGCTATATTAGTAAAAAAAGAGGTGGAAAAATATTAGAAATGAGATGTATTCAATCAATTAACTACTCAGAGTGGATCTCAAATATTATGCCAGTTAGTAAAAATTGAGAAAGAATCATAATCTATATTGATTTCAAATATATAAACAAGGCCTACCCCAAAGATGACTTTACTTTTCCAAACATTGACATGATAGTTGACTCCATTGTAGGGTATAAAATTCTGTCATTAATGGATGGATTTTTAGGATATAACCATATCTAAATTATTCTTAGAAGACCAACATAAAATAACATTCACCAATCCATGGGGAATGTTTTGTTATAAATTTATGCTATTTGGTCTCAAGAATGTTGGGTTCACATACCAAAGAGCCATGGCCATCATATTTCATGATATAATGCATGACATTGTTAAAGACTATGTCGATGACATATAGGGTAAATCAAAGACTAGGGCTAATCATCTAGCTGCACTAAGGAAAATATTTTAGAGGCTATGGGAATACAATTTTAGACTCAATCCTAAGAAGTGTGCATTTTGTGTTACTTTAGGAACAAAATTTATACTTCATTGTGTCTTATTAAGGCATTGAAGTTGATCTTGCCAAAGTACATGCCATTACCAAGATGTCACCACCTTCTATTTTGAAGTAGCTATACAATTTATAGGTCAAAATCCATTCTATCAAATGCTTCATTTCTTAGTTGGATAATAAATGCAATCCATTTACACACTTATTAAATAAAGGTGTCACATTTCATTAGGATGAATAATGCAAGAAAGATTTTTATCACCTCAAAGATTATCTTGCCAATCCACCTATTTTGTTGCTACTTATGCTAGGAAAATCATTATTACTATATCTATTTATCATAGACAAAGCCTTGGGAAACTTCTAGCTTAGCATGATGGCAATGGAAAATAACATGTCATGTACTACCTAAGCTGTACACTAGTTGCACATGAACACAACTATACGCCTATTGAAAAATCCTATTTAGCTATGGTCTTTACAACCCAAAAACTATGACATTACATGTTAAGTAACAAGACCATAGTTATTTACAAAGTAGATCTACTGAATTATCTACTATCTAAAATAATTTTACAAGACCATGACCAAATGGATCATGCTTTTGAGTGAGTTTGAGATCGAATATGCCAATAAACAACTTATCAAAGGACAAGTGTTAGTGTAAATATGTATTTACCTTGGGTTATTGACTAAGGTAATAGATCTATGGTTAGTTTTCTTAATCACTTAGGTTAATAGGCTAGCTTGTTTTATCAGGCTTCACTATTTCATGCCATCTAACATAGGTTGTTTCACCCACCCTCTCCATGATTCTTGAGTGGTTCTTTTCTTTGCCTATTTAATAGGCTTTGTATGGTTCGTAATATGTGCTGTGAAACATAATATTATTTGCTTTCAATCTTTGTGCTCAATCTAATATGGTAATTAGAACCCATGGTTCATAGAGCCTAAGTGGAGGTTTATGGAAGCTAGAGAGGTCAATTTATTTCTAGGGAGGAGATTCATGCACCCTTAAAGGAGAGAGAAAGCATCATAAAACTCTACGAGCTCAACTAGAAGATCAAAAAACTAGTTGGGAGGATCAAAAGACCTAATAATATCAAAAAGAGGTTAGATTGATCAATTTAAGAGGTTATGAGGCCTTTGTTTATTTTTTTTGGTTTGAACATACAATGTATGATACCATACAGTTCAGGGGAGAGCCAAAAAATTTAAATGTTGATCATTTTTAGTGAAACAAATCTCTAAACTATGAATTAAATCCAAACTTAATTAGTGGTGTAGATGATTTCTGATTTAGTTAAGAAATGAGCTTAGAATATGTGCCTAAAGTTTCATAGGTAGAATAATTTTCTAATTGGCTGATTATTTTCAAGAAAATTTTAACCTTAATTTTTATTATTTCAATTATTTTTAATTTAATTGAAATAAATCAAAACTTTAGTCAATAAGGGTTATTAGGGACCTACCACTAATTAATAATCATGAAAGCATTTGAGAAGTTAAAAATTTCACCATTTTATAGGTTTTTTATTTGGATTTGGATGGAGAAATAATTTTTTAAATCAGAGTTGTAGGTTTCTTGATTTAATTATTTTAGTGAAATTTTTTTGAGATCTTGCAAATGGTATTGAGTTTGTTGCTGAAGATTGATAGAGTTGTTTAGTGTCAATATAAAATCCATGCATAGAAGGAATTTTTATAAAATTCATTACATGTTTTTTTATTTAATTGTTTTTTTTGAAAAATTAGGTCAAATGGCTTGTATTCAACACCTATTACTAATAGATTCTCAGAAATTGATAGGCAAGAACTTTAGTTTGTGAAGTCATAAGGTTTTGACAATATGTGAATATCAAAATCTTGATCAAATAGTGCTTGGTAAAGAGAAAAGGCCTACCATTGGTAATGGTGACTATGATAAACATCATCTTGAGGCTCTTATATTGTTAAAACTATCAGTAGTAGATAATTTAATCTTAGAGGTTAGAAATGTGACTAGTGTGTCAACTTTGTGGACTAATCTTACTTCTAAATATCATGCTTCTAAAGCTAGTAGGGTACTGTATTTGAATAATTTATTGTTTTTGAATAAGATGCAGGAAGGTGGATCCATTTCTAAGTTTTTATTATAGATCAAGGACATCAGTGATTAATTTAAGGTTGTGTAGAAACTTGTTGATGAGCATGATTTGATTGTTCTGGTTATGCAGAATCTTCCACCTTTATTTGAGTCATTTGTGGAGTCTTTACACAGGATTGCTGAGACATTGAATTTGGACTTTGAAAATTTATCCACATTGATATTACAAAAATAAAGATGGTAGGGGAAGATAGTGTTGTCTACATATACTTCTATAGAGATTGCATTCTTCATCAAGGGAAAGGGTAAGTCGTTTGGTAAAAATACTAGTTCTCCAACAAAAAATTCACAAGTAAGTGGTTATAATAAGAGATATAAGTGGAATGTTTTTATTGTAAGCAACTAGGTCATCTTAAAAAAGATTGTACGAAAAGACAACAAGATATGGATAACCTTATAAAGAAAGCTTATCATGCGAATATAGCTAAAGGTGAAGGTGAGGAAACATATCTTGATTTTGATTTCATGGCTTTCAGTGGTAATTCTAAAGTTGATCACGCTTGGTACTTTGATTCAAGGGAATCTCTCCATTATATATGCTATACATACTATGGATTATTTTAAAAATGATATTAGTAATGAATCTATATCTTTGGGAGATGGTAGAACTCAATTTGTGAAGGGATATGGTAATGTTCAGATCAATTTTAATGGTGCAATTTGGTATACATTTAAGAATGCTAGGTATGTTCCTGATGTGAAAAAAAAAATACTTTCAATTAGTGAGATCACTTCAAAATCTAATTTTGTTGTAAAGTTTCAAAAATAACAATGTTTAGTCACTACTAAAGATAACAAGATTATTTCCATTAGGATTGGTGAGAAAGGCTTGTATAAGCTTGTAGATCCATAGAGGGAAAAGGAAAGTGCACTTACAATGGTTGATATAAAAATTACACTATTGCATGAAAGGTATGCACATTTAAATTTACAATATTTGACGACATTGAGAAAGACTAAGATTGTTAAGGGGATTTATTCTATTCAAGATATTCATCATGTATGTACTGAATGTCAGTTGGGGAAACAAGTTGAATATTCATTTAATGTTGGTAAAGCTTCAAGAGATAAGGAAGTATTGGATTTGGTACATATGAATTTTCATGGTCTAATACAAATACGTACCCCTTTTAGAGCCCATTATTTTCTATTGTTTGTCGATGATTTCTCTAGGAAAAAGTGGGTATACTTTCTAGTGAAGAAATCTAATTATTTTTCTAACTTCCTTACTTGGAAAGCTAAGGTTGAAAAACAAGTAGGATAGTTAGTGAAATATTAGAGAATGGATAATGGGGGTGAGTTCATCTCAATATAGTTTAAGGAGCTTTGTGCCACTGAAGGCATACATAGATAATACACTACCCCTTACACTCTGTAGCAAAATGGAGTTGTGGAAAGGCAAAATAGGACGGTGATGGACATGACTCATTGTATGGTCCAAAGTACAAATGTCCCATATATATTAGGTAAAATTAATGAATACAATTGTGTACATTCTCAATAAAAGTCCTAAAAAGTAATTAGAGAAAATGACTCCAGATCAGGCTTGGTTAGGTCGAACTCCAGATGTAAGTGTTTTTAGAATTTTTGGTCATGTAGCTTTTTTAGTTATTCCTAGTCAAAAGAGAAGTAACTTGGATGCAAAAATCAAAGCATACATGTTTATTGGGTATAGTAACTAGTTAAATGCCTATATATTACTTGATGTTTCTAATAACAAAGTTATGGCAAATAGATATGTCATAGTAAATGAATACATTCCATAGTTCACAACAACTGACATAGTTTCAGATATTGAGTCATTATTTTATTCTAATGATTCCATTATAAGTTGTGATGTGAAAGTTGATGAGGATTCTAGTTCATTAGTGGAATCAAATTCCAGGGAGGGAATTGTTACAGGTCATTGTGAGGTTCTCAAAAAATAACCAAAGAAGCCAAAGTGGTATTTTAACACAATACAAGTACTAAAGGAAGGGGATTTCCATAAGGTGTGGAAGGAAGAATACTGAGATCAAGAAAGTAGTTTGGTAATAGAGGTGAGCATGCCAATTCTTTTGTAACAACTATTATTTCACATGTATTTGAGCCTAATTCTTTTTTATAGGCCAAAGGGAAGCATGAGTGGGAATCAACCATGCAATTGGAATATGATTCCTTGATGAAAAATAAGACTTAGGAGCTCATAGAGATAACACCAAGAAATAAATCCATTGGTTACAAATGGATTTACAAGGTAAAATGCAAAGCAAATGCTTTATTAGACAAACACAAATCTAGATTTGTTGTAAAAGGTTATGCATAAGAGGAAGGGGTTGATTATGAAAAGACTTTTGCTCGTACTACAAAGATGGTAAATTTTCATTTGATTGTTGCTATTACTTCTCAATTTGGATGGAAAGTTCAACAAATGGATGTCAAAAGTGCTTTATTGAATGGATATCTAGAAGAGGAAGTCTACATGGTTCAACCATAGGGTTTTTAGGTTCTTGGTAAGGAAAATCTTATTTTAAGGTCAATCAAGTCCTTGTATGGACTTAAGCAGGTTCTTCAAGCCTAGTATATGAAGATAGATTCATACCTTAGGGAGTTTGGTTTCAAAAGGTGTAATTCTAAACCAACTTTCTATGTAAAGGTATCTAGTGTTGATATCTTGATTCTCATTGTATATGTTGATGATATAGCCATCACTAAGAGTGGTGCTAGTCTCATTCAACAAATGAAGGATGATGTTTGTTGTACTTTTGATATGATAGACTTATGACTACTAAAATACTGTTTAGGTGTTGAGTTTTGGCAAGGTGATTGTGTTGTATTCATGTCATAGAATAACTATGCCAAATCATTACTAGAAAGGTTTAGAATGATGGATTATAATCCAAATCACACACCTATGGAAGTTGGATCTAAAATTTCAATTGACACTACTTCACCTTTGGTCAATGAAATAGTATATCGGTAACTAGTGGGTAGTCTCATTTACCTCACTACCACTAGACTAGATATTTGTTTTGTGTTAAGTTTTCTATCTTGCTTCATGTCTAAACCATAGTAAGTACATTAGTTAGCTACAAAATGGGTATTAAGATATGTCAAAGGTACTCTTGACTTTGGCATACTATATGAGAAGTCTGTAGATTTTAAACTTTTAGGATATTCTGACTCTGATTGGGTAGGATTAGTAGATTCAATAAAATCTACAATGGGATATGTTTTCACTCTTAGTTTAGGAGTTTTCTCATGGGAGATAAAACTAAAAACTACAATATCATTTTCTTCAATAGAAGTAGAGTATAAAGCTATGGTTAGTGTAGGTTGTGAAACTATGTGGATAAAAAAATCTTGGAGGAACTTTAGTTTGAGTCATCAAGGCCTACTCCAATTTTATGTGATAACCAAAGTGTTCTAAAGATGGTGAAAAATCTAGTATTCCATGCCAAGACCAAAAAAATTGAGGTTCACCATCATTACATCTAATAGTTGGTTACAAATGAAGACATCAGTCTCTTATACTACCTCACTATAGAGTAGCCAACTGATATAATGACCAAACCACTTGGTGTAGATAAGTTCATAAAATTCAAAGATAAACTTGGTATTATTTTTGGTTTAGTAATTAAGGGAGGGTATTAGCATAATTATGTATTTACCTTGGTTTATTGACTAAGGTAATAGATCTATGGTTAGTTGCCTTAGTCACTTGGGTTAAGAGGTTAGTTTATTTTATTGGGCTTAGCTATTTCATGATAGCAATAGTAGGTTGTTTCACCCACCCTTTTTGTGATTCTCGAGTGGTTTTTTTTTTGCCTATTTAATAGGCCTTCTTTTATGGTTCATAATATGTACTGTGTAATACAATCTTATTCTCTTTCAAACTTTATGCTCAATCTAATAATAAGTTATTACAGATCAACTTGTTAAAGTTCCCTTTGTGGATATAAAACCATTAACTTTTTGATTCCTAGATGAATCCATTATGACCATCATTGAAACACCTCTTGAGGAGCAACATTAGAAGCTACATTTTAATGGATCATTCACAACATATGGATCAGGGGTAGGACTATTATTTATTACACCACAAGGAGATCTTGTCCCTCAATCATTCTGTATTAACTTTTCTTATACTACCAACATGGTTGAATATGAAACACTCATTGTAGGGATTCACCATGTACTACAATGGAATATTTAACATCTAAAGGTTTATGGAGATTCTTAGTTAATAATCAATCAGGTTATAGACCACTTTCAGACTAAAGATGATAAGTCGGTACCATACAAGTCTATGGTTGACATTCTCAAATAGAAGATTACTGACATACAATTTAATCACATGCAAATGGATAGTAAAAAAATAGTAGATTCTATGGTCACCATTGGTTCTTTGATCCATCACACAAAAAAGGCATAAGAATATCAATTCCTCATTGAAAATATTCTAGCACCAACTCATGAAGTGTTAACCATCGTAATGATCTATGATATTATCCTAACTCTATATGGTATTTACACCTTTTTATCTTCCTATATGACCAAATTATGCCACCTGACCTATCATGAAAATATAAAAAGGCCTTTATCCACCAAGCCTCTTGATATACCTTACTTGGACCAAAACTTTACCACTTTAGCTTTGATATAAATCTAATTCATTGTTTAACTTTAGTAGAATCAACATTAGAATTATAGGAAGTTCATGAAATAATATGTGGATCCCATACTAGTGGGGCCATCCTATCCAAAAAAATCCTATGTACTAGTTATTATTGGCCAACTATGGATGTAGATGTAACTACATATTTTAAAAGGTGTGATAAATGTCAAAGGCAAACCAATTTGATTCATTCCCTAAAAAAAAGGTGAAACTAATACTTATACCATGGAGATTTGCAACATGGGACCTCGATCTCATTGGGAATATTAACCCAATCTCACTGATGGCCATAAACACATCCTTACCATTACCAAATATTTCAATAAGTGGGTTGAAGCTATACCCCTCACTTACATGACTAGAAAGCAAATTTCTAAGTTTATCTTCAATCATCTCATTTACCACTATGGTATCCCATCCAAAATTATATTTGATAATGGTAGATCGTTCAAAAACAAGGATGTCAAACACAATGTGTTGAGTACAACATTACTCAACATTTTTGTACTACATATTACCCATAAGGTAATGGCCAAGACAAAGCATCTAACAAAACCATTATTAACATTATTAAAAATATTTTCAATGATTTTAGACATGATTAACACCTCCAAATATTCCATGCCCTTTGGGCATACCACACTAATTACTATACCCCAACAAGAACCACTTCATATTCTCTAGTTTATGGCACTAAGGCCATTCTTCCCATTGAGGTCGAGTTACCTTCTTTGTTCATCTCATTGAAGAATGTCTTAGATAATGAAGATTATTGATGAGATCACCTATAAGAGATAGAGTTACTTGATGAGAAATATATGGCTGTAGTCAATAACCTTCAAGAATACTAGAACATACTATGTGGCCACTATAACCACTAGGTCAAACATAGAGAATTTGAGCTTGGGGATTTTGTTTTCAAAGAAAACCAATAGAATACAATGATCGAGAAAAATAACAAGGGCAAGTTAAAACCCAACTAGATAGGCTCCTACATCATTATTTCAAATTATGGTTCTGGAGCATATAGGATCATTACACTAGATGGAGATGAACTTGATGAGATGATGAACATTATACACCTCAAACATTACTTTGCTTGAGAGATCTAAAGCATTGTTTATGAGGTGTATTTTCATTGTATTGTAATATCAACATTATTATTTTTACTATACCATGTACCATTATACCATATCTTTCTTATCAATCAGACCCTTTGACCTTGGTTCCATTCCATTGGTTCTTTGGGCACCATTAACAAGAATATTTAGATTAAATTTCAATAGTTGATTTATTATTCTAGATATAGGCTATACTTTGGAATAATATGATAGTATTTTTGTAGTTGCATCCTTTATTTTTCTTGTTTCATTTCATTTTGAGTACTATTGATTATAACTACCTTTGGGAAAATTAGAGTGCTACCATTGTGCTACTAATTATAATTGCCTATAGAAAAATTAGTACCATTAACATGTCATTGTTACCTAATTATAACAACCTATGGGAAAATTAAGAACAACACCTTTATCATGCCTTAAACTACCACCTTGCCATACCTATGCCATACTATTCCATTTTCCTACTTTGCCTAAATTTGAGAGTTTGCTACTACCTAGTTAGATTCCTCTATTATAAGGTAAAACTATAGTGACCTGAGGTCCCATCTTGGGATGATGTAGGCAATGCTCAATTCACATTGAGGTTAAGTTAGTCACCCTTTGTCATGATCTCACCATTTTATGAGTAATTTCAAGTTTGAACACTCTCACCATTTTGTGAGCTTGGACATTTTAGTATCTTATAATCCTCTATCGAGTTGAGATGCTCTAAAAAAATCTAAAAAAAATTGTAAATGATCTAAAAATCCTAAACATCACCACATTGACCACTTTTTTGCCTTAAGTATTTTGGGATGCCTAGTTATTTTATACGAAACCACTTATTATTTAGTTTCCCCGTCCTTATTGTCTTAATATCCCACACACTTACCATTTCATGAGACCATTCCCATATTCCTCTACAACATCAATCATCTTTTCCTTCTCATCATTTTATTCTATCTGATCTCCTAAGAGAACTATATTTGGCCTAAAGTTTATGTTGGACCTCACATCCATGAAAATATATAGGCAACATCCACTTTCTTAGTGCATATGAAGTCATCTTGGCTAACCCTTACTTTTATTTTATTCCCCCCATTTTATTTGTTTAATCTTTTATCTCCTATAACCTAGGGGAAATTTTCATTGTCTTGTTTATTCTCTATTTGTTCTAACACTGTGATTAATCATTGTTTGTGTTTTGTATTCTTTTGGTTGATTTTTTTTTTTGGTTTTTTGTATTTCTATTTGTTTGTTTGCCTATTTATTTGCC
Organism: Torreya grandis; assembly: GCA_037957365.1. Lineage (NCBI taxonomy): Eukaryota > Viridiplantae > Streptophyta > Pinopsida > Cupressales > Taxaceae > Torreya > Torreya grandis. Next base: position 793,049 of record JARHVA010004325.1, on the reverse strand, counting down.
TTCTTGTTATGCCTAGACTTAGTATATATGCAGTCATTAGGTGATTCCTTATGCATTATACTTAGGTCCATCCCTATTCATACATCAACATTGCCATCATGGTTTTTATCATTGGTGCATTATTTTTGCATTTTTATTAGATTGTGTGTTAGTCCTTATGAATATTTTGGATAAGTTATCATGGTGTTCTATCATGATGCATATCATCACATGCTATAATAAAAATCAGCTCAAGAAATCTTACAAGTAATACAATTATAGTACTTCTCCTTGGCACCAAAAAACTTCCCCATCTACTCCAAATCATTACCCAAATGTAGAGTAATTTAATAATGAAATAATTTTAATCCTTACTAGTTAGGATGTGCATCTCCATACTAGTAGGTTTTCCAAATTAATCTTTCTCCAATGTACTAACTTAATCTTACTTCATGACTGTTGAAGCCCCATTATCCAATTTTCCATCATACTCGCATCATTTCTACCAATGATTATAACTACCTCTGGGTAAATCATTATATACTACTCCACTTGAGATGCCACTAATTATAACCACCTTTGGGAAAATCATTTTGTGTTAACCCACTAGTAGAGCCAAGGATTAGAACAAACTATGGGTAAATCTTTATGTTTGAATCTATCTCAAGGTTAATGATTATAATTGGCTTTGGGAAAATCATTATCTTTCTTTTGCCCAACTAGGGCACATTTTCATTATGATAATGCCTATAACTACCTTTGGGTAAACCATTATCTTTATCCATCTAGTTGATGCATGTTTTTATCCTGCCAATTATTATAATTACTTGTGGGTAAATCATTGTTTTCACTTTTAATTATTATAACTACTTTTGGAAAAATCATTCTCTTGTTACCCTTATCTTTTTTTCAATGATTATAAATGCCTTTGGGCAAATTATTATCTTTTTTGTCCCAATTGTGTTGATGATTATAACTACCTATGGGAAAATCATATTATTTATCTACCAAATCAAGGTAGTTCATCATGCTACTAATCATAGCCACTTGTGGGTAAATCAGTCTTTTCACCTTATTTTACCTTTTGGTCCTATTATTTCCTTCCTTCAAGGGACTGATCACTGACCCTTTTTTCTAACTAATCGCTCGAGGGGGCATCTAGAGCTCATCCATTGCCATTAGAATCATATGCATATAGGTCTTTTTCACTCTTTGAGAAGATGTTATTATGCTTATATCTTGGAATGCCTTCCCAACTAAGGGAAAACTATAGACACCCAATTTTGGCCATAACTAGCTTTCAACCAAACTTCAGACTGATTCCTACCAACTAGTGAAAATTAATTCTAAAAATCATTGAATGCTCCAATATTATTTTGCATCATTTATCAAGGCTCAGAATCATGTTGAGCCATCCTAGTTGGGATAATAACTCATATGCAACACCAACCTCTCATAGATTCATTCCTAATCACCTTGTGGCATCAAAACTAGAAATTTGGCCTATAGACCTATTAAGTGGGGCACTTGCATACTTAGTCAAAATATTTAAAGAGATAAAATGCTAATTAGAATCAATTATAAAATTAAACAAGATTAAATGCTTAGTTTAATTATCCATTTAAAAATAAATAATATATAAAAATAGAAATTCTAAAAATCAAAATATCAAAGCCTTTCATCATTGCCTTTATGAGTTATCAAACTCTTTGAAACTATCCTAAAATATCTAATTTGAGAGCCATACATAGTAATTAAAAATCCTAATTACTTGAAAACTATTAACTAAATTGGAGTTAGTTTTAACTTACCCAGGGTTAGTTTTAACCCATTCCATGTTTAAACTCAACCTTGAATCACCTTGGGTGAGAGTTAATTTCTAAATATATAAATACAAAGCCATGCCTTTTGTTTTTCAAGCTATTTTGGTGCAAAGTTATTATTCACAAATATCTTCAACAAAATCTTTGTTATAGTGTTATAATGCCTAAATACATTGCAAGAACTGTTACCAATGCCTAAATATTAATCCAAGTAACATTAAAGCCAAGGTGCTAAACCACCTTCATTGTCAAAGACTTAATAATGTACAAGCTGAACAAGCCATTCAACAAGCCATTTAGATCTCCAAAAAAGGTAAAAGACTTATTTCTTTTATGTTTTTGTTTTTCTTTCATTTAGTTTTATTACTTAAGTTATCCCTAGTGTCTATGTTAGAGGTGTTTGGATTTTAGTGCATTCATTTCATTTGTTTTATGAGACTAACAAAAGACTAACCTCCCCTATATGTTAAATCCTTGTTCACATGTTGGCATGCCTTGTGGGACCTGAACCCCATGAATTTATTCCTAAGGCCTTTTAGATCACTCTCCTAACAATTTTCATGTAAAAATTTAAGCTTGTTAATCAAAACAAGTGAAAATTGAAGGCTAAAGGACATTTTTATGGAAGTCATGAAGTTTCATTGTGTAGTCATAATTACTCTCTCTGGAGTCATGGTATTGTCATAACTATCATGGTATTGTGTTAACCACTATGGTTCTTAGGCTAACTATTTGTGTTTATAGGGTAATTGATGATATTGCAATATCATGACTCTGACAGTCATAATATTACTGTAAAATAAATGATATTGTAATATCACAACTTCAAAATTCGTAATATCTTAATAAGTTTAGTGATATTGCTTGAGATTTTGAGATATTTACCTTGACTACTAATGTTCTAGGATAACCATTTTATGCTGAGTTATAATACCATACTTTTTGTAGTAGCGATATTTCCTTTATTTTAGTGATTTTGTCATTAGAGTAGTGATATTGCTTTAAATGCTCTATTTTCATGTAAGTGGTAGTATTGTGATGACAATCATGATTTTATAGAGACAATTGTGGTATTTTTCTATATTTTGTGGTTTTGTATTGCGTGTAAAATCTAAAAACTTGAGAGCAAGATTTGATAAGACATTGGTTCACTTAAGATGTGATTTTAAGCATAAAGACTCCCTAACATGTTTTTCAAGACCCAAAGGTTGAAACGAGACATTTAAAACACTTCTAACTTGAAATTTTCACACTTAAAATTGGTGTTTTAATAATGAGACTACCAACAATTTGTCGATACAAGGTAGTATTAACCAAAAGAAAGGGACAATCAACCTTAAGCTTCACACTAGATACAAAAGGAGTCACAGATGGATTACAATTATCCATATTAAAACTTAAAATTAAATCAATATCATACTTATATTGTGTAATATTGATCTTAGATTCAGATATGTAAATTTCAATCTTGAGGAAGTAATGTAATAAGCCCAAGTTAGTCATTGAAAACCTATTAGACAAAGTAATTTTCACAACTGAGATGGTGGATGAAGAACTCCCTGTGATCAATAGGTCATCCAAATAGATAACCAAAATCAATAGTGAATCATATTTCCATAAAATGTAGACATTTTGATCTAAATTTCATTTGGTGAACCCAACCAAAATAAGAAAGGAGTCCATCTTGGTATACCAAGCTTGAGGAGCTTGTTTGAAGCCATAGATAAATTTATAAAGTTTGAAAACTAAGGATGAATCTTCCACAAATCCTTATAGTTACTCCATGTATATTTCCTCTTTGAGGTCACCATGAATGAAGGCACTATTCACATCCATCTGATGAACATCCCAATGATGTGCTATGATAATGGTGAGAGTGAGTCAGATTGAGTTCATTTTGGTAATTTGGGTAAATGTCTCAATATAGTCAATGTCAGGGACCTAATAAAAACCTTTTTCTACCAAATATGTTTTAAACTTGTCTACATACCCATTTGATGAAAATTTTGTTAATTAGATCTACCTACATTAAACAAGTTTATTGGGATCATTTATGATCCAAAATAATTAGTTTGTTTTTCATATTTTATTTATAGGTTTGGTTTCACCCATTGGTTAGTTTTTTAACCAACTTCTTCTTTCTATAAGATTTATAATCTTACCTATGAAAAAAATAAAATTATGTTTTTATATTGAATATATTTTTAATAATTAAACTAATATTATTATACCAAAATAGGTAATCCATTATATGAGCACAACAAAAAACATTATTTGAATCATTTTCAGAGATAGAAACACTCTCTGAGGCACACTTTTAGACATAAGCATCATTCTGAACATATGGATCATTCTAGTTCTTCAAATCATAGACATCATTTTAGTTCTCTAAAGCATAAACATCATTCTAGTTCTTATAAGCATGAGCATCACCACAAACATTCACATAGACACAATCACAAACACAAGCATTCTTCTTCATGTGGCTATTCTTCCTCTAGTTCTAGTGGATGTGATAAAACATGATACAATTATGGTGGCATAAGACACCTCTCTACATATTGCCCTTCCAAAAAGAGGTCCTCTCAACATCAATAGAAGGCATAAACAAACATTGTTGGTCACTCCAGTCAGTTTGCTCACTCTTCTAGTTCCTCTTTTGTCTATTCTTCAACATATTCTTCTGATGGATGGGATGACTATGAAGTTTCTTGATCCACATTTGATGACTATATATTCTGAGATGGTAACACACCCATCTTGTGTGAGTTTTTAGGCTCAAGATTGGGATTTGATGTAGTATCATTTTTTGGCTTGTGCACTTTGCTTTCATAGATCTAGTGTTTATATGATCTTTGATGTGGAATATTTTAGTTTTTTATACTTGGTTTATTTATTGCATGGATTCTCACCTCTCACCTAATAGGGGTAGAAGATATTTCATATTGGCTTTCGATCAAACATCAATGTTTTTGGTATGAGTCAGCATTGAGTTACTAACATTATTAGTACTGAATAAAGGCTTGTGAGAGATGTTGACAATTATTGGGTAATATTTTGAGATGTGACATACATAGTACAGGGGCAATCACTTGTTATATGGATTTTGTGTGAGGATCGATGTAGTTGGATAGGGCATGATCTTGTTTTAATTTAGTGTGGGGATGATCAAGGTGTTAATCAATCTAGGATACATAATATATCAATTAAATCTGTATCAGAGTTTACTTGGATGACTCACAGTTCATTGCTTCATTCTTTCTATACTCCTTTGGATCAAAGGGAGTTTGTTGAGATTATTTATGATCCAAAGTAATTAGTTTGTTTTTTATATGGGTTGGTTTCACTTTTTGGTTGGTTTTGTAACCAACTTCTTCATTTGTAAACTTTATAAGTTTACCTGTGTATAAAGATAAAATTATGTTTTTATATTGAATATATTTTTAATAATTGCATTTCTATTCCTCTAATTACTATTGAGATATCAAAGTTTCCTTCCCTCAGGAAGAGGGACTAAATCCCAAGTGTTGTTCCTCAGTAAGGAACCATACTTCTCTTCCATAATAGTATCCTAATCAAGAGTGTTTGATGCCTCATGAAACAATTATGGATCATAAATTGATGTAATGAAAACATGTAGGGCATTATATAATTGTGAATGGGTTTGCCTAGTGTTTGATGGATTTCCAACCCATTGGTTATCACTTTGTAGTGTTTATCTAGCCCAAAGAAGACTAGTGCTGAGAGAGTCAAGAGGGGATTCCTCATCCTCTAAAGATATTCTATGAGAATGAGGAGGTGAGTCCTCATCACTACTATCATCATCATAACTATAAGAATAATCTATATCAATATGAAGATACTCAGGAAAATTTGAATCATCAGAACTATCATCAAATCCTAGTGTGTCTAAGGATGAGGGAGAGATATTTATTGTGGAATCCAAAAGAATCTCTTGAAATTGAGCACTTCTCTCAATGAACAACTCACAAGTGGTGGGATGGGGAAGCTTGTATCTCTTAACACCCTTAGAATGTCTAAAAAATATATAAGGTTGAATTTAAGGTTTCAATGCCTTATATTTATTCTTTGGAATATAGGTCATAATAATAGATTTGAAAACTTGAAAGTGATTCACTATAGGTTTTTGACCACTCCAAGCTTTAAAAGGAGTAAATCCACATAATGTTTTATGAGGAACTTAGTTATGGATATAAAAAGCATAGTTGATGGCCTTGGACCAATTCTGAAGTGCAAGAGACTTGGAGTGTAGCATATAATTGGCCATTTCCTTCAATGAACTATTCTTTCACTCTATAACACCATTCTATTAAGAACTATATGAAGTTATATGTTATTGTTCAATCCCATATGAAGTGTATAATTTCTCAAAATAGTTATTGACATACTCACCACTATTATAAATGTAAAAAATCTTGATGTCATTAATTGAAGGTTTTTATATACGTTATTTAAAGTCCTAAAAATGATCAAATACCTCTAACGTATTCTTAAGAAATTACACCCAAGTATACCTTAAAAAGTCATCAATGAAAGTAAGTATGTATTTTATCTTGTTGAATGAAGGTTTTTGACATGGATTGGTAATATCTCAGTGGAAAATATCTAATATCTATTTAGATCCCCATGATTTTCCCTTGTCATACTTACCCTTAGGATGCTTACCAAGTATACAACCCAAAAAAACTCCATCAGAAATCTTGACTCATGTAACCCTAAAACCATGTCTTAATGATTGAGTTTATCTAGGTAGTGATAGTTGAGATGGTCAAATCACTCATGCCATAATTTACTTACCCAATTTGAATGAGTGAGTAGAGGCTTGATTAAGAGTAAAAATGAGAAAGTATACAATCATGTTTGGTGATCTAATTTCAAAAATGCAACTATGGAGTCACTATCTATTTCCCTAATAACCATTGAATTGGGTGTGAATTCAACTCTCTTAGCTGAGTTGATGTGAGTGATCAGATAAATAGATAAGAGATTAGTGGATAAAGAGGAAACACATAAAACATCATGAAATTTCTCATCATTCATTTCAATATATCCTCTCTCACTAAATTTTGTATAAGTATCATCACCCAACAATATGGAAGTCATAGAACAAGGCTCCAATGATGAGAGCATGTCCTATGATGAAGCCATGTGGTGCAATGTACCTAAGTCAATTACCCATATGAAAGGCTAAGGCACAACTACAATAATTTATTTGCCCTTATATTTTCCTTTTTTACTATTTTTGGCCTTATAAGATTCCCATGCTAATGAAATATAATTGAAATAATTAGGGACACTATTATTATGCTTCTTGAGCATCTTTATCAGTTGGTCAATCTTATTTTCATGCATTTAGATTCATCATGCCCATATTTCTTATAGTAGGCACATGTTAGTAACTCTTTTTTAGGTTTCCTATCTAAAGAGGAGTACTATTTTGATGCAATGGAATTAACATCATATTTTTGATGCTTTATTTTCTTTGGGTCCTTGTTCTATTTCTTTTCCTTGATACTAGAAGCCTTATGTTTATCATGACTCACAATTAAAGCATACAATTTAGATGACTTCAATGTACCCATTTGAATGAAATTATATTTATCTTGAGTTAATTCAATATAAAATTCATCAAGGGATGTCATGGTCCTTGTAGATCTAAGGGCATGCTTGATGGTGTGAAAATTAGAAATGAAGACATAATAGTTAGATCCTGATTTAGAAAGGATGGAAAGACTCAATTGATCATTCTTTTTGTCAACATTGTATAGTTTCAATTACAACCTAAGTGATTTAAACTTTGTGAATAAATCCTATATAATATCAAATTCACATGAGCTCAAACTGATTAGATCATTTTCCAACTCATGACCCATAATTATTTCCTACTTACCAAAGTGTTTTTCCAATATGGTCCAAAATTTATTAGGAGTAATAGCAAATTCAATATGAAAGATCAGGTCAAGAAACATAGATAGACATAGTAGACTAGCTTCGTCACTTATATTAAACCACTTCACCTTCTCTACCTCAAGTTTTAACTCTTTTTATGTATCCATCATGATTTAATGTAATCATTTACTCCTCAATAGGATTTTCACTTTGACTTTCCACTTGTGATAACTGAATGGTGTAAGAATTGGAAGTAAAATTTGATCCATGGGAGAGAATGAAGTATGTTATAAAATACATGTTATAAAAGAATAGGAATATGTAATCCTAATTAATTTAAATAATTTTAAATATTACCAATATTTAGAGTTTGAAAAAATTATTACTTTAAAAAAAATGGCACCTGAAAAGGAGATATCGATTTAAAGTTATGGAAGTTTGAATGTTTCTTGCTCGCAAAAAATAATGATCTCCATTTTGCATAAATTTTGGGTGTAAAAAATTTTAGATGTGAAATTTTTGAAATAAACTTCCCAAATAAAAAAATTATGCCCCATTGGAGCAAAATTAATGCACTTTTGGGTTAAAAGTGATGAGGGGCTTAGCTCCCATGTGACCAAGGGTTAAGACCTAAAATGGGTGCTCACCCTCCCTTTTTTGATTGATTTGATTGATGTGGGAATGGTGCCACCCTAAAATTGGATCCACTTTTGAAATGATAAGTTCTAATTTCTACTCAATCAAATTTAACATTTTGGTGGCTATTATAAGGTGCAAAATGGATGACAAAGATGGCAACATGCTTAGATTCCACCCAGACTATGTACAGGGGTCAGAGTCTACCTGCATTACAAGCAGGGATGTCAGAGTCTAAAAATGATGTTTTCATGATGGTTAGAGTCTACATGGGTTACGATTAGGGTATTCATGTTTCAATAGGTGTATAATCAAGGTTATCAAAGTTTTCCAAGGTTGTGCATATGATAATTAAGTTATGATAGGCACTCTAGCAAGGCTATCATATTTTGATAGGTGTGTGATCAAGGTCATTGGAGTATGATAGAAAGTCAATCATAAAAGGGTTGGGTTTTGACCTATTTATTTGTAACCACCCAAAATTTCACCTAGCTACCAAATTTACCTACGAGAGTTGGAAATTCCATTAAGTTGAAAAAACCTCCAAAAATATTGATTTTTTACAAATTCTCTAAAATATGGTAAATACCCACTTAGTTTCTTGAGAAACCTTAAAAAACTTAAAAATGTTTTTTCCTCAAAGTCATTAGATGTACAGATTTTTGTCTAATTCAAAAAATAACCTTGAAACCCTCCAAAAATAGTTGAAAATTGATTGCCACAAAATTAGATCATATTTATAGCCATTCTTAGGGTTTTACCACCTTATAAATTTAAAGAAACTATTTTTTTTTCACTTAGATACTCTAGATATGTATATTTTCATTGATTTTTGAGAAACCTACCAAACCCTAGAATATTGAAAAGATTTTTTTTTTTGGAATAAACTAGAATGCTAGATCTCATAACAAAATCAATGGCTTTCATCTACTAGCTGAGATTTGATACCATGTCAAAGTGGGCCAAAATAAAGGATTGGAATGGATAAGGTTGAATGTACAAAGTTAAATTTGTATGGAGTAGTGAAATTTGAAGAACAACTCAAAATTGAAGAAGGTTACCTTCACAACCAAAAAGTTGTATTAGTATTATTAACTAAAATGCACATATGAAGATACATTATATAGTGAGGAATTAGGTCACCCAAAAAGGTAATTATCTCAAATTACAATTATAAAATGAATTAATGTACATTTCAATTCATGATTTATTATTAGCCTAAACAAGCTAATTAGACTATGTAAACTACATAGTGGTAAAAATACTACATTAACAAAAAATTCCCCCAAAGTAAGCATGGAATATCCCCTAGTGTACTATGAATCTATAAATATGTGTATATAACTATTACATATACATACTGCATCTAACTAAAAATTTCATTAGTATCATGTTTATAGAAATAACTAAAATATAACCTATCTCAATAAAATATACAATTTATACTCTAACATAGTCTTAATATAGTAACTGTTGCTAACAATAACTCAACATGATAAATACAAAGTCATTTCAAAAGATATAAGACAAATAATGGAAGTGACCAATCAGTGAAAAGAAAATAGGGGGGATATTCCTAATAAACTACAAATTCCATTAGAAGATTAAGAAAAAATTAGAGAAAAGGCAAGAGTAAAGAAAAATTAAATGTATAAGGTAACAAAGGAAAATCAAAATGAAGAAACAAAATAGAAAAGGGGTACCCAAGTGGGTAACCAAAAATTGAATAATGCTAAGGAATAACAAGGATTCTTAAAATCCATACATCAAACATATGAATAGAGAAGGAAAAAAAATAAAGGAAGGAAAGAGAAAAGTCAAAAAATAGAAACAAGAAATGAAAAGTATACTATGTACAAGAAATAGAGATAATTCAATTGGATACATAAATATTTAATTAAATAAAATTAATAAATTATATAATCATACTCAAGTGAATAGTCATCATATTATATATAAGCTGAAGAATAATGTTGTTATAAGTAAAATTAAGAATTATTATTTAAAATCTCACTACCATAAAACATAATGGGAGGGACCTTTCTCTTTCTTATAACAAAATTAACCACACCATTAAATTCATTAAGTGGATGAACATTATGACCTTGTGGTTATTTCATTTAATTTACCATATGAACATTTCCATTATCATTTGGCTAAGCACTATGGTTTGGAAGAGGGTTAGTAAATATATTTAAATGTTGATTTGTGGAGAATCCAATTTATTGAAATTATTATTGGTTTCCTCGACTTGAATTTTGTTACTATCAATAAGTTATTGGATATTATGTTTAAATGTAATGAATTTATTTTAATATATCCCATAATTATGTGATAATATCCATATAATTTTTTATCATAATATGGTAGATACTAAAATATTTTCTTCAGTAATTGAGAATGAAAAGCTTGAAACACATTTAACACACATGAATTGATCACACAAATAAGGTCCTAATTTACCATTATATCACACTTTCATATTTAATTATAAGTAATTACATATATTATGCTATTATAAACCTAAATAACCTCACTATTTATCTCAAACCTACTAAATATCCTACATGCATATCTCCAAACTCTTAATTCAATATGATTGTACATAGGTTGGTTCTGCAAGATTCAGTCAATATCACTAGTTGATACTGGACTAATCTCTTCGATACTTACCCATTCCAAAAAATTAATATTTCTAAAATTAAATCCATCCTCAGGGTTATCCCATCAACCTAGTGTATGCAATCAAAAATGCATCATGTCCATAAATCAATTATGGATCGAATGGGATAGAGCACACCTACACTTCTAATTGGGGAGCATACAATTATTAAGTGGGAGAATGACCAATGTGAGGATTCAATAGACCTGATTAGGGGATAAACTTTCACAACACATCATGCGAGGTAGGGTTCAAAATCCTACAATATAACACAATTGCACAACAACCCTAAAAGAGTCTTATGATTAACATTTCACTAATCTAATAACAAGAAAAGTAAATCTAATCTAGTGCATACCAAATCTTGTGGCACAAAGTGGGTGTTAGAAACAAAAAAAATAAACAACTAAACTATAAATGTATATAAGACATATACTCACATCAATGTATATGAAATCCTAGTACATGGAAGAGAAGAATACAAATGCACTATCTATCTACTCGTACAAAGGAGGAATAAACTTAGGAATATTTACCTTTGAAGATGAACCCATTGAGCCTCAATTTTCCCCTTAGCCAAGGTGATTCACAATATATTTTTGTGGTATGTAAGGATAACTAAGATAAATTAGCTCTAGGTTACACAACCTATCCAAGCATCTAAAAGACTTATCCACAAGATGAGATTGAAGCTCCAAAGAAAGTATTGAACCCTAAAGCTTTATTCCCCAAGTATAATGGTCAATAGTCAAATTTTAAATCACACTTCTTCTCTTAATTATTCTCTCTTATGAAATGGTAAGGAACAACCTTATATATATAGTAGTATCTTACCTTAAAATCATTTGGGAGCTTTGGCTGTGCTAGGTTGACTCGGCTGACCTTACACATTTTCAAGATAACTTACTAGGTATATGCTAGGTTGGTTGGAAGGATAATAAACCAAAATATATATGAAGACCTTAAACTGTACTAAGTTGACCAAGTCGACCTAGTTTACTAAACAATAAGCTTTAAAATACACTAGGTTGGCCATGGTGGTTGACCTAGTTTACTGAATAAGAAGGGAGATAAAGCAAGGAAAAGAGGGATACATCATGGAAAATGATAGGAATGATTATGCAAGAGAATAATAATCTTAGGGTTTATGGTTTTATGAGGCTAGTGTGTATATTGAAAGTGGCAAAAGGAACAACAATCTTATGAATCACTGATGGTCTGCCTACCCTTTTTATGGTTCACCCCTTAAGGCATGCACTCAGAGAGATTAAGAGTCGATAGGTTCCTAAAAGATACAAAGTGTCATTAAGTGATAAATTTTTTAAAATATTATGTGTATACATATGCCCCAACCAAATATTATCATGTGTCACATAAGTGCAACACAAGATGGTACTTCAGAATAGAACATGATAACACACAACACTGATGCTAAGTATGGTGAATTAAGTAATAAATAAGATAAATTAAAGGATTGTATTGAAAAAAACATATCTGTAACTTACCTTAGTGCCATAGATAAAGAGTTATACTAAAATAAAAATTAAGTCATCCAATGTGGAGTACACTAGGCGAACCTATAGAAGTTAGTGCAAAAAATAGCCAAAATTAGAAGTTTTGGAAGATAGACATATAGTAGTTAGTAGAGACAAAGAATTTAGGAAAATTTGGCAAATTAGGATTGTAAAGGCAAGGTTTAAAATATTAAATACAAAATAAATGACAAAAGGATGGTAAATGAATGATAAAATATGGTAAATGAATGACAAATGATAAGAAATAAATGAAAAATGATTGGAAAACAAATGATAAATGATGTTGGAAAGAATGTAAAATATAAATGATAAATGGAAATATCAATACAAGACACTTATAAAGAATATATGTAAGAAAAAAAAAGAAATATCATGTAGGATAGGGAAAAATAAAAACATGAAAGATGGAAAATGAAATATAATTGAAGATCACAAATATGAAGAAGGCATATATAAATATAAACATTTAATAGTGGAAAAAGGGTATGGACTCAACTATCTGTAATAGAAGGGTAGTTCAATAATGATAAATGAAAGAAAAGAGTGATCCATAGTTACTCAAACATGTTATTTCACTTTTAAGGATAGATAAAACTAAAACAAAGTATTGACATTATGTTTTTAAAAGGTGAAGAAAAAGGAAGTATAGAAGAGGGAAAACAAATTTGGAATCACAATTTGATTATTAAAGGGGGAAAATGAAATGGGTGTAGGGGAGAATGAAGAAAAAGATAAGGTAGAGGAATTTTTTATTGAAGTCAAGACACTCAAATTAGGTTTGTCAAAACAAGAGGACTTTCAACCTTAATAATGATGAAGAAATCCTCTTACAAACACAAGTCTTGGGTATACAAATGGAGTATATAGACCATCCCATGAAGGCTATATGCATAAAAAGTAAAATGGACCTACCTCCTCACAACATGTTCCCCTCTCTTCAGGACCCCTTACAGAGCTATTGGTTTACTACGAATATTGGGTACTTGCATGAGAAATTAGGTAGCATCATAGAGTTTTTTAAAAATCCCCAATTCCAATCTATTGGCCTACCACACCCAAAGGGATTTGGCTCTATGTGAAGTAGACTGTGAAGTTTGAGATTTTATTGGAGATAGGAGATGTGCTTGTAATCACATCTTTTGGTGTGAATTTGAATTTTGAGATTTGTATGTTGTCTTTTAGATATCATTGCCTTTTGATTGAAATGATTTGGATTTTAAATTTCTCTATGAATTTTTTTTTATATTCCTCCTCCATATAGATTTGGAAGACCAAACATGGGTGCTAAAGATGACTTTTATTTGAAAACTTGGGATAATGTTACTAAAAGAGAGAACTTCAAAGAGCATGGGATCTAAGAGTCTCATAAATAAAGGTGAAATAAAAGTGCTATCTTAACTTTGACCTTTTTTTATCCAATGCAGAGATGAAGAAAGGGGGAAATCAAGAAGAGTGATACATGAAACAATTTGGATTGCTTCAAATTGCAAAAAATGTGACAAAGGCCAAAGTGGGATACAATGACATAAAAGGGTGATTAATTATCCTAAGAATGAGGGAAATGGAGGAAACCATGCTAAAATAGATTGTTGTGTAGATTATATCTAGCAAAAGAAATAAAAGCTAAAGTGTAAGAACAAGGATCAAGAATATGAAAAAATAATAGAAATTTTATGAGGATAGCTAGGTCTTATCTGTAGTCTTAAAAAATAACTCATAAAATAAAAACCCAAGGGGTGCCAAGAAGTAAGCCAAAAGTAAAGTGAGGGAGGATTATTACAAATCAACTCACCAAAATGAAAAACCCAAAGGATGCCAAAACAACATTGACAAGAAGCAAATTAATAATGAGAAAAATATATAAAAGATGGTCATTTTGTGAGGAATGTCAGGACCTATCCGTGGTCTTACAAAGAAACTCACAAAGGAAAGATCCAAGGGGTACAAAAAATAAGAGAAAATGTAAGAAGATAAAGAAGACTATGGTACATCAAGAGGTAAAAAAAGGGGAAAAAATGATCATAAAGGTATTAAGGTAAAGAATGACATAAAAAGATAAATAAAAGAGATATATGAGGATAAAAAATGAAAGTAAATGCCAAATGAAATGTGTAAGAAGATAAAAGAGTGTAAAGGAAAACAATGATGCTAGTGAAATGAATGTAAAATAATGAAATAAATTCACTAAAATAAAGAAACATGAGACAAGAAGATCAAGTAAAATCTATATTAATGTCTGTATCAAATATGAGCATGTGAAATGCAAGCCTAAAAGTCTCAAAAGGTTTCTTGAAGTTAAATTTGGTTGATATTATGCATTTTAGAATAAGAGTGGGCATAACAAGATGCCCTAAAGGGTAAGTGGTGATATGTATGGGCATCACAAGATGCCTCAAAGTCTGAAGGGACATGTGGATGGGCATCACAAGATGACCCAATATGTGAGTTAGACTGAAGTGATATTGAATCATTAAAATGATTTGTATTGGGTTGGTAGATGCATTTGGAGATACGTAAATGTGTTAGTTGGTTAGTTTTTAAGGATGTTGAATGTGACAAATGATATGTATGAGTTATGAGGAGATAAAGGAGGTAAAGGAGGACCATGTATGATATGCTTTGGAGTAGGCATTTGAACTAGGTACTCTTTTGGTTCATATGACCTAAGAGGTTGAGGTTCAAGAGATGCCATAATATGTTTAAAATTATTCATGTTAGCTATCGATTCCTTATTGGTGTAGAAATAAGGATCAATTATGGTTTGAACAAAATCAAAAGATGAGATATAGGTATGGGATGATTATTATTATTTATTAGGTAGTTGATGTTGATGTGATTTTGGTTCTTGAGATTCAATTTGAGAAGATTGAAGATAATCTTCATAACATTATTTAGTGAGAATATCAAGATTGAAATGTGGACCAAGCAAGGAAGAAATAAGAAATCAGTGAATATCAAAAGAAGACTCATGAGAATGACCTATAATATCATGCCACCAACAGAATTTATTAGGATTGTACCATTTAGGAAGAGGGTTGGAATGATAAAAGTTCATGGGTTTAGAAGGTGGAAATTTATCTTTAAGTTATTATAGACTCAAGGGTGGGTGGGTTAGGTTAAAATTGGTTGAATTGGATGCTCCACCTTGAGGTTGGGGAGGCTTGGATGAATCAATGTTATGAGAATATTATTGGAAAGGTTCTTTAGTAATTGTTTGGGATGGTTCAAATTGAGTCATAATAAAGTCTTATCTTTTTGCTTGGTCTACAGCTTCTTCTAAAGTTTTAGGTGAAAAGATTCAAACTTTGTATTGAAGAGGAGCCTTAAGAGAAGTGACAAATAGTTTTAAAAGAGTGTCATCATTCATGTTATGGTCCATATTATGAGCAAGATACTTCCATTATTTGATGAAAGTATGAGTAGATTCATTAGGAATTTGCTTGGCATTGATGAAATAACTAAAGTAATTTTTAGTAAGGTCATCATGTTGGAATTCCTTCACTATAGCATTCACTAAATTCTCTAGTTGTGAGATGGAATGTCTAGGAAGTTGGTTTTACCATTCAAGTGCATCACCAACAAATGTTTTGGCTAAGATCTTGGTGGTAGCAAAAGTGTTAGTTTGGACCCATTCCTTATAGAAATTACCAAAAGACTTAAGAAAGATAGTAGGGTCCTTAGTCCCATTATATGTGATAGTTGGAGAAATGTTTCCAATATATATGGATGAAATTAATTGGGCTAAAGGTTCATTTTGAAGATGTTGAAGCATTTTGTTATTCATTGGAGGTTCATGGATGATATTCCCATTGGCATCTCTAAGACGAGGGATAAAATTTTGATTTGGTTGAGACATAATTACTTGAGGGGGTTGATTAATCATGTTGCTTGCTCACCATTTGAGATTGATTGGTTGTTTACATGATGTTCATTTGTTGAATGACTTGGGAAAGAAGTTGAGTTGTATTAATAGGTGGGTTTTAAGGTGGGGTACTAGTGTTGATAGGAAGAGGATTGTTAGTGTTGGTGGGAGGAGGATTTTTAGTATTGATTGGAAGAATATTCTTTGGAGGTGGAGGATTCCCAACATTGGTGTTAGTTGTATTGAGTGTGGTAAAAGAATAAGGAATCTTATAAAAGCCAAAATTCTTGTGAGGAGTGTAGATAATATTATCATCAAGGTTTTTGAATATTTGAGAACCATCTAAATTATAAATTTGATTGGTATGATTTGGTAAAGGACTTCCAACATTAGTATTGGGAGGAGGATTATGACAAATGATCTCAACTACATTTCATTATGTATTGAGTGGTTTAGGCTTAGGAGTAGAGGAAGGAAGAAAATGGATAGTTTCATCAGAGGTAATGAAACAAGTGAAGTTACTATATAAATACTTGATTATGTAATGTTCTAGACTGAGATAAGGTTTAAAAGATGTCATCATGATGAAAAAAGACTAAATAACCACACAAGGAGAATAAAAAGTGACAAAAAATAGTATAGGGTCAACCAAGTTGACCTAACATAGAAATAAAGACTACAAAACTATATAGGATCAACCAAATCAATCCAGTATAGTGCATAGAGGTTGGAATAAAAGGTAAAAGAGGCTTAAAATAATGATAGGTTAACTAGGTTAACTTAGTATAGTGCACTGGGGATAAAAAAGATACTAGGTTGACATGATTGACCTAGTACAACAAACAGGTTCCTTGTTTTGCTTATATCTTTAATTCTACTCATCCATTTTGCAAACCATAAAATGCATTGGATTTTTGATGATGTAGGGAATATGATAAATTTAATATCAAGTTGTGAATTTAAACAAGAAAAATTACAAATAATGAAAAGTAATAAGTACTAAAGGGAAACAAATAGTCAATTAAATTGATGTTAGCCAATCCAATTGATACACACAAAGCAAAACCTTGAACTAACACTGGCTAATATAAGATTTTGCACACACAATTGATCAAAGATAAAGTAAATAAATTAAAATTAAATATAGCTACTTGGTCAACCTAGAATGTTGATTAGATTATTAAGAATGTTTTTAAGTGTGAAAGAAAGATTGGCTTTAAGGTACTAGATAACAATCTATGGATAATTTTAGGTAGTTTGATATAGGCTTGGTATTAGGGCTTACCCCCTAAATTCACACAAATAAATACTAATTTTAATGGTTTCTTAGCCAAAATATACCATTAATCATGATTTATACTTGACCAGAGCATCAAGTCGACTTCCCCATTGGTGATGAAATCTAAATAGGTAGACCTAGGTAGTCAAATGTTTAAATTATATTTTATATTTATGTGGTTTAGATGTGTGTGAAAAATAATATAAATATTTTAAATAAGTGATTGATTGAAAATCTCCTAATTAGACTATGTAAACTATTCTAAGCATGCAAGCAACTAAAAAGAAAGTGTGAGACTAATTAATAACATATAGAGGTTAATTCTAACTTTGAAATAAGGTATAGTGTAGACACTATATGAATAATCATAAAAAACATGGTCGATAGGGTTGAACCTATACTATAGAAGAAAGGTCTAAAAATGAACTCGGTTAGTCAAGTCAACCTAGTTATTTAGAAAATACACAAAACATAGAACTAGGTCCACAGGGTCGACCTAGTTGACTATGCAGGGGTAGTTTTAAAGACCATAAACTATGAAAGGAAATTAAAAAAAGAAAGATATAGAGAAATATAAAGTGACTTTGGTATATCAGAGATGAAAAATGAATAATATTGCTGATCAAGAACCTTGGAGAAAATTGGCAAAACCTATAAATTGGGTTAAGCTAGGAAATCAAGCTATACAAGAACCTATTGAAAAAATATTGAAAATGCACTAGGTCAACTTGGTTGACCTAATACGCTAAATTGGAAGTTTGAAATGCACTAGGTTAAGTTGGTTGACCTAGAAGGCTAATTTGGAAGTCTAAAAAATTGGAACTTGTACTGGGTCGAGCTAATTGATCCAATTACCTATTGTTAAAAACCTACACATAGAGATTAATAATTGGGTTGACAGAGTTGATCTAACACATCACAATATATGATAAAAATAATGACAAAAATTATGAAATAAGTGAAACAAATCTTGTAAGGGTTAGTTTCACATTGGGTTTACTAGAATGTATGCAATCAAAAATGTATCATGTCCATAAATCAATCCTAGATCGGATATGATAGAACACACCTACACCTCTTAATGGGGAGCATATAATTGTTAAGTGAGAGCATGACCAATGTGAGGATCCACTAGAATAGATTATGGGATTACTTCTTACAACATACCATGTGAGGTAGAGTTCCAAAGATTAAAGTATGACACAATCACATAATAACCCTAAAAGATTCCTGTGATTTAATATTTCACTAATCTAATAAGAAGAAAAGTAAATTTAATCTAGTGCATACCAAAGATTGTGTCACAAAGTGGGGGTTAGAAACAAAATAAATAAAAAACTAAACTAAAAATATATAGAAGACATATACTCACATCAATATATACATAATCCTAACATATGGAAGATAATAATACAAATGCACTATCTATCTACTCTTACAAAGGAGGAATAAAATTAAAAATACTTACCTTTGAAGATGAACCTACCAAGCCTCAATCTCCCCTTGGCCAAGATGATTCAAAATATATTATCATGGTATGTAAGGACAACTAAGATAAATCAGCATTAGGCCACACAACATATCCAAGCATCCAAAATACTTATCCATAATATGAGATCAGAGCTCCAAAAAAATTATTAAACCTTAAAGATTTATTCCCCAAGTAGAATGGTCAATAGACAGATGTTCATTCACACTTATTCACTTAGTTATTTTATCTTATGAAATGGTAAGGAATGAAATTGTATATATATTAGTATATTACCCTAAAATCATTTGAGAATGTCAGTTGTGCTAGGTCAACCTAATTGACCTAGCATATTTTTAGGCTAACTAACTAGGTTTGTGTTAGGTCAGCTAAAAGCCTAACAAACCAAAAGAGAGAGGAAGACCCTAAACTATATTAGTTATATTAGGTTGACCTAGTTTGATGAATAGGAAGCCCAAAAATACACTAGGTTAACCATGGTGGTTGACCTAGTTTGCTGAATAGAAAGCCCAAAAATACCCTAGGTCAACTATGGTGGTTGACCTAGTTTGCTGAATAGGAAAAATGGAGATAAATCAATGAAAAAAAGAATAAATCATGAAAAATGATAGGAATTATTAGGAAATAAAAGAATAAGCTTAGGGTTCATGGTTTTAGGAGGTTAGTGTATAGATGGCAAGTGGCAAAATAAATAATAATCTTACGAAGCACTGATGGTTTGCCCACCCCTTTCCTAGTGCACCCCTTAAGGCATGCACTTAGAGAGATTGAGTCTCGATAGGTTATTTCAAGATACAAAGTGTTAGTAAGTGATAAAAGTTTGAAATTATTATGTGTATACACCTAGTGTGTTGGCGACATAAGGATTTATTCAATTGGATCCATATACAAAAAATTAATGTCTCATTTAAAATGGACCTAACACTTATCTGATATACATCTATAATTTATTAAAAATTGAGAAAATATATCCTATTCTTCCCAAATTTAAAACTTATCACTATAATTAGTCACAAGAAAAGTATAAATCACTCTAAATACAAGTCAAAGCAAACATTACTAAGTATTAAAATCTAAATCGTTAGCTACATACATATAGAAAATGAGCACAATTTCATAATCACATTATGTGGGATAACTAAAAATGGATTGATTTAAATCCTTGGAGTATAGGATATATAGGTAGTGGTCAATAATTAGACATGGGTGATTGGGATCAGCTAAGACTATTACACTTTCCCCTTTTTATAGGTTTATATCCTTTACAAGTACACCTAGGGTTTCAAAGTAAACAAGACTAATTTTTAGAGATATGTGCATAATATGGGTTTATGATAAAATGAATAGAGAAATTAGAGACATGCATAAGTGACTATAAATTCACTATACCCTACTTTAACAGAGGTTAGTATTAACTAGTAGGTTAATATTGATCATTGATATTTTACTAGATCAACAAAACTGACCAACTACATACAATGAATTAATTTTGGAATTAAATGAGTCACATTCCTAATTTATCTTAATTTTCACTTCCATAATACAATTATAGTTAAATAGTCAATTAGAAAATCTAGGTATTCATCCCTTTGTTATATTTACTATATTTATCACATGCCACTTGTAAAATCAAAATATTCAATCATAATATTTTATATTCATATCCATGTTTGAATGCAATATCTTAATATCTAAATTACATTTCAAAGTTATTTCTTAGTTAGATTAAATTCAAGACTTTAATATAAATTAGGGTAAAACATATTGGTAAACTCATACACATATTGAATAGTGACAAAACCCTAGGTTTTTATTAGGGTCTCATCCTTCCAAGGTCTTATATTTTCTCTCCTAGGTTTCAAATATCATTTTTGATCTCCTTACACAAAAATCTATTTCAGATTTGTTGTCCCTGAGTTTCATTGATTTGAGTTTTGATTTTCATACAAAAAAGACATTTTCACCTTTGGCTCAAGTTATTCATTAGGTTTCATCCTTCTAAGGTTTTAAGTTTCATCCTTAGGTTTTTATTTTTAGTTATGATTAGTCCCTTAAAATACACATTAATCATGATCATGTTGAATGAAAATTATTTATTTAACACAAGTAATGAAGTTATTCTTTTCATATTATTATATATGGATAATTTATCTTATTTGGATCAATTATGTAAGTAAATGGACAACAAGGATCAAATATAAATTCACTAATAAGGATAAAATTACCAATGAAAGATCTCAAGACTTATAATAATATTATTACAACATCCAGTTTATGATTCCTATTTTTATTACTAGACACCAAAGAGCATGGATGAATCCATTTTTTCCTCCTCTCCGAAGACCTCAAGCTTGTAATATCTACCATTCTACCACAAATATTCACCCACTTTTTATTTTGGATTCTATGGTCTATGTTTTCCACACTAGATGAGGTAGGGTACCTCATTATGTGCAACAAAATGAATAAATTTAACATGTTCATCCTCAACCACCTCAAACTCCCATAAGCCAAACTAACCAACCTAAAAAATATGACATCATTGATCAACTAAAGAATACCCATGCTAATATTTATATGTTGGATTTATTCAAAAGATCAATAATCTACAAAGACATCTTATACAAGGCATTGCAATAAATAACTCTACTCAATGATATAAAAACTGTATCTTTTTTCTCTATTATTAATACATTCAAGGATGAGAACAAAGTTATCACTTTTGATAAGGAAGACTTACCCATGCAACACACAATAGAGAACTTTTTTCCATTATATATTCAAGTTAAAGTATAAAACAACTTGGTCAAACATATGTTGGTAGATAATGGTTTGGTATTAAACATTTGTAACACTACCTTGTTATGGTAATTGGGGATCAACATGGCTATAATTAAAAAATCAATTAGATCATAATAGGATTCGATATACTCCATGTCAAATAGTTAGAACCATCTCATTGGATGTGATACTACATCTCAAGATAATGCCTTCTACTTTCCATGTAATTCCTTATTTAATTAAATTATAACTCAATTTTGGGACAACCATGGATACATGTTATGGAAGCAATGTGATCAACATTACATAGATATATCAAATATATGCATGAAGGCTATTATTATTCAAAACCTATTGCTGAGGACCCTTTTAGATATTGAAATATAACCTAACCCTATAATGAGGACCAATAACTATCATAATTAAAAGATCATACTATTGTTCCTCCATCACAACTCATTATAATGGCTTAAATGCACATAAATGAGGTAGGTGAATCATGTAAAAAAGGGTAGGGGACCAATCATAAAACAAATAAATTATACAACATGAACCACAAGTTAATATAAAATAATCATAACCTATTATCAATCTTATTTTACTAGTGAATTTAGAATATCAAGATGGCATAATTATATATTATTATGATAATGATGAAAAAGATATCAACATGGTAGACATGATAGATGATCAAATGCAAAAAATAAACTTCAATCCTTTAAAATAATAATTATCTCACACTCTATTCACACCTTTTGGGTTTAGAACATATTGAAATAATTCATATATAACAAAGAGGGACATATCAAAAAATCCCATTCAAACACAATATTCTATCAGAAAAAGAAAGGTAAAAATGATAGATCATGAGTACATCCTAAATATGGAAACTAATTATAATACTATCTCACACTAGACATTGGAAACATTAAAGAAAAATAAGACTTGGATAAAGAATAAATCATATATTTTAGTAAATAATTTGGAGATGGCAGATTCTAAGACTCAAACATCATTTAAAGTAACAAATATTTAGGATAAACCAAAAAAATTATGGCTATACTTGATCATAATATTGAAATGTTACCATATGCTCAAAACTAAGCTTTGGGATGACTTTAACATTAAGAAGGCAATATCTATTATGGTTATCATAGAATCATGGGGCATGACACAAATCATTGCAAAACTTTACAAAACATTACAAAATCAGATTTAGAGATACAAAGATGAAGGCATTATCAAGGTATTATAACAACAAAAAGAGTAATAAACATCAATCCCCATAATGAAACTATCTACAATGGAAATGAATATAAAATATCCTTGACAAGAGCCATTTAAAATTACCATCTTTATGGAAGGTAACTATTAAAAAAATGTTTAGATTGATGATAACAAATAACACACCATATGTAGTATTAGAGTCTTACAATAGTTGGGACATGATTTTATAAAATTCTAAAGCAAAAAAAAGTAGATAGGACCACTTTTATATGTCATTTTACCAATATATTGTGGGCTAAAAATTGTCAACACACACATATGGGTCATGCCTCATAAATATAGATTACCCTTTACATTAGTAAAATAATGGTTATAATAGATGCATGCTTTAATATATTCAAAAAAATTATCATCACACTTTATCTCATGAAGGAATAATGATCACGATTTAACATGATGGTGATGCTTACCATCAAATAGCACAATATTTAGAGATGACAAAAATTACAAAATTTGAATAATCAAAACTAGAACAAGAAGAAGCAATGCGATTACATAATCTCAAGGAAAATTTAGGATGTATCAACCTCAATCTTGATGAATATGATATAATTTTAGATTCATGATCTAAAACTTTAAAAATTATATAAAATACAAATAAATTAAATAATCAAGAAACAAAAAAACATTCAAATATTCAAAAAATCCAAATATCAAGACCTTAGCATGGCATGATTATTAGATTAAATATTTACATATGTTATCACATGTTTGGTAGATGGCATATTATTTACACACATACACACACATATTTCATGGTATATTAGTGATATGCAAAACATAAAAATTCACATGGATATATAGATGTTATACTCTCCTCTATCTAGTGTTCATATCGATACTGTATGCAATGAGAAATGCATTAGATCTATAAATCAATCTTAGGTTGGAGAAGATAGATCCTACTTACACTTCCAATTAGGGATACATTAAATAATTAGGGTCATGAAAAATATGGATATGTTAGATAAAATAATGGGATATATTATCACAATAATATCACTAGGGAGGGTTCTAAAGCCTCTAGTCAAGCAAAACTATGCAATAATCTTAACTAAGTCCTATGTTTTCATATTCACTAAACTAATAACAAGTAAATAAAAAACATAATCTAGTGCTCACCAAATATTATGGCATAAAATATGGGTTAGTAAACATAAAATTAAGCATGCATAAGAGAATCTTAATCAAGCTAAGTATAGTTAAAACTCTAATGCATGGAGAGAGAGAGAGAGAATTATTCAAAATCCATTACTTATGCTACTTCTATTTAAGACAGAGAGTATAAAATTTAGAGATACTTACCCAAAATATGAACCCATTGAGACTCAATATATTCTTTGAATAAAGGTGCTTCAGAAGAGGTTGTTGTGGCTTTTAAGGATCACTCAGAAAGGCCAAAGCATCCAAGACTTCCCTACAAGACTAGATTCTTCTCCAAGTAGAAACCATAAGCTAAGACTCCTCAAGTATAATGGTGGAAGATAATATTGTAAAGAATTTAAAATGAATAATAACTCTTGTCTACTTTCTAATAATGGAAAATGGATGTGTTTATATAATTGGATCTAAACCTAAACCCTTTTAAAAGTTTTGATCGACAAGGTTGACCTGATCGGCCTAGTATCATAATTGACAAAAACTAAGTCATGAACTAGGTTGGCAAAGGGCTGACCGAGACCTATAATAAGTCTTATCAATAATAATACAAGGTTGACACAATTGACATAGTCATGTAAACTATAAAAAAAGAGTGTAGGTTAGGAAAACAGATAATGAAGGTGGTAAAATACTAGAGGAGTGTGAAAAATGGGAGTGAAAGCTTAGGGGAATGGTTTTTAGGAAACAAGTGTGTATATATAAAATGGAAAAAGGGATAACAATCCTAAAAAACACCAATGGTCTACCCACCCATTTCTTGATGTATCCCTTAGGGTGTGCACTTAGAGAGATTGAGACTTGACAAGTTCCTACCTACAAGATAAAAAGCATCAGTAATTGATAAAGTTTGAAAATATTATGTGTATACATATGCCCCACTCTAAGATCATTATATGTCACTCAAGTGAAACAAGGTATGGTGCTTCAAGAAATAACATAGTAACACAATACTGAGGCTTAAAAAAAGTTGTAGTATTTTAAAGCAAAAATAATTGAAAGTAAATGAATTAAATGGAAATAGTTGAAAATTAAAATATGTACACACCTTGACTTACCTTTATTTCTAAATTTTTGTTTGTTATGTTTATAATTTTTATTTTGGAGGGTGTAAAGACTACTTTTGACAAACCTAAGAATATAAAACTAAAGATTAAAAATAAACAAATGTAGGAAAGCTAAGATAACTAATGCTATGTGGATGTGATGTACTTGGAATTTTGGCAAGCTAGGGGGATAAGTGCTATGTTAGACCAAATGAACAAGTTAAAATTTAAAGTAAATCATGTATCCAAAAATTCAAGGCTGCTAAACACTAAAAAACTCAAACAAGTAAACCTTAAGTAAGAAAGGAAAAATCACCAAGTCAAACCCAGGATACATGTCAAAAGGATGGTAATCAAACATAAATGTGAAAGAAGTAACAATATTACTTAAAAAAAGATGGGTAAATAAAATGGTAAAACAACATTGATGAGTAAGTAGTAACTATCCTTACTAAATAATCAATGGAAAAGGTGCATAAAAGGGAAAACAAAATTGATAAGTGAGAATTAAAAAGACAACCTCACTCAACAATGGAAAAATTACATGAAAGTAGAAATAGACTCAGGTGTCCATAAAAAGGGTAGTACAATAATGACAAATGGTAAAAGAAATCAAAACATATCTATAAATGTAGATCCATGGTGTAAACAAAGTAATCCATAGTTGTTCAAACATGTTTTTTTCTCTAAGGATAGATAAAATTGAAACAACATAGTGTTATAATGTTTTTAAGATGTGAATAAGAATAAAGTAGAGAATATCGAAAACATATTTAGAATCACACATGTTTGTCGAGGGGGGAAATAAAATGGGTGGTGGGGAGAATGAATGAAAAACCAAGGTAGAGGAAATCTTTATCGAAGTCAAGACACTCAAATTAGGTTTGTCAAAATAAGATGAATTTCAACCTTAAGGACTTTGAAGAAATTATCCTAACCACACAAGTCTTAGGCCAAAAAATGAAGTATATAGATCATCCCATGAAGGCTATATGCATAAAAAGTAAAATGGACATACCTTCCCATAACGGGTTCCTCATTCTTCATAACCCCTTATAGATCCATTGGTATACTATGAATATTTGGTACTTGCATGAAAAATTAGGTAGCACCATAGAATTTATTGAATTTTCCTATTCCAATATACTAGCCTACTCCACCCCAATGGACCTCAACTCTAGTGTAAGGCTAATTGTGGAGTTTGTGCTTTGATTGGAGATAGGATATGTGCTTATAATCATGTCTTTTGGTGTGATTTTGAATTTTAAGTTTTGTATGTTGCCTTTTGTATATCATTACCTTTTATTTCAAATGATTTGTCTTTTAACTTTCTTAATGGATTTTTCTATTCCTCCTATACATGGATTCAGAGAACCAAACATGAGTGTTAAACATGACTTTAATTTGAATACTTGGGACTTAGTTATTAAAAGAGAGAAATTAGAGAGCATGGTGTCTAAGAGTCTCGTAAATATAGGTAAAATAATAGTGATATCTTGACTTCAACCTTGTTTTATCCAATGTGGAGTGAAATGAAAGGAAATCAAGAGAAAATGAAATATGAAACAATTTGAATCACTTCAAATCACAAAAAATGTGACAAAGGGTGAAAAAGGGATACAATAATAGTAAAGTGTGATTCCTTATCATAAGAATGAGGTAAATGTAGGAAAACATGCTAACATAGGTTTTTATGCAAATTTCATCTATCAAAAGAAGTAAAGATAAAGATAAGAACAAAGATCAAGAACTCGTAACCATTGTAAAACAAATTCTAGATAAGGAATGAAAAGATCATGTTTTTATGAGGAAGGCTAGGTCCTATCCATGGTCTTACACTACAAATCATAGAAGAGAAACCCAAGGGGGTGTAAAAAGCATGTGAAAAATAAATGGGATAAGACAAATATGGTATTTATGAGGAAGGATAAATTCTATCCATGGTCTTACACTGAAACTCAAAAAAGAGAAAACCAAGGGGTGCTAAAAAATGTGTAAAAAGTATGAAAGTAAATATAATGAAAGTACATCATGAGTAAGAATGTTTAGGCTAAAAATAGGGAGCTAAAAATAAATCTATGGATGGTTTTAGGATGTTTAGGCTAAAAAGGATTTATGTTGGCAATGGTACTAGATTGGTTTTAGGGCCTACCCCCTCACTTCAAAATCTCATAATGATAAGGTGTCAGGTGCTTTTCCAATATATACCATTAACCACGTGTTTATACTTATCCAAAAAACCAAGTTGGCTTCCTCCTTGGTGATGAAATCCAAGTAGGTAGGCCTTGGGTAGACAAATATTTAGATGCATTTTGAAATTATGTGATTTGGTAATAACTGAAAAGGAAAGTTTGAATTAATTACTAACATATAGTTGTTAATTCCCAAATTAAAAATGGTATAGAGTCAGTTCATAAGACAATATATGAAAACATTATAGAATAGAGTCTACAGGGTCACTACTATACTATAGAAATAAGAGTCCTTAAGAACTAAGTCAACTATGCCAACCTTAATCTTTTAGATAGAAGACAAACTACAAAACTAGGTTAACCAGGTTGACCTAGTTTGTTATAGGATTACAATTTTGAAGACTACAAACTTATGTAAAATAGAACTATAATGAAGAACTAAATTAAAAGAGATATAAAGAAAGACACCTTGGTGGGTTGGAAGATGTTGAGGATTGCAATTTTCTTTTGAAGTGCCTTGAATGTTGCTTGCAAGTTCTACCAAGTATTTTTTCTGAGTCAACCTAGTTTTGTGTAAACCCTATTTATTAAAACCTGTTAAGATGACTAAGTCCAGTTGGTCAACTTGGTTTGTTATCTAAATGATAATAATAATAATAAGTCGTCATGCATGACTTAGTTTGTTATTTTAGATATTTTTGAGAGACCAAGTCAACTTGTTTGACATAGTCTATTATCTACAACTGAATAAGAGTAATGCATCAACCTGATCGATTTAGTAACATGTATCTAATGAATAACTACATAGAAAGAATATAGTCATTTTTATGTAACTATGTGTTAAACTTGCACACATAAGTTATAACTATATCAACCTAGTATCACAAATAAAAAATAATAATAAATCAATAGAACTAAAGAGTGTGAAAGAAAAGCTACAAGGTTTAGATTCACATCAAGTTTACCAGAATGTATGCAACAAGAAATGCATCAGATATATAAATCAATCCTAGCTCAAAGAAGATAGATCCTACTTACACTTCCAATTAGGGAAACATTATATAATTAGGGTCATGACCAATATGGATATGTAAAATTAAGGGATCTCTTATCACAATAATATCACTAGGGAGGGTTCCAAAGCCTCCAATCAAGAAAAACTCCACAATAACCATAACTAAGTCCTATATTTTCATATTCAATAAACTAATAACAAGTAAATAAAAAATTTAATCTAGTGCTCACCAAATCTTGTGGCATAAATTGGGGGTTAGTAAACATAAAACTAAACATGCATAAGAGAATCCTAATTAAACTATGTATAGGTAAAACCATAATACATGGAGAGAGAGAGAGAGAGAGAGAGAGAGAGAGAGAGAGAGAGAGAGAGAGAGAGAGGAGAGAGAGAGAGAGAGAGAGAGAGAGAGAGAGAGAGAATTATTTAAAAGCCATTACTTATGTTACTTATATCTACTAAAGAGAGGAGAAAATTTAGATATACTTACCTATAAGATGAACCCATTGAGATTAAATATCTCACTTAGCCAAAGGTGATTTGTAAGAGGTTGTTGTGGTTTTTAAGGATCACTAAGAAAGGCCAAAGCATCTGAGACTTCTCCACAAGACTAGATTCTTCTCCATGTAGAAACCTTAAGCTAAGACTCCTCAAGTATAATGGTGGAAGATTAAATTTTAAAGAAGAATAAATGAATAATAACTCTTGTATACTCTCTAATAATGGTAAAATGGATGTGTTTATATAGGTAGATCTAACCCTAAACCCTTTTAAAAGTTTTGGTTGACAAGGTCGACCCAATCGACCTAGTATCATAATTTAAAAAACCAAGGGCTGACCTAAAACCTTAATAAATTTTATCAATAAGAATACAATGTCGACATAACTGACATTGTCATGTAAACTTTAAAAAAGGAGTGTAGGTTAGGAAAATGGCTAATGAAGGTGGTAAAAGACTAAAGGAGTGTGCAAAATAGGAGCCAAATCTTAGGGGAATTGTTTTTAGGATACAATTGTGTAAATATCAAGTGTCAAAAGGGAAAACAATCATATGAAGCACCAATGGTCTATCCACCCCTTTCTCAGTGCACCCCTTAGGGCATGCACTTAGAGAGATTTAGACTCAATGTGTTCTTGCAAGATATAAAGTATTAGTAATTGATAAATTTCAAAAATATTATGTGTATATATATACTAGTAGAATATTATTCCACATGTTTCAATATTACATATTATATCTTTCTATGACCTTTGGACCATGTTTAAATACCTATATTTCTTACACATGTCTTATTAGTTACTCATTTATTATAGAATGATACATAAATATGCCATTATAATGTGATGTGACATTAACACATATGGATGGACTAGACTACTTCCTTGTTATATTCCTCATTTATGTTGTTATTATATGAAATGATTAGATAATTGGTGCATGATTATTGTGTGTGGCAATTGGGCCTTGTTTAATGTGACATCCTTGATGTCTCTTGTTTGTGACATTTATATGTCCCCTTCCATGTGGACATTGGCCTTATTTTTTGTAAAATTTTACACCCCTTATATGTGGCCATTGGAATTATGTGACACTAACATTTTCACTTGCTAAAATTGAGTGGTGCCATGATATATCATGAAATTTTACTACATATAATTATTCAGTGATACTATTATTATGTGCTTCATTGATAAATTTATCTATACTTAACACCTATATGACATGCATTAAATAACTTACATATATGCCTTGATCAATAAATACATTACTACGATGACATATTCTCCACATATTCACATGGTACTAAATGATGATATATTTATATGTGACTTGATACAGTTAAATAATTTTTTTAGATGAGTGACTTATAAGTTAAATCCCTCATATCTAAATGGGGAAATACAATGGGCTTGTCATAGAGACATAAGCCTCTATGATAAAAAAATTAGATAAGAGTATATATTTTAGAGAATATGAATGGTTTAGATATTAAATGATTCATATACATGATATATATTGGCACATTGATACAAATTATAGGGACATATTCCATGCATATTCACTCAATTTATAGACATTTGAGCACATATTCATACACACTTGGATGAATATGCATGGGAGTATAAACATAGTTTACATGAATACATGTCTCCATATACACATAAATTTGAGATATAAATTATCAAATTTATAATATAGGTGCATAGAATTTTATATCAGTCAGTTCAGATTCATGGGCCATGAAAGTAGTTTATGAACACAAACAACATAATTTAAAATTGAATGGGAATAGGTTATCATTCAGATTTATACTTATTAGATCTACGGTCATGATGGTG
Source organism: Torreya grandis (assembly GCA_037957365.1). NCBI lineage: Eukaryota > Viridiplantae > Streptophyta > Pinopsida > Cupressales > Taxaceae > Torreya > Torreya grandis. The sequence goes on along the minus strand of JARHVA010004325.1, from coordinate 762,055 downwards.
GCATGAAATTATCCATTTTATTTTGATCATGCATTCTATTATACACTGAAAAAAACTACATAACCAAAACTATGTTCATGATGGGGGCATGGACATCATTCATTCTATTTTGATCATGATTTTTTTTACATGGAGAAAACTTGAGTGAAGCATTATAATTGAATTTATAAGCCATATGTAGTGGTTGGTTCACTTTATTTGGGTGAAAAGTACTTGATGGTTCTCTTATTTACTTGTTTAGTTATTTGTGTTGGTGTATTACACACTTATAACTAAATTCATGAGGTTTGAGTAATGTTGACTTTGCAACCCAAGATATTTCATAATTGCTAAAATTTAGGGCACAATCAACTTTAACTCTCCACATACTTCAACAAGGAAGCACAAGTCTCTCTAATATTTCAAGGAAGCATCATATCAAAAAAGTTTCAAGGAAAACATGGTTTTTCCAACCCATAGGTTTAATCTATATTAATGAGCTAGGATGACCTAAAAATATCCTCTTTCTCTCAATAGACTAGGAATCAAATAAGGTCAATAGAATAAAGTTTACACATACTTGGAAGATTGGGTAATGACCAATGATATCCATATATCTAGTATAAGTTAACCCTTAACTAAAATTTTAAGAGGAAAGGGTTCCAAAGCCTTATCCCTATGACACAAGGAAGTAGCTCTTACTAGACCTCAATAAAGGTAAATGATTGAAACTATGGTTGTAAATATGTATGTAAAGTAAATGATTAGTTACATGGTTGTTGATTTAAATTTTTAGGTGAATGTGGGGTATAAGCCCTAGGTTTTTAAAGGGTATGAGTATAGTAAATTAGGGTAGAAATATACAATAAATACAACCATTGATATATAAAAAAATTGACTTAGTTTGAATTTTTTTAAAATATCAATAAATGATGTAAATAAGTACTTATAAATTAACTGAGATAGGAGATTTAGAGGCTGAAAATTAGGATAGGGGATGATCTAAGTGTTGTGGACATGAACTAGATGTCAAAACCCTTTCTAGATAGTAGTTCCCTAATTAGATAATAACACCAATGGTTCTATTATCCTTATTTTGGCATTAGTGTCCTCTATGTAAAACTATTTTGAGCTTATAAGTACACCTATGTCTGAGTCTTCCAAGCCTATTCCTATGCACATGAGTTATTATTCCCTATCAATGACCTATTTTGACTGATTTTGTATGTAAAACATAAAACTCCATGTTATTAGGGAATCTAGTTGGAATAAGTATCTAAGTGTGATGTCATTGGGGTAGGATGGACATCCTCAAGACCCTGTTATGATGAGATTTGCCTACATACCAATACTCTAAGGGATCAAGTCTAATGTAGTTTTCCCCATGTAAGTGCTAGTGCAAGTATAAGTGGAGTTAGTATGAAAGCTAGTTTGAGTGATTTTGAATGGATACTGAGACTATAAATATAAGTATTTTGAGCTTAAGATGGTTGTAGATGCATATATATATATATATATATATATATATATATATATATATATATATAAGTAGGGTAGGATAAGGATTGATAACCTAGATTGTGCATAATTTTTTCTCAACTAGTTTGTGTTATTTGCATCTGATTTCCATGTAGTGAATGAATGGATAAAATTCATGTATATACTATTATAGTGCTTGTGCAGGTCTTAAAATAGGTCTATGATGACCCTAGGTGGTTTTTGATTTTAAAATATATTTGTTGGTGTCTAAAGTTAGGAAAAAGGACAATAACACCCAAACTAGGACACTAGCACTGTTGACACTACTATCCAAATTATGGTGCTAGTGTCCAGGTGGTAGAACCTAAGGCACTAGGGGCCATGATGATAAAGTGAGGATTTGGGATTACTTTTGGGATATTTAGGGATGCATGTGTCTTGTATAAAAGTTAGATAAGTGTCTAAATAGGCCTTAAGATAGGTCTATGGATAAGTTAGGGATGGGTGGTCTCAAGTAACACTCTTAACTCTCAAGTGTCATTTTTAGATGATTAAATTTCCCCCTATTTATTATATAAATGTAGAAAATTAAAATAAGTAGGATAAAGGAAAAAGAAGTGTACCTAGACTTACCTAAGAGGAAAATCCCATGAATCTAGATCTAAGTATGTGAAACATGATCCATTATGTGTCCTACACATGAAAAATGCATAAATCAATCCTTACTTAGGAGAATATCAAAATCAAAAATAAAATTGAGTAAAGAGATAAGAGAAAGGAAAGAAATGAATACACCACATTGGGTGCATAAACTTGGTGACAACCTATGTATGTTCCTATAGATTGTGATCAATCAATGAATAACTTAGATTGAGCTAATGGCTTTCTCAATCCCCTTGTGTGGGTGGCTCAATAACTCAATCCAATTTTGACTCCATCATTACCCACCCCTACTTGGTGGACCATGACCTATAAATAATTTGGATTGGGTTGATAGTGTGTCCAAACCTCTCATGTAGGTGGCTCAAGAACTCAAAATACTATGACCTTATTATTTCTTACCCATGTGTAGTAGATGTATCTAAAACTAAAACTATGTGATGTAATTGAATTATATAAGATGGCCCTAGGCCACTCAGAAACTCTAAAATGCAAAACAACTCTAGGCCACTCAAGAATATTAGGTGGCTCTAGGCCACTTGGGAATTCTAAAAACTATAGATGGAGTAAGGCATCAATCTAGTGTGTAACTTGGAACATTGTATTTGGTGTGTACAATAGAGAAAATGACATGGAATTTGTCATTCCATCTGATCAACTAGTGCATAAGTGAACATACATAGACAATCTACCATGTACATGGCCCCAAATCTGATATCTACATATATACATTCTAGATTGAGTTGTAATAATATGTATATGAGTATCTAAAATTCAAATTGGAATGATCATGTTGTGCATGATGCCCCCAATCTGAGTGAACTGGTATGAATCTATGCTAAATTAAGCAAAAAATCAGTAATCTATAACTAAACATGTATAACTTGGATTTTACCTACTTTAATTTTCTATCCAAAATCTAATTTATTAAAATTGAGGTTATTGGATAGCAACACCATATATTAGATAGTAGCACTGATGTTTCTAGTGTCCCAATTTGAGTGCTAATGTCCCATTGTACTAATTTATATGCAACTAACACTAGTCTCTATATAATTGTTTCTCACTATGTTTTCCTAAAATTGATTTATATATTTTGTGCTTTTGTGGTAAAAATAGTATTCTAAGTTCATTTAAATATCATGATCACTATGAAAAAACTCTGTGAATTCCCCCACTTTTGAGGAGAGTTTTTGAACATGTGAAATAACTATCCTTAAAAGAAAAAGATCTATAATATGTGTGTTAAATAGAGCAAATATCATATCTACATAATAAACTAATATAATGTTCATACATAACATATAAATGTAAGATAATCTGAGTATAAGTTTTTAATGTATGATGTATGTTAGATCTATCATTCACAAGGCTGTCAAGATAGATTTAACAATGTATATGAACATCAAATTTGAGTAATAAACTGATTAACTACCTAGGGGGATGGGGCATGATCTCTATTATGACACCCAATTAGGAAGGGGAGACGTATGAAGTCCCTAATATAATCTAAAACTAGAGTGTGCAATAAGTAAGAGATAATTGTCATGGCCATGATGTATACATATAACACACATGATGAACATAAAGTAGGACAAGGGGACAAAATATGAGGGACATGGGCACATGTCACTAAATCTATGAAATCAAGACATATAAGGACATTTTCAAATGTCCACATATGTAAACAAAAAATAAGTTAGATTAGGGCAACATGGAAGGACATGTTCAAATGTTTGCATACACAATTAGGAAGGCACAAACAATGTCATGGGAACATGTACAAATCATACATATAATCAAAATAAGTGGTTTATAGATATATAATAATGACATATTTAAATACCCTCAAATATATGTAAAATCATATAGACACAATCAATTCTAAACTAAAAAATCAAGAAATGAAAGTATGAATGAACATGTGGTACAAGTTTGTATAAGAGCAAAGATGTATATAAATTGAATCTAAAGTAGTAATAGTTGATAGTAAATCTAAATAGTTTAGGATGATAAATATCAAGATATAATAATGATAAATATGTGATGTAGAGTTTATAAAGATGTAACTTGACAATTAGAACTGTGTATAGGATACCCCCAAATAAGTGAATGTATCAAATGAATAATCCATATATCTATGTATATGCCCCCAATGGATAGATAGTAGAAAATATGGATCTATGTAGTAGAATTGGGTCCTATAAGTAGTTACAAACACTTTAAAAGAATAAGTGAATCATGTATGTGTAATAAAAACTGACTATACTAAGATAGCTAACATATATAGTTCCTGAAAAACATAAGAAATGTAAACATGGCAATGCATACAACCTATAAATTGTATTTTTTGAGTAAATATTTGAATGGTTTTATGTTTTTAGCACCTTATATTATTTTTATATTTTGTGGATATAATCTATGTACAAACAACATGAAAATTAAACTATATTCAAGGATCAAGAGTGAATGAGACTATGTACAAGTATAAAGGAACATACTAACTGATGAGTCTCATAGGAGACTCACTATCAATGTGGCTTGTATCAAAAATAGAAATGGTAACCTCTTGTGTAATGTGAATGATATCTTGTATTTTAATTGAGTTGAAATATGAATTTGAGTATTATTTATTGTCGGTATCATAGTAATAATAACCTAGAATGCTAGTGTTGACTTTTGTTGTATTTGGATGAGCAAATGGAATTGATTAATAATTTGGATTTAACCTTTCTAGAATTTTCCTTTTAATATTTTATGTTACTATTACCTTTGAAATTGTGCTTATTATAGGCATATGGTATTTTGGAGGCTCTTTTTATAGAAAGCCTCTTTTGAAAATGTTTGTTGGCTTAGCATGATTTTGACTTTACAATTTAAGTTATTGCTCTTTTTTTAACATTTCCTATGTATCTGGATATGTTACCTTGATAAATTATATCTGTGAATGATTTGCCTTAGGATGTTCAATAAATATCAAACATTGTTGACCAACATTATCATCTACTATAATAGGAGTAATGATGCCTTGGGCATGTTTGCCCAACCCTTCAACATGATGATCAAATTGTTGCAAATATTTTTTACCAAACCCATACTAATTTGAAAAAGGGACCTCATTATGGAGAGATATATTTGTATTTTTTACTTGCTTTACATGTGCCCATTGTATTATTTATTAATTTTATTATGTATTGTGAACCTTTTGTTGTTCTAAGTTAGGCTTTGGTAACCACTTTTTTACTAATTCATAATTTGACCCTTTTTGAAGATGTTCTTATATCATTGTGGATTACTTAACTAATTTATCTTGTATAATTTCTTCATTAGCAATGATGTGTTGTATATGTTTTTTAATGTCAAACATGAATTTGGGTGATGACCATGCATTCTATGGTATGCACAATAATATTTGGATCTCCTTACTAGATGTAAAGGAGGTACGTCGATCAAATAAGATTTAATCATTTTTCTTAAAACTCATTTGAAATTTTATTTGATCTTTAAATACTTTTTGAATCACTAGTTACAGATACACTTTGTTAGGATTTATTATTTTGATAAGTAACATTAATTTCCATAAATTGAGTAGGTGAAGATGCATATACATGATAGAAACTAGTGTGACCTGGAGGCTGTTGTATTATAAAATAATTTTATAATGTTGTAATATTTTCATGTAATAGTTGATTTTGATTTTGTAATTCTATAATGAACTTGCTAATGTTGATGATTTTATCAAATAGAGTCTCACAAGTGTAAACCCTAGTTGCTTCTGATTGAACATATAGGAACACATCCTATAGGGAATAGGTGGAGGCATGGATAGGCTAAGTATAGACATTTAAAACAATAGAATAGGTTTTCTCACCTTGTGTAAGAGTGATAAGATATATCTAGTTAGAGGGAAACTAGTTATTGTAGAGTAAGATTATGAGATGCGTTAGTCCATGTGTTAGTCAAGAAAACATCTATAAAGAATCATATAAAGCTTAAACATCAAGATTAATCCCTCATGGGGTGTTTCTAATGAATTCTAAGGGCTATTTAAGAAAGGATTACTACCAAACATTATAAATAACATCCCTCCTTTCAAGAGCATCCAAAAAGCATTATTTTTCACATATTTAGTGCTCTAAGTCTGTATCAATGAAGAGTAACATGATCCTATATCATTTCCTAGTGCACCAATGGTTTAGGCTCACAAGTTTGATCAATTTGTGAAAATAGGTAAACCTTTGTGAATATAATTCTACATAATAACATTACACAGTTCAAGATTAAAAATGGTGGTCTTAGCTCACTTATTTATAGTTTTTTGAATTTTTTTAAGATACCCTTGACCATCCATCTTGAGATCAATATGTGTGGCCATGAACTAATTCAATTTTGAAGGGACAAGCCATAAATATTCCAATTAATTTTGAAATAATGGGGCATTAATGAAGCATGGGAGAGCTTAATTCTAATGTTTTTTCCATTAATGGATTATGGATGCCACCCTATTGATGATGTCATAAGATGATGCAAATTTGACCATTGAGTTTACAATAAATATATTTTTAGTAACTTTCATGGAATTTCCACTTAGGCTGTTGATTTGGTTTTATTTGCTTAAGTGGTTTTGATTAATTTTATGTAATTATTTGGAAATATATTGCATGATTAATTAACCTAGTTGGAAATGTCATTTTACTGAGTCATAATTTGAATAGAGAATAATTAAAAGGTGTCAGTTGCGTATAAAACAATACGCTAGTTAGGGCATTATGGACATGAGATAACTCATGCATATGACATGTGCTACTAAATTAGAAGAATTTAGTGGTCCAAAGTGTCATTTTGTGTGGTTATAATTTAATTCAAAGTGATTTTATAAGAAATATAATAATCACATAAAATGCATTGCCCCATTTAGAGATACATTATCCTAAATCAACACCTATACATGAAAGTTTGAATGATTTAGTGCATTTTAGTGATTTTGGCCTAGATTTTGTATTTGTCTTATAGTATTTCTTAGATTAACACTTGTAACATAATAATCATAAGAATTAGATGTATACATTTTCCATTTATTTGATAAGGCATGGCAAGACATTCGGTTGAAGTGTCATATTTTCAAATAATGAAAAGGTCACTATAATGAGAAGAAATAAATTTTGTTACCACTTTCCATTTTAAAATTTTGCATGTGTTATGGAGAAATGGGTTTACAAAATGCCCCAAACATTTTTTGGGTGGCCCATGATTCCCCCTTTAGGGGAAGATGGAAAATTTTAAAATATTTGATGGGTGGGCCACTGATCAGAAGAAATAATAATCATGTTGATTTCAATAAAAGAGGCTGAAAAATAGAGCAATTAGAAGAAAGTGGGAGGAAAAATAGATAAGAGGGGATAAAATAGTACCCCAAGAGAGATAAAATGATACAACTATAGGCCTAGGGGTGAAAATTTTGAAAAATTTACTATATTTTGATCCTTGAGGGTTAAAATAGTTCATTTGCACCCCTAGCTATAGTGATTTTTGAGCTTTGATATTTTTATGTAAGAGAGCTGAGAATAATGGCCAAATACTACACCACCATCACCTTAGAGAGAGCATGAGAGAATATTAGCAATCACTAGGGAGAGGATCATTGATAGGTACCTTTTTTGGTATTTAATTTTGTCATTTATTATATTTATTATGCATAGGAAGTAGGTGATTGGGTGATCCTACCATTTTCCCAATTTGGAAAATGGCAAGTTCAACTGCGAAAATGGTGAGATTGTAATGAGATCAATGATATCACAAAAATTTTGGTGGGATCATGGGTCTAAATGGTGGTATCATGAATACAATGGCAAGGTCACATTTTTAGGTGGAAATAACCTTGTCAAATGATAGTTTTGCAAAGATTAGTGGGATTGCCTTACCAATTAGCAAGAATGACCTGCTAAATGGCAAGGTACTGATTTTTAGTGGGATCAACTTATAAAGTAGTGGGATCATCCTGGTAAATGATGATATCACCAAAAAATAATGATAATTCCATAAAAAATATAATGGGGCCCATATGAGATTAATCTAGGCCTAAAATTAGAAGAAGAGAGAGAGTCACATAGAAGATTAGTTTAGGCCTCAAAATTAGAAGAATTTATTGAATGCTAGGAAAGATAATTGACCTGATGCCTTGTGTTTAATTTACAAGAGAGAGTTGTGGTCATCACATCATAAGATAAGCACTCCCAAGTATTACAGTGATAGGGGATTATGATAAATGAGCTCATGGGCATATTAGTAGTAGTAAAACTATATCACCTGACACAATTGCTAGTGATATATGTAGATAGAGATTAATTATTAGAATTTGTGGAGAAGTGGCATTTAGAGACCTCTACTTTTCATTTACTAACTAGGGAGGTTATGGTGACATTAGAGGATCTACATCACATTTTATGAGTACCGATGTGAGGACCTGGGATTACTTGGATGGTGGTGGGATGACAAGCCATGTTAGATGACTTATTGGGGTTAGTGGACTAGGAGATTATTAATTAATGTATAGATGTGGATGCACTGGAGGATTTGGCTTGGCCCCTAGAGGGTAGACTAGGATAAGGGATAGTTTTCCTAGAGGTGGTAATATTGATAGCTCTATTTAGTAGAATTCTACTGCCTAACAAGAGTGGATGGTTATTTCCATTGGGTTTGATTGGTGTCATGTAGGAGATTTTTGATTAGCTTACATAATTTTCCTAGGGATTAGTCATCCTAAAATAGATATATAGGGACATTCACATGATTGTATATCAAGGAGGATGTAGCATAAGCCATAACACACTACTGAAGGTATGGGCTTAGGAGAACATAGTCATTACATGGCAAGTGGGGCCAATATATTAGAGGGGACCAAAGGATCCTATGGCTTAGGGATGGTACCCTATAAGGCCAGGCATGCAAGGATACTTGGGGAACTTGTCACACTATAAATGAACCATTGATATGATGGATGATGAATATTTTATTTGGTATCCATAATTAGGGACACAATGGTTATGGGTAGAGGACTTATTGTGATGGGGTATATAATCACCCCATGTTACATCACAAGGCACCATGAGTATGTGATAGAGAGGTATAGACTAGATCATGTTCATCGATAGTTAGGCATGTAGTAGGATATCCTAAAGGGTCCACACTACTTTTCAAATGTGAGTAGGGAGATATAGGAGTGGGGGCCACCAATGTCGAGGGTAGAGATAGTCATTGACTATGGCTATATTGTTCAAGTTTAATGGGGCTATATTAGAGGGGTTCTAGATATAAGGGTCATTAATGCTTATGCTACATGGTGTATTAGGGTGAGACCTATCTAACTAATAAGGACATTTCCATGGTAGCTAGTCCTTTAATAGAGTTGCGTTATGTTGATAAAAGATCAGTGATATGACCCAATATAGTGATAGGGTCAGGTGCTAATACAACTAGAAATCCCATATGTTGTTCCTTTATAGGTGGTATAGCCTCAACCATAATAGGATCCCATAGAGGATATAGATATGGCTGAGCTAAGTGGTTAGGATATGGACATGGGGAATGCCCCAGGTGGTGATAGAGGTTGCAAGATAGGTTAAAGAGAGGTAGGGCCCTCTAACATAGGTGTAGTTATAGGTATAAGTTCAAGAGGGATAGGGACCTCTAACATAGGGAGGTTCGTAGAGGACCAAGATTTGATTGACAAGATATAGATGGAGATTACTATATGACACTCAATGATTACAAGTTTATAGGGTATTGTAGATGGGTTATAGGCACATTTGGCTATTGATCAGGGAGAGACCACTAGGTTACATGGTCTCATTATAGCCAAGGATGTAGATATTATTGGTCTCAAAAGATAGGTGGTATAGTTAATAGGGGTTCAAGCCCAATTATCCACACGAGATATGGAGATACAAACAATGATTGGAGAATGAGATAGATCTTGAGTGGATAGGGAGAGACTGATATATTAGGTAGAGAGGCTCATAGAAGAGTGATATGAGTCTTGTTGAGTTTGGATGGGTATAGGGGCAATATAATCTAGAGCCTTGGATGACATGATTATGACCAAGAATGATGCCTTGTACATGAAGGACAATGTCCTATGAACCAAGGATGAGATAGCCTACTAGAAGCAGGCATATGAGGTGGCAATTCTTGCAAAGAGGAGAGTGGCCTCCTATAGGGAGTATACGAGATCACAACAGACTAGCTGAACCTTTAGGTCTAGACATGAGACTGAGTTAGAGTGCTTAGTGACTCATCCAGTGGCACAATGGGTAGTCATGGGGTCTCCACCACCATGTCTGCTAGTAATGCCAACATTAAGGATGGGTCAGAGATTCTAATAGAGTCCTACCAAGGATAAGCATGATGGGAGATAATTTTTTTAGCTCTTTTTTATATTTATGAGATGTATAGATATTTTTAGATGTATAAAACATGATTTTGAGATATATATGACATTCATTTTTGGCTTACTGCTACTTATACATGGAATTTTAATATTCTTTGATTGTCACATGATGTTTACATTTATATTGCTCTTATTTATGATATTCTTGGATATGCTAGTTTCAAGAGATGGACATCCTTAGTTAGCTTATGGATGTTGATGTATTATTTTGCTTTATGTATGACTAGATGCTAGAGAATAATTTAGAAGATGCATATCCAAAACTAATCATAGAAATAGTCAATTAGACTCATAGTGTATGCCAATAGATGCACATCTTAGATAAAGTCTTGTTCATTTCCAAAGATAACCTAGGATAGATCTTGTGTTAGGTATTCAGCACAGTGTGTTCAAAAATGACCTTCGATGCCACATTGACTTTTGGATTTAGAGCACTTGGTGTTTACTATATAAAATTGAAATAATACATCATAAGTATGAGTAACTTGTAATAAGATTTTATTTCTATTTGCACTTGACTGATTCAAACGTGAATATTTATAACTAAGGATAATGATAAAAAGTACCAAAAACCAAAGTTACAACTATTTATGTTTAAACAAAAATAAATAAAATCAAGAATAAATTATTAAAAAACTTGAAATTAAGATATGAATAATCAAGATCCACATGTATTAACAAAGTGTACTTGGACAAACAAACAAATAATAAAACAAGCTAAATACAAATTACACACAAAAGAACAAAATAGTATAACAAGATAAAATAATAAAACAAAAGATAGGAATAAAGACACAACAAAACACTATGAAAAAAATAAAAAAATACTAATAAAAATGAATAACAAAATAACAATTGATAAAAATAACAAATCAATAAAACAAGAAGGAAAACACAATAAAACACTAACAGACAAAGTAAATACAATATATAATACAACTATAAACTAATGAATGAACAATAAAACAACAAAAAAATTAAATGGAGAGATAAAAAAGCACATAAAAACAATAATAAAAATCAATTAAATACACACAAACAATGTTCAATCATAATGTTAGTGTAAATAAAAAATAAATTGTTCATGCACGTGTAATAGAAATATTATGCTTAGTGACATGGTGACCCCTAAGCTAAGAAATAATGACACCAGTACAATGAGATAAGAAAAATCGAAACAAAGATACCTTTAGGCGATAGCGAAACAACACAAAACAAAATTGAGGAAGATAGAAGAAATAGAATGGGTGATCAAGATAACTCTAGATACACAAGGCAAGTGGAGGCTGCCTACGTAGTTCTATGGACATGAGATCCAACATGAACTTTAGGCCAAATGTAGTTATCCTAGGAAATGGGATAGAAGAAAAGTGATGATAAAAAAACATGATTTTATTGTAGATAAATAATGAAATGGGCTCATAAAATGGTAAGTGTGTTCAAATTATTGCTCACAAAATGTTGAAAATATTAGATATTTGGCAAATGTTTTTGAAATTTTCTAAGAATCTTAACTCGATTGAGAATTATGAGATACTAAATGGTTCAACTCAAAAAATAGAAATAGAATTTATACTTTAAATGGCTCTTAAAATAGTGAGAGCATGAGATCATAATAAACAAAGGTTCAAGGTAATATTTTTGTTCATTTTGTCCATCAATTTTTTATTTTTTCATGTTTTTTGGATAAACAACATAAATAAATTTTAACACAAAGGCACCAAGAACTACCTAACTGAGGAGATGCACTTTCATAGGTAAGATTTTAAACACTAGCTAAATCAGCTATAATGAGGATCATGAGTATAAACAATGGCACAAAAAACCACTTAGATGAAGAGTTGCACATCCATAGGTAAGTAAAATGGCTAAATCAGATACAATGGTACTTGTGATCATGTATTATAAATAATGCCTACTAAACAATAGAAAAATAATAATAGAATAATATGTAGTGTTGAATAAATTTAAATAACCTTTTAAAAGGCAAAAACCATGTGTTAACATATCCTTGTACACTTGTCTACAAAAAGAAGTCATGAAAAACTATTAAGGCTAAACTACTTTGTAGAATGGGTGTTGAGTGTGTCTAAAATGCCTATGAATCATAACCAGGATCATAATTGGTTATGAAATATAACTGTCTAGGTTATAATAGTCTAAAATATAAGGAAAATGAATCCATTGGAATATAAACAATCCAAAGTGCCAACAGTCCAAGAGTAAAATGGTCTAGAGTTACAATGGTCTAGGGTTAAAACAATCCAAGGTAGTAAAAGAATATGGTTCAAGGTATAATGGTCTATTATAGAATGAGACAAAATAAAAAAAGGTCCAAAATTGGATGGTCTAGAGTATAAGAGTGAGATAAATGACTTCAACACAAGTTTCCCCAAGTAAGGGCTCTTGTGGACAATGGTTTAAAATACTATCAAGCATAGAACCACTTGAGATGTACAATATTCATGGGTTATGGGATATCTTCACCATTTGGAGTAGCTAATTGGTATACCCTGATCCATATTTTATTGTGATTACATATAGACCCAGCTAATTGGGTTGAAACTTACCCTTTATTTTACATTCAACATTAGTGTTCTTTTGATTCACCTTCAAGACCAAGTCACCAAATTCAAACTCCCAAGGGAGAATGTGCTTGTTATAACTTCTATACAATCTATTCTAATATGATTTCAAGTTGTCCAGGGTAACTAAATACTTTCCATCAAGGATCTTGAGCTTTTGCAACCTGAAAACTCTATAATCTTCATCATTTTTAATGTTCTCCAAGGATACATATAGTGAATTTAGCTTGATCTCAACTAGGATAATAGCCTCTATGCCATAAACAAGGGAGTATGGAATGGATCCTATGGGAGTATGATAGGCCCAAAGGGTAGGAAAAATTTGTAAGTGTTAGTTATGACCAACGTCATTAACAATCTTCTTTAGGATTGTGACAATGGTTTTGTTAGATGCCTCAACTTAATCATTACCTTGTAGGTTATATGGTGTGGATTTATTACGTTTGATTTTGAACATGGAGAAAAGAGATTTAACATCTTGGTGTACAAATTATCTACCATTATTAGATATAATATGGGCTGGGATACTATATTGACAGATGATATGGTAATGGAAAAATATGGTAATCTACTTCCCAGTAACATAAGAGAGAGGAATGGCCTAAATCCACTTAGTAAATACTTGGTAGTAGTGAGAATGTGATTGTGGACATCATAAGAGATTAGGTTAATTTTCCCAATGATATCGAGGCCCCATGTAGAGAAAAACCATGGTGTAGTAATCAAATAGAGTGGTAAGGAAGGTGCATGTATCAAATTACCATGATATTGGAAAGTAACACACTTCTTGATTATTTACAAGCATCTATTTTTATATTAGGCAAATAGTATCCTATTCAAAGGAGTTTATTAGCTAAGACTACACCATTGGTGTGGGCCCACACATTCCTTCATGAACCTCTTTAGCACTGACTTGGACTCTCCTGAAGATAAACAATGAATAAGCATTGCATCATATCCTTTATGATAAAGTGTATTTTCAAGGAGGGTATAATGGGCTATGCGATGAAGGAAGATTTTCTAGTGTTTATGTGAAAGGTCAGGTGGAAAGACTTGGTTTCGAAAATAATTATAAATGTCTTAGAAGCAATGTAATTCAGGTGAGACATAGACTATTAATCACTAGATATCCCACTTAATACAAGACAAAGTCCTACAATAAGGGTTTCATAATTAGCCATATTATTGGTAAAATGAAACTTAATATGAAAAGCTTTGGGGATCAGATCCCCTTATGGTGTAATTAACAAAATGCTAGCTTTAGATCCTTGAGATGTAAAGGATCCATCAAAGTATAGTTTCCACTTTTCAAGTTTATGAAACACTTCTTATATTATCATAATAGAATCATCTAAAAAATCAAATGTGAGTGGTTGAGTATCTATAGTAGGAGCTTCTGCAAGTTGATCTGCAATGACCTATCCCTTGATAGCCTTTTGGTTCTCATACTTAACATTACATTTGGTTAAAACATGACCCATTTGGCCATTCAACTTGTGAGAGTTGATTTATATAATAAATAATTGAGAGGGTCCACTTTAGCAATAATAATAGTTTTATTATTCAACATGTAGTGTTGTAACTTTTGGGAGGTGAACACCATTGGTAAATAAGCATTCTCAATAGGCATATAATTATGTTCATATGACAAAAGTGTGCAGATCAAATAGTAGATGACATTTTATTTTCTTATTTCATCATATTAGGCCAAGAGTGCCCCTAGTACATGTTTTGTGGCTAAAATATAAAGAATTAATGTCTATTCAGGTGTTGGTGGTCTCAAAACTGGCAAGTTGGCCAAGTATGTTCTAAGCTTCAAAAATGCTAATTGAAATTTAACATCCCATTAAAAAGTGAACCCTTTCTTTAAGAAGTGTGTAAAAATATGGAACTTATTGGGTCAACACTGAATCTTCTCCCTAACTAGCTAGCACTTTGGCCCTATCATGCAAGAGGTAGTTTCACATGCTCACCCAAAATGCATAGTGAAAGACCAGTTCCTAAAGGATTTATAGTACAATATTATATGTTTATTTATATTTAATAACATATTTATTAAAAGTTTATTCAAAACCCTAAATATACTACTATTATCATTATCATTTTAGATTTAACTACCACTATAACTAGGATCACCATTACTATTTAACAATAGTGATAAAAGAAAAAGATACTCATGACTTAGAAATAAAACATATCCATTATCCAACACTTATAATAATTCATCACTCATAACATAATATATAAAACATTTATTTCTCATTAATATCTTACTAAATTACAAGACAAAGTTGCTATCTCTATTCCCTAAAAGACCATCATGTGAATGATCATAATAGGGGTTTTTATACTTGTTTTGCCTTGACCAAGTGTCATAATTATAATTATCATAAATAGATGGCACATGGACTCCCAAAAAACTGAGATTGATGGATCTTAAAATTAATTATTCCTATATACTCGGGTCTCTATGCCCTTATATCCTTGTTCTATGCTATATTTTTGGTGGCTAAGTGTTTCATTCCTCATAGGCTGGTATAGAACCTTTGATTAGTCAGATAGAAGTATCCCATTTGAGTTTTTATTTTAATTTATCCCATGTTCCTCAGGTTCCACTTCTCACATGTTCCCTTAGTATTCCACTTTGGTTTTGAGTCCTTTGTTCTTAGTTCCCTCATGACATGTTCTCTCTTGACTAGGTCCTCTCATGTTGGGTCTCCTATGCCACTGTCCTTATGCACCCATCACCTTTTGTTCCATGTCAGTACTTATGTCAAATTGGATAATGGTCCCTTCATGATATGTGCCAAAAATGGAAAAATTCTTATTCAAATTTTATAGGGGAATATCACCCCATACTAAGCCCTTAGTCTATCCCAAACTAAGCTATGTTAGCATCCTCCAAAAATTTTGACCCCTTTTTCTTGAGTTCCTTCTTCAGTCAATCCCAATGGGATAATGCATCGAGGAATTAGGTATTTATTCTTTCAATGGACTCTTTTGATTCTTTTATCTTCGTAGGATGAGTTGGAGTCTTGATCATTTTCATCTATTCATCTAAGACTATGTTGGCTTCCTTCTAGATGTCTTATAATTCAAAGACCTCTTTATTAACCTATCCTTAGAGTGTGGAAAAACTTTCATTTATTTATTGATAATGGTTATTAATGGCATCTTCAATTATTTCAACATCCTTGAATGCTTTCACATGCTTAGTGCATTATTTTATTAAAAGGGTAGCAATAACTGCTTGCTACCTCAAGACCTCCTCATCATAGATATGGGCTTCCATTATTTTATTTGAGCAAGCTAAACATTAAAAAATGCCATCCAAAATAGGGACACCTTCCCCAATTCTCTCCAAGGTTCTCTTGAAAGTGTCTACCATTGTGGTGAATTATTCAATTATTTCCTTGGCCTCATCTCTTGGCATGATGCATTCCTTATTTTTATTGAGTAAAAGCTCAACCAGGGTTTCCAATTTCTTGATGGCATCCCCATCAAATGGTACACCATCTACAAGTGCTAGTTCCTATTTCAAAATTGTTTTGCAAAGGTTTAAAACCCTTACTTTAGCCTCGATGGCCTCTTATATTTGTTGCTTCAAGGAGTCCACTTCCTTGATTAGTGCTTACTTTTTTACAATAACTTTATTATACATCTCTACAAACCTACCATGTTTCTTTTCCATTGTGCATCCATCCAAATCTAAAAAATGATTTGGAACATCATTCCATGGCCAATTTTAAAAATGTATCACTTGACATTATTGATTGAGCCTTTATGGATTAATTCTCATGAGTTCTAGTAGTCTTGGAGCATTTAGGATAGAAAAAATGCAATCTAAAGGAACATCAAATTAAGGCTCCTCACTGTACATCTCTAGAAAAAAGGACACTTAATTACTTGTTTTTGGGGTTGGATCCTTAGGGTGGAAGTGATTTCAAATATAAAGGTCATTTTCCTCTACATTGAACTAGTAATGTTCTTATGTAGTGGACAACTCTCTCTATTGCTATTCCTCTTCAGATAGCCCCTTCCCCCTTTTTGGGTCTCATTCAAGCTCATCCTCTTGATGGCTTCCTAATGTCATCTCACTTACTTCCAATATATCAATATCAATTTGATCATTAGATGGGGCCTCTTTCTTGGAGATGGAGTATTTTTGGAGTTTTATCCCAAACTATGAATTTTTACTTGAGAGGGGTTCCATTGGGTTGCTTGCCTTAGATTCTGTTATGGGACTAACCCTATGGTAGTCCTTAGAGAAGGTAAAGGTGAAGGTGGTCATGGAGGTGGAGAAGGTGAGGGAGTTGGCTGAGGATATGAAGGGTTTTGGGTAGGTGAGTGGGAAGGAGTGGAATGAGTAAGAGATGGCAAGGTAGGGGGAGATGAAGTGTGAGTAAGGGATGGAAAAGGTCAAGGTTGTGAAGGTGATGGGAGAGGTGGAGAAGGTGAAGTGTGAGGTAGATAAGGTTAAGTGTGAGGTGGTGGATGTGGTGTAGAAGGGTGAGAAGTAGTGGATTTGGAGGACTATGCCTCCACCATCCTCTATCATTTTTATTGGGCCTATTGCCCACTAAAACTAGTACTTGGTTCTAGATGCTTCCTTCCTATTTGCAGTGCCTAGGAGAGCCTCTCCTTGGGGTCTCCATATTGAGGGTAATATTAGGGGTATAACATATAGAATAATTTATGGACCTACTCCTTTATCAGGATATCCTTAACCTTGATATCAATTAAGTCTATTTCTCCCCTCTCCATAAAGGCCTTCTTACCTAGATATACATATATTTTTCAAAGGGTGTGGCACTCTACATCTATCCATTCTACTTAGAGAATGATTGGATATGAATCATATATCTATTTGATATAATTGATGAAGTAATATGTAGAAAATGCATATGGTAACTAAATCCATGCTAAAAGTTCTCCCAAAGGATTCATACAAATGCATGCCAGGGAGTAGTGATACTTTACAATAAATTCTACTTGGTCTATGGGCAATGGGGGAAATTATTTGGAATGCACCACTAATTCTCAAAATATTTATTAATCTTATCAAACTAGTACCTCTTCTTCATCTTGTAAGATGGGGTAATGTGTTGGGGGCAAGTGAAGGCTTTAAAGCACAGAGTGGGGGACCTGTGAGTGGGGATTACACCCACTTTAATGAACCTAAGATATAGTTAAGAACCCTAATCTCATAAAAATATAGTAATAACAAGATTACTCCATAAGGAAACCTATACTTAGGAATTTCATGTGCCTTATATACATCCACAACTATCTTTTGGGCAAAGTACAATGCCTAGTTGTACTTTGTTCCCTAGGAGACTTGGTGAGAAATGTTTAGGTGGGCCATTTCCATCTCCTTCCATCAATTGATCCATATGACCTTGGTACAAATGATATACACTATGATTATATGGGTAGGATCATATATGTTCCTTATGTGCATTACATACCCTTACTTCTGCTAAATAAGCATTGTGGCAGTCTACTAAATCTCTTCCATATCTACCAAGTCATCCAACACATTTACCCCCAAGCATTGAAGTCCTGTGACTTTGCTTATCCATTCTATGGTGATATTCATGTTGAAACCTATGAAGTAGATGTAGTCCTTATGTATATGTGAGAGGAGGAATTGAAATACCTTAGTAGGCTTGCCAAAGTATAGTAACTCAAAAATTTGAAAGAGGTCAGCAATGTCTAGATGCTTCTTGATGGGCAAGTCATAGACCACTTAGTTCCTTGTCTTGGTGGTATAAAATTAGTATTAATTTTTCATCTCTACCTCCTTTCCTAGCTGATGGTGGTTATAGTTAAAAATCGTGGTAGTTGACACCTTGGAGACCCATTTATCCATGTGTAAGAACAAATCTAGGTATTACATCTCCTCTATTAAAAGAGATGGAAGAGGAGATGATGAGGCATTCTGTGATGATGAGATCTATTACTAATTTCCTTTCTTCACCATATTTTCTTCTTTTGTGATCTTTCCCACTTCTCCTTATGCATGTTCTCTCATAACTCCTATGTGCTATACTTATTTTGTTCTCTGTTCTTGGTTTCCTAGTGCCTCCTCTACTCACCTCTTCCTCCTCTGGTATGGTTGGAATATTTTTAGGTATTTTAGAATTTTTATTCAACTTCATTACCCTTCATGGTTCTCAAAGGTTAATCTATAGCCATCCCATTTTTTTGAATGAATACATCATGGTAGCCTAACTTACTTTGGCTCTCGAGCTTCACATCTCAACATTGACATAATTACAACCTACAACTTCAAATATCCCCACTCTTATACACAAATACAAACTTAGAAATCCCTCTTCTTGTCTAGGAAATAACCTTCATGAATTCACCAACTTTGCAAGTACCCTAGTCTACAAGAAATTTGGTTTCATTACTCTTTAGTTCTCTGGGTCACTATTCGCACTTAACACTTAAAGATTAAAGAAAGGTAAAGTGTAAAATTATTTTAGTAGGATTATTTATTATAACTTTGGGGGATTTTACCTTCATTAATTACTTCCCTCTCCCTATTACCTTGAGTCATTAATACACATCTTTTACTAGCCTTCATACTTTGAATCTTGTATGGATCATTTATTACCTTAACAAAATTTTCCCAACATTATACTCACATGCTTCTCATCTAAACTAACCTTGTTACATTAATGACCCATAATTTCTTTGCACCTTACTTGGAAGTGGATGATATCTATGCCCCACCTTTCTGGTATAGTGGAAGACAACTATTACTCAAATGGTGAGAACCTTTCAAAGTGCACTGAATGACTCACATGTCCTTAACCACTTATAAACCATGGATGACTCTTGCACCTTTGAAACTTGAATTCACACATGCTTTATGTCTTATGTTCTCACATTCATGATGACTTACCCCACACTAAAAGGGGTTCATGGTCCTCCATGAAAATACACTAAGTATAAAAACACAAAATTACATTAGAGAAGAAATGCATGCCTCAAGGGTAGAATTCTTTATTGTAAGTAGTAAATCCTAATCTAATGGACTTAAGCCTTATTAATTACAAAAATTTAGTTAAACAAAATCACAATATAGCTAAATCTGAATACCATTATAGTACCCTAGGAGGAACTGGCCATCCATTTATTTTAACTAACAAGCTCTAGTAGTCAAATGCTATGTATTATGAATGGACCATCCCAATGGATCTGAAGCTTCCTAGGGTGACATGTGAACTTAGAGTCATATAACATAACTTTCTTGCCTAAATAAAATACTTTGTTCTTTAGATGGTGATCATGCCATACTTTTTTTTGCATTTCTCAACATCCTAACTTTAGTAGGTGAGAAACCAGGTCTCATCTAGTTTTATTAAATAAAGTTAGGATTTTAAAGAGGCTTCATCTTCTAAGTTTTTCACACATGATATCTAAAGAGATGGAAGTAGGAAATCCATTGACATGACTACCTCCTTTCCATACACTAGTTTCAATTGTGTACTTTTGTTGAGGTGCTTGTATGTAGTTTGATATGCCTAAAATACTATAGATACTCTACCATCCTAATCAGTTCGAGCAACATTGAATTTTTTTGTTAGAGTGGTACCAATGATCTTATTTAAGGATTCAACTATTCCATTGGCCTATGGGTGGTATGGTGTTGTCTTATGGTGTATAATCATGAACTCATCTAATAAGATGTGAACCATCTCATTCAAGAAGTGGGTGCTACGATCATTGGTAAAGCTTAGGGGACATTTGAATCATGTTATAATGTTCTACCATATAAATCACATGGTAATTACTATATTATAGTCTTTTTTTAGCACTAATTCAACCTAACATGTGAGGTAGTCAGTTTCTATAATGATGCACCAAGAGCCCGTTCATCATCCTACTAGAGTTATGAGTCCCACAAAATCAATATCCCATTTTTTGAATGGTTATTGAGAAGTAATGGGTCATAGAGGCATAAAATCTCTGATATTTAGTTTTACTATTCATTAATAGACATCACATTACCTAACATATGCCTTTGCATCTTTGAATAAAGTTGACCACCAAAGTCTAATGAGCAGGACCTTACGCATGGTAGCCTCTCCAACATAGTGTCCTCTGATGACACCTTCATGGACTTTTCATAGAACCTTAGGGTGTTCATGTTTCATTGCACATTAGTGAATTACCTCATCATGATCCATTATATAAATATCCCCTACTATGAGCTGATAAGATGTGGTGCATACCACAAGTTGTTTTTCCCCCTGTGAAGTGAGGGAGTCAGGCGTGTAGTCAATGTTGAGAAATGCTAAAATATCCTTAGGATATTTAGGTACTCAAACAAATCGAAAGAGATGTGAGTTAGGAAGATTATCTTCTATGGCATAAGGGGTTTTTCTATTTTCAATTTAGGATAAATGATCAGGACTATAGTTGGTCTTCCCATGCTTTACTACTATAAAAAACTAGAAATTTTGGAACAAGATAATCTAGTGGAAACTTCTCCCATGTATTACCATCTTATTGAAAAGATAATTCAAGGCCTCATGGTTTGTATAGAATATGAATAAAGTGGCCAAAATGTACTACCTAAACTTTTGTAGTGCATAAACCATAGACAATGTTTCATGCTCAATGGTGGTATAGTTCCTTTAAGTCGATGTCAGCTTCCTACTAGAAAAATAAATTGGGTGATCTAAGTGTCCTTCACCTAGTTATATAATTATCATGCTAACTACCATCCCAAATGCATCAACATGGACATAAAAATGCTTTGTCTAATTAGGGAATTATAAGATAAGATCGATAACTAGCCTTTCTTTGAGTGTTTCAAAAGCTTATTTATAATAATTAGTCCATATAAATTATTCATTATGCTTTAAAATCTCTTTCAAGGGCACTATAATCTTGGCATAACCCTGAATAAGCTTTTTTTAATAGATCATGTGTCCTAAGAAGGTGCACACCTCACATTGAGTCTTGGACATTGGTAGATGGAGAATAACTGAGAACTTGGTTAAGTTCACCAGGAGTCCTTACTTAAAAATGATATGCCCAAAAAGTATGCCAAAAGGTGTTGTGAATAGGCACTTCTTTAAATTTAAAAAAAATACAACACTCAACAATGCTCAAGCACGAGTCTTAGATTGATCCTTGACCAACCTATATACCATCCAGTCATCCAAGTAGCCTTGGAGTAATTTATGAATGAAATCTTTAAAATCCTCAAATGCTATCCATGAAAACACTACTAGGGCAATTTTCAATTTGAAAGGCATGAAAGTATAGACAAAATATCCCCATTCAGTAACAAAAGTAGTATTGGATTGGTCTTTGTCAACTATCTATACTTAGTGGTACCCTGAGAACCCATCGATAAAAGAGTATACTTCATAACCTACAACACCTTCTAGGATTTTCTTTGTGAAAGGCATTGGGAAAAGATATGTCACATAAGATGCATTTAAGACATGGTAATCAACATAGATATAGATACACCCATCATTTTTGATATTGATTACTATGGGATTGACCCATTTAGATTTAGCAATGAGAGTAATTACTCTAGTGTGGAACATGCTATTGATCTCCTCTTTCAATTGCACTTAGAGGTTAGGGTTCATCTTGTATGGTCATTTATTCATGGGGTGAGTGTTATCGATTAGATTTATGTGCATCTTTCTTAGGGAAGGATGGACTCATTTTATTTTGATATAATTCCCCATAAATACATCCTGATACTCTTTCAACAACTCAAAAATCTTTGAAATTTCTATGTCAGTCCAATAATTTCCAATTGTATCCATCTTTAGCTCTTGCTCCATACCAATTATACATTGAATAGTTTGAATAGGCTTGTTATAAGGGGTTTCCATTGGAAAACTTATGTCTTGAATAGTTCATGAACTAGTACTTATAGGGATATCTAAGTGGTTAGTCAATGGGTCGAGTGAAGTAGAGCCTTCACCTTCACCTACTTGGAAGACAAGTTTTTGCTTTCCCAAATGGATATATTTATGGTGTTCTTCACTAGTAACTATTGATGGTGTAGGAACTGATTGGGTGGGAGGCTTAGTGAATAAATGCAAGGGTTCTTTAGGTTTCTAATGAATATGTTATAGGTGATCTTCGATGGGACTTGGGTTTCAAATTATTACTTTATGAATGGCTTGAAGGGTGAGGCACAAGTCCATCCTTGGTGAAAAATAAGAGAGTGACAACATTATATTCCCATTTAGTAACTACCAAAACTTGGTACCCATGTGCCTATTTTCATGAATATACCATGCCCATGCCCAAGTGCACAAAGTCCCATAAAACACATGGACATAGAGGTACTTTGGTAAGAATGTTTCCTTAGCTCATGATATTATCTCACAAGCCTCAATATGAGGTTTGGGTGATTACATGACACTGTAACTAAGTGTTATCATGACCTTATTATCTTAATGAAATCTATGGTGTACAATAGCTTGCACTTGATCTTAGTAAAAAAGGTACTCTTTATGAGTACATCACCATATGACAGTGGTACCATAAAAAATGTGATTTAATGACCTCATCTGGTCATTCTCAATATCATAAAATTCTTTAAGATACTAGATAAAGTCATGTACCTCCATTTGTCCTTGGAACCATGGGGATTCATCAAGTCTTTCCAGTGGTGGTCCCACTAGTGGTCCTCTCATTACTAAACCCATGAGGTGCAAAAAATTGTGATGTTTAAGAAGCTAACATGGGATGATTTCTCCTTTGTTTACAATGTTACATAACCTTTTGATGAGATTGTAGTCACTATGGGCCCAACAGTTGCAAGAATTTCTTTTAGTATCCAAGATAGATTGGTTGTCCATCGATCAGAGAATACCATCTAGAATTAGATCATGTTGTTCATCCTTTTGAGTAGTAACATTATATAGGTGGCTAATGTCTTCATCAACATTTATAAGCTATAGTGAGGTCCTTGTGCTTGGTCTAAAGGTATTACTATGCACTAATCAATATTCTTAAAGATAATGTGTTGTTTTTTATTTTCAAGTCTACATGGTTCTCATAGCACCAAGGACTTCCTAGTAGGGATAGATAGTCATCATCTTCTGATAACTCCAAAAACTCAAAATTTACATTGAAGGGAACCCCAAGTATGTTAATAGTGGTGTTCTTGAGGACCCTAATAGGATGTGCTCAAGTCTTATTTACCATAAACAAAACATGAGGAGAGGGTTATAGGGATAGACTAGATATTTTTTGCCAAGCATCTTTAGTAATAACATTAACTTCCATGCTAGTATCTACTAGAATATCCTAGATTACCCATCCATTAATGGCAGCATTAACCAATATATCTCCATCTTCTAGGGAAAAGGAACTAGGAGTTTCCTAATGTTGGGCATGATTTAAATAGAAATCTTTAATTTATTGACTAAGGTGAGGGTGGACTTGGTTTGGTAAGTAGGCCTAAATTTTAAGCCAAGCATTGAGCTGGAGAATAATATCCTCATCTAACATACATTTTCATAGCTCATGAAAATTGTCCTACACCATGGGTTGAGGTTTGAATTCTCTTTGCTCTATGGTGTGCTGTGTCACATCCTTATCCTTGAGGTATTGAATCTCACCTTGGAGCTCTCACACAAGTGCCATTGTATCTTAAAAGACATCTTTTTGCTACTGAGCATCAAGGTACTTCTTATCTCATGGTTATTCCTATTGTACCTTTTCAACAAGGTTGGTTGTGGATTGAGCCTATCTCTCATTATGAGTGGTGATATTTACTTGTTATACCATTAATATGGTTAGACACACATGACATTGTGGTTTGTCTATCCAAATAATGCTGGTGCATTTTTCATTGTGCTCCTTAGTGATGGGTGCATATAGATTAGGACACTCTTCTAGTCTATGGTATTTTTTATAAAATGTGTAGGTCAAGTACTTTGGGAAATCTCTTTGATAGTGGTATATAGAAATACATTTATAATAGGTTATTATTAGAAATCAACCACAAATTCATCCTCATCCTCTCACTTACCCATGATAGCCACCATTATTTTGGGTATTGGTGATTGAGGTTTGGTATGTGCCACACGTTCAAGCTTCATGAATATCACTGATCAATCATTAATAATTGGTGTCATGGGTTTAGACATCAAAAATATTAAAATAATCATACACCTTAGTGTTTTTATCCTATTGTAAAAGTGGATAAGAATGGACATCATGTTCCTTATGGTAGATCTCACAAGTTTGTTTTAGTATCATAAGGATGTTTTTATATGGGCAATTTTTCCTTGTGTGACCTGCAGTTTCATAGTCGATAAACCAAACACCAATATATGTCTCATGTGCATTATTTTACATAAAAATTTCAAGTTGTGATGCTATGGATGCTATCTACACCTCCATAAAGGGACTAATCCTAGTATCCATGCTTCTAATTGCTTCAGTATAAAGGGTAACTTCTAAAGCCTCACATGCATTGGTGAAGGTTCTTTGTGATCGAGATTGATGAAAAGGTAACAATAAGCCTCCCATAAACCATTGTGTATGTCGAGAAAGATTTATTATAAATGATAATTTAGAAAGAAAGGTTTTGAATCATGTATCATACTCATGTGTGCTCTCTGTAAATCCTTGTTTTATGTCTTTCAATGATACTATACTCTATTGTTAAAACTCAAGAATGCCAAATTCCTATAGGAAGACTATTTTGAGTTGATCATAGTTGACCACCACTTTTTGAGGGTCAAAATTTTGATACCACTTGTGTGCTCACTCTAAAATCATAGTGGAAAATTTAGTAGCCTTACATTTAGAAGACATGATGTCTACACCTTCCAAATCAGTTCGCACTTATGGACATGCTCAACCACATTCTCTACCCCTTGGTATTTAGGTAAATTCAATGTCATCTCATAGTATACCATAGTGGGTTGTGTTTAAGTGGGTGGTTACTGAGAAGATATAGCTCATATCTCATGAAGAAGGAGTCTACCTCCTCTAGTGCCTCCTCCTAATTGTCCTCCAGCACCTCTAGTAGTAGTGCTTATGGAAAGAGGCATTGTAGAGGGTTGGTTACCCAATTTTAGGCCTACATTTTGGCCTTGAGGGATAGATTCACTAGGCATCCTAAGATGTGCCATAGAATTATTTTGAAGAGGTAAAGACAATCTATATTTTGAATGATCGCTTAATCACCTAGTTTTAGTCTCTTGTACCTATTAAGTTTCTAAATTTCTACTATCTATATCCCAATTTTGTATATGTATTCTATCCAAATCAAAGGCATGAACACACACTATGGTGAGGAATCCTGGTTAATTCATACTTTTTTCCTCAATTCTTGAATTCTAGCTTGATTCTCCTTCATAGGATAGAAGTGAAAAATAATATGGCTCAAAAATAATGGGTCTCTCATGCATATCCACCTCCCTGTAACTCTTCACAACACTCCTCAAGGTTTCCCAATATTTTCCCATGCCACTAACACTTATGATCATTTTTTAAGCTTCATCATACTTTCATTTCCATAATTCTCACTAGCTTGGTACCATGTTGAACCCACAATATTCAATCAACATCTAATCTCCCCTCCCAAATGTATTGCTCATGTATAGGTGAGTTTAGACCTCCATGGGTAGAGTCTCCAATCCAAGGTCAATAATTAGCTTCTTAATTTCAAAAGAAAATAATGAGAGATAACATCCCCTTAAATCTCATATAAATTATAACTTTTCTTCCTCAAAAAATGAATAGGTGGTCACGATATACTCCAAAATGTAGTTGTTTTGAATGCCTCTCCACCAAAAATTAACCACTCACATCTAGGGAATTATAATTCATGCTAAACTCCCCTACCACTCAAGTGTCTAAGGTTGCCTTCTTTTGAGATTTATGGATTGTCCTTGATCATATGCTAGAATATAAGAATGCAAGAGAACTAGGACCCAAAAAAAAAAGTTTCATATAGAGAACTATCTAGATTCTACTATATTCACTATCATGCAAAAACTCCTAGTTCAAGATATAGGACCATAAAGTTATCTTCGACACTCATGACCCATAATTTAATATTATCTATCAAGATGTGATCAAATATTTTCCCATGATTATGCTCCAATTGCTTTAGGTCTTGACAATGGAACCAAAATGTTGGGTTATTTTAGTTAGTTCTACTTCGATGTTGAAGCTTCTCCCCAATAGGCTAGCACACTGCCCCTATCATGCGATAGGTTGTCTTACTTACTCACCCAAAGCACACAATGAAAGATCAATTCCTGAAGGCCTTACATCATAATGTTAAATGTTTGTTCATCTTTCATAGCATAGTTCTTAAAAGTTTATTCAACACCCTAAATATACTACTATTATCATTATCATTCTAGATTTAACTACCACTATAACTAGGATCATCATTGCTATTTAATACTAGTGATAAAATAAAAAGATACCCATGACTTAGAATTAAACCATATACATTATCCAACACTTAAAATAATTCATCACTCATAACACAATATAGAAAACACTGATTTCTCATTAATAACTTACTAAATTACAAGAGAAAGTTGCTATCTCTATTCCCTAAAAGACCATCATGTGAATGATTAGAATAGTGGTTTTTATATTTGATTTACATTGACCAAGTGTCATAATTATAATTGTCATGAATAGATGGCACATGAACTCCCAATAAACTGAGAGTCATGGATCTTATAATTAATTATTTTGATAAACTTAGGTCTCTACACCCTTAGATTCTCGTTTCATGTTATATTTTGGTGGCCAAGTGTTTTCTTCCTAATGAGCTGGTACAAAACCTCTGATCGGTGTGATATAAGTATCCCATTTGAGTTGTTATTCTAATTTCTCTCATATTCCTTATGCTCCACTTCCCACATGTTTCCCTAGTCTTCTACTTTGGTTTTGAGTCCTCTATTCTTGGGTCCCTCATGATATATTCTCTCTTGATTGGGTCCTCTCACAATGGGTCTCTTGCACCACTATATTTCTATGCCCATCACCTTCTGTGTCATGTTGGTACTTGTGTTAAAATGGAAAATGGTCCCTTTACATTGTATGCCATAAATAGAATAATACTTATTAAAATTTTAGCGGTCAACAAAACTTATCTTCTAGTTATGAAATGAACCTACATATAGATTGAATATTTCCCTGTAATCTATGAAGCTATTTGAGATTATAAAGTGGAGCATTTATACAATGACTTTTACCTTAGTTGGATCAACTTCAATCCCTCTTTGTGACACATTTAATCCTATCAAATTTTAATAAGTTAAACCAAAGACACACTTATTAGGATTTAGATGAACTTTATACTCATGAAGTCTCTCAAAGATTCTCTATAGAACATTAGGATGTCTGACATGTATTTTTGATTTTTCTAAGATGTCATCAACTTAGTACTCAAAAATATGATGCATCATGTCATGGAAGATGATAGTCATAACACGATGATAGGTGGCACCAATATTCTTTGAGCCAAAGGGTATGGCTTGATAACAGAAGGTTCCCCAAGATGTGGTGAATGTAGTTTTGTGATGGTCTTCTTGATTTATCTTGATCTGATTATATCCTAAGAATTCATCCATGAAGGAAAACATCTCATACCCAATAGTATATTTGAAAATCATGTTGATGTTAGGTAGAGGAAAATCATATTTAGGACACACCTTATTGATATATCTAAAATCAATACAAATGCATATACCTTGTCTTTTTGCTTACTGGGACTATGTTTGATATCTGTTTGGAATAGTCTAATGGTATAATGAATCCAACTCCCAATAGTTTCTCTAATTATAATTTTAAAAAAAGAGAAATGTTTGGATGCATATTTTTCAATTTTTATTTGATTAGCTTAGCATCTGTATGGACAAAAAGGTGATGTACAACCAAGTCAGGGTCTAAGCTTGGCATGTCAAAGTAAGACCATGCAAAGATATCAATAAAATCCCTTAGAATGGTGATAATGTATTCATGATCTTTGTTGGTGAGGGATGCTCCAAGATAAATAATTTTGGGATCTTCATAAGTTCTTAGGTTTACTTTAGTGGTGTTTTCTATGATGAGTTTATAATTATCCTCTAAAATAGTGGTAGTGTTTGATCTTGATCCTCTTTTTCCACTTCATATTCTATTTATTCTTACTAAAACTCCAAATAATGAGATGAATCTAAGTTCGCTAGTTCAAGTAGTGGCCAACTAGATGATATCTCTAGAAAGTTGAGAGTAAGATGCTCAAAGACTTTATTTTTTGTATGCGATACTGGAAATTGTTATAGAGCTAGGACTTGGTGGATATTATTCTTCTTTTGAAGATGAGCAAAATTTCCCATCCAAGAACACCTAAAATAGGTTTTCACTCAAGGAATTGTATTTCTCTTTACATTTACCTAATCAATGAGTGCCTCAAAGAGTTTTTCACCTGAAGATCTTGATGTTTTATCTTTTTTGTGACCAAGAAAGTCTACTTTCTCTCCAAAGTAGGTAGAAGAGTCCAATAGAAATCAAGGCCTTATTTATGATCACCAATTGGAAATCCATCTCTAAGGACCATGTAATCAACAATAGATTCCTAATTCTAAAATTCATTAAGGGGTATAACAAATTTTTTTAGTCCCAATTAATGAGGTCAGGATGGAAAATGCAAAGTGGACAATGGGGTATGATAGTCATAATGGAGTTAGAGTCAAATAGGTTATTGTCAACAAGATCATCATGAATTATTTAATGGGATGTTGTATCACTTCTAAGAGTCTCATTTCTTGTTGATTTAGAATAATCACTATCAAAATACATGAGGTCACCCCTAGGTGATATAAATCTGAGACCTTGACTCATATCAGGCTTACCAACTGATAATGGTTCTAGGATTCCTTGCTCTCATGGACCAAGGCCTTTACCTATATAATCAAATTTATCCATAATTTGATTAGGGATAGGGTACTTAGGATTTTAAAAATAATCATCAAGGCTATCATAATATAACTAGTCTCCTTTAATAAAGGTTTCTTGATCCTAATTTGGTGGTGTTGTTGGTACAAATACCATTGGTGTTTTTTGCATGTCTTTCTTCTTTTAAAAAATCATGTTGAGATTATAAGGGATTTGGGAAGGCTTCAATTTTCTAAAACAATTAGGATAATTAGTCAACGTAGCAATGTGAAAGGCATCTTTCAGATGGTATGTGGAAATTCCTATGTCCTCAATAGTGTCTTGTTGTGTAAGTTTTGCTGAGAATAGATCAACAAAAGTGGAATCAAGGTTATTTGGGTTGATATAATTAGACTTGGGTGGTTGTAAAAATATTTATTTATTCTTTTTCTCTATGAATTTAGAACCAAGGTAATAATTATAATAGTAAAGCCTCTAGGTGCTTACAATATTGGTAGGGCTATAGATCAACTAGAATGGTAACTTCAATCCCATCATGGGGAAACTTAAGGCACTAGTGTAAAGTGGATGGGATAGCTTGTAATTCATGGATCCAAAGCTGACCAAGAAGTATATTATATTAAAATTCAATGTCCATAACATGATAGAGTATGATGGGCTATAAATCAAATAATGATTGGCCAATATATAGTTAAAGAATATTCCCATTCAATGTTGTTGTATGTTTTGGTCATGATTGTTTAAGGTTGAATGTCTTTGGAATTATAACCCAATCATTGTATTAACTTGAGTGACATTATGTTCATCCCTAAACTATTATCTTTAAAAACCTACTTGATTTTATGATTTTTTATAATGACCTTAATGTATAAGGAGTTGTTATGGATAGGACCAAGAGTAGACATCTCTCTCTGATCAAATGTAATTTATCAAAAAGGAGATAAATAACTTATAAATGTTTGAAATTATTTAGGATTAACATCCTGGGGAATAATGGACTATTGAAGGAAGTCATTTAAAATAGTTCGGTGGACTTCTCACATATGTAAAAGATCTAGGATAGAAATTTACATAGGGGTTTTACTTAGTTGGTCCAAGATACTATATGAATTTTCAATGGAAGCATGAGAGGGTTTAGCCTTGAATAGTATAGTGTTCAGTTTTGGATCTGAAGGCATAGTGTTTAGGTTTGATCTAGTGTTAGAACCAAGAAAAGGGCCCTAGAAGGTGAATCATGAGTATCTAATTGTGATTGTGTAATCTAGAGTTGGTAAAGAGCCACTATAATTAGAAAAAAGGAAAAGGGCCTTGGATGGTGACTCATGAATGTCTAGTTGCATTTATGCAGTTTTGAGTTGGAAAGGAGTGATTATAATTAGAATAAAGGGGTAAAAAAAATAGTAACTGATAGAAACTAAGGTATAATAGAATTGATTAAACATGAAACGATATTAATTGAAGAGGAGGGTATTGAACCCATAATGGGGGGTCTAGTACTTTAAGAAGTATTATATGGTTCATGAGCTTTGATGGTGATGGTAGTAACATGATTTTTAGAAACACATATTATGGCGATATTATAATCATGTGGCATGTTATTATAATCTAGTTTACTAAGATGGGTATTATGATCCTAATCATGATCATACTAATTATGATTTTGGCCTTGTGTTTGTTTATGTTAGTTATGCCCTTGATTCTAATTTTTTCTTATTGGTTGTTGATTATGTTTAGAAAATGGGTCTTTATAAATACCCATGTCCTAATTAGTGTTGCATGCCATGTGCTTGATTTTAATTTCACCACTTTTGATCAAATCCTCTATAAGATGCCTCAATTTAACACATAAATAAATGGCATGGTTGATAACACAATGGAAATTATAAAACTAATCTTCTTGATACCAATCTGGTTTGGGTTGATCTTTAAGGAATGACCTTGTTATAGGCTATATAATCAGATTAGCTACTACTAGTTTTTGGAACATGACCTCTATAGGCTCTCCTAGTTTTCTAAATACCCTATATTTATTGAATGCCCTTTGTGGAGGATCCCTTTGTAACCTAGTTGATGGATTAGGTGGGACTAGTTGTATATTTAGAGCTAGCAGAGTCTACCCCATTTGCACATGTCTACATTTTGTCACTTCATTTCCCACCATGTTCTTATTTTTGTTAAACCCTTTAGGTTTTTATATATAAATATATTAAATAGGTGATTGGGTATGATTAGAAATTTGACCCTATGAATAAATATTTACAAGGCCCTTAGTAATGAGCACTTTCTCAACCAGTACACCCTTGTCTATGATTTTCTCTAATGTGTTTGCATAAATGAGTCATAAATTATGAGCCACCTCAAGGTGTAGGTTTTGTGAAAAAATATTATCTATGCATTTATTTATAAATTTATGTTGAAAGCATCCATCTAATACTCTCCATAGTTGTAGGTATGTTGTGAATCTTTCTCCATCCCATTTTTTTGCTTTGCACAAATCAACCACTATTAATTCATGCTCAATGTTATACAAGAAATGGTTGAAAAATTTATCAGATAAATCATTCCAATTTACCATTGATCCCATAGGTAATTTGGGGATCTAGTCTAAAATTTGTCTAGACAATCTACATGGAAACAAGATAAACACATACACACTGCTATAAGCTACCCCTTGACATTGTACAAAAAAGGCTTGGATATGTTCTCTAGGGTCACCCTTACCATTATATTTACCAAATTTGGGTGCCTTGAAATAAGGTAGAAAGGGGACTTAGAGAATACTTAATTTGAATTTATATGGGAATATCTTATCAAAATTATATTACTTAACTCGGTTTCCCATCTCCAATCTTGACACTATTTCCTTCATCAAATTCCACTCTTGCATGTTTGGTGTATTTTTTAGTGAAATATAATTTTGTTGGGGTGGTATGTGCCCCTATTGTGTTGTTTTATTAGGGATATAAACCCTATGATCTAAAAATTTATTCTAGTTTACTCCTTGAGTTGAGTAGGTCAACCACTGATTATTAGGTGGTTGATAAACATTTCCTAAAATCTACCATTGTGAACTATAATTATACTATTAGTTTTGAGGAGTCTGTGGTTGGTTCACCAAAATACATGATGGTTGGGAGGAACTTTCCAAAGTGTTTTTAAAAATAACCCTAATATGTATTGGTTTGCCATCCATTGGTTCTATGAAGGGACAAGAGCCTCATGGTGATTGAATAATGTATGCTCCATATCTAGTGAAACATGTTGTAAAGCATCCTAAAGTTTTTTGTGTTTAGAAGAAATACCATGGTCTACCATAGATGTAGGCTTAACTAAGTTGTGTTTTACTTGATCTATTACATTCTATTGCTCTTTAGAATCATTTTTTTTAATTAAAGTTTTTTCCAAAGAGTTTGTTAAGTCTATGATAAGCTGCTCTACATATCATTGATTGATTTTCTTGATCTTGACAGCAAGATCTTGATCATTGGGAGTAGAATCTATAAGTGTTTCTTTTCCATTTCTAGAAGAACCAATGTTGGATTTTCCAATATGAGCAATAGATTTCTCTTGTTGTTGCTCTTATACCCTAATAAATATGTGAAATTATCCCATCAATAAATTTTGTGGTAACCTAGAACTTGATTCTATCAACCTTAAGAGGGATTCATCTTTATCTTCTAAGGGTTGATGTTCATAATAATATTATTTATACCCTATGGTTTTTGGGATATCATCAATCACAATGGAGTTAGCCCATCTGTCATAATAATGCTCTTCTTCTTAACGAGGGCCGTAAGAGACCCCACTATGAGTATACCTTTGTGTCATGTTTGGAACATTAATTTTCTATGTCTGATAAGATGTGAAAAGTGTTCTACAAAATTTTAAAAAGGGTGTTCATATTTATTCAAACAAATGATAAGGTAATATGAGACTATAAAAAAAAGTGGTATTAGTACCACATAATTAGAAGAAAGTGTTTACAAATTTACTCAACCTTGGTGGGTTGAAAGCATCAAATTAGAAGAGGGTAAGCCAATTTTTGAAACCTAAAGTGCAAGATATCACAATAAAATTAGATTAAAAATACATCAATATCGTAAAAAGATAGATACAACTATGGGGAGTTATGACTAAAAAATTAGAAGAAGGTATTTTGATCAAGAAGATAAAAATGCTAACTAATAAGCTCAAAACATTAATTAACATGAGAAATCCTAAGTATAAATCCAAAACTAAATGGGCATCCCAAGAATTCCATATAGAAACAAGATATATAATGGTCCAGGAACTTAGAGAGTGAGTGAATGAAAGATAACGTAAGTCCATAATGAGAATAAAATGATGATGAATCTATGTGATGAACTTTAATCCAAATGGGAAATCATATCCAAGTTACTCAAACCAAATACAAAAGGTAAATTGATAACACTTAGATCAAAACTTAGAAAGGTAAGGTTTTGAATTTAGACAAACAATGAAGGAATTTGATATTTTTCAAAGTGGGAAAATGTTTTGGACTTAAATGGATAACATAATAATGATATTTATAAAATACAAACATAATGTTTTGAATGAATTTTTGAACAAGGAAATAAGTGATTTTAATTTGGTTAGTGTAACACCTCTTTATTAAAATAAAATGGTGTATAACAGAGTATTTGGTTTTTAAATGTGTTTTGGATCTCACATAAATAATTTTAGACTCAAAAAGACCAAGAAAGTAAAGGATAAAATGACAAACACATCTAAGTGTAATGTACTAAATCTTAAAACTGACAAGGTTGCATAATACCATCAAATTTCATATATATACATGCTCTTGACTAGATTTTTAATTGTTATTCTAAAATTAAAATTGCATGGAAAGTAGGGTTTTTAGGCCCCCTCTTCTCTCAAGATTTTTTACGATGACATGGAACTTTAAGATACTTTATCTTCATCAACAATATGTCTGTGGCAAGTGGGGTTTATCTAAAACTAAATTTTTACACATCTAGATGGTCCTAAGTGTGACTAAAACTAGATATGCTCATGTCACTTGGATCCACATCAACAAAATTGTTGTGAAAACGTCTTATCCTTTTCATAACCACTAAATCCATTAATTTCTTAGTGTAGTGTGATATCCAAGTTTCCCCTATGGTTTGAGGCTGAGTACTACTAACAGAGCTTATTCTAACCACTTAAAACAAACATATTAGTGGGTCACCCTCAATTTATATACCCTATCATATAGTGGGGTTGAAATTATTTTGGGATATGAATTATTGGGTCAATGCTTCCCTATAGAACCCGTGAGGAGGTGATGAACTCCCACTCACAAGCTAAAGTGCATAAAAATAAAGACAAGTGAAAAGACTTTATGGTCAATTTGGGGTCACCCAAATCATCTAGATTTGGGGAGGGCCTTATTGAATTTATTTTCATGCCTTTGAACAAGGAAAAATATGTAAAGAATGAGTGTTCTCTGTCACCTAAATTTCCTAAATGGGATGTGGGGAGAGCATACACACAACACTCATCTTGATAAAAATAAACACTTCAATAAATAAGCATAAAAATAGAACTCTTAAGATTATTTAACTAATGCGAGAGTTTATTTTATGAAACAAAAACAAAGTATGCAATGAATTTTGCCTTTCAATTATTATGAAATGGAGACTAAGTAACTTAAATCCTATGAACAAGGTGTTAAAAGTCTAAAACAAATGTGTGAAATTGTTAAAATAAACTTCTAGATTGTTATTTTAAGTCTCTATTTTTATGTGTAGGTTGATCTCACCATTCCATAGTGCATTCCTACCATTTTATAGATCTATCTCACTAAAAAATAGAAGCAAAGAAGACACTAGTTTATGATGTTGCTGATTAATAGGGTGATATCATTGATTAGTAGGGCATTCCCACTAAAGTATAGGGCATTTATACTGTATATATATATATATATATTATAAAAATAAACAATAGTCAATTTTTAGTTTCTAGTCTAAGATGATCTCACCATTTCACCATGCGATCCCATCATTCTACAGTGCAATCTTACCGATCCATAGTGTGATTCCACCGATCTATAGTGTAAGTCCATCGATCTTGAAAACACATAGGTAGACAAAGAGTAAATAAAGTGATTCTAAAACTCACAATTGCATTTCCTCCATTTAATAGGGTGATCTCACTGATGTTCAGGTCGATCCCACTGACTTCTAGAGCATTCTTATTATTTTATAGGTTAATCCCACTATTTTTATTAGAAGCTCTAGAAATGTAAAATGAAAGAAAAATACGTGTAAAATAACCTCAAAAGAGGGTCTAAATGGAAAATTATAAGGTATAAAGACTTGTGTGAGGTGAAGGTTCCATCGAGTGTGCCAAAATGTAGAGTAATATTATGAGATGTGTTAGTCCATGCGTTAGTCAGAAAATATCTATAAATAAACATATAGAGCTAAAACATCAAGCTTACTCCCTTATGGGGTGTTTCTAGTGAATTCCAAGAGCTATTTAAGAAAGGAATATTAAAAAACCTTATAAATAAAATCTCTCCTTATAGGAGCATCTAAAAAGTGTTCTTTTTCACATATTTGGTGCTTAAATTTTGCATCAATGAAGAGTAACATGATCCTCCATAATTTCCTAGTGCACCAATGGCTTAGGCTCATAAGTTTGATCAATTTGTGAAAATAGGTGAAGTTTGTGAAGATAATTCTGCATAATAACATTACATAATTCAATATTTAAAATGGTGGTCATGGCTCACTTATTTATATATTTTTGAAAATGTTCAAGATTAACCTTGATCATCCATCTTGAGATCAATATGTGTGGCCATCAACTGATTCAATTTTGGAATGACAAGCCATAAATATTCCCATTAATATTTGGAAGAATGGGGCATTGATGAGGCATGGGAGAGCTTAATCTTGATATTTATTTCATGAATGGATTATGGATGCCACCCCATTAATGATGTCATAAAATGATGTAGATTTGAGGAATTAATTTCTAATAACTTTCATGAAATTTCCACTTAGTCTCTTGATTTGGTTTAATTTGCTTAAATGGTTTTGATTAATTTTTTGTAATTCTTTGGAAATATAATGTATGCTTAATCAACCTAGTTAGAAATGTCATTTCACCTAGTCATAATTTGATTGGAGTATAATTAGAAAAATGTGTCAGTTACATGCAAAACAATACCCTAGTTGGTATTATGGATATGAAATAACACATGCACATGATGTGTGTTGCTAAATTAGAATAATTTAGTAGTATAGAGTGTCATTTTACATGGTCAAAATTTTAATCAAAGTGATTTAATAAAATTTAATAATCATATAAAATGCATTTCCCCATTCAGGGATACATTAGCCTAAATTGGTACTTGTACATGATAAGTTAGAATGATTTAACATGTTTTAGTGATTTTGGCCTAGATTATGCATTTATCTTAGAATATTCCTTAGATTGACACTTAAATTACAATAGTGATAGGAATTGGATGTCTACAATTATCACACTCTTGGAGATGATGAGGATGAAGAAAATATTCTTTATCCATGAAATTTGGTAATGCAACTTGGAAGATGGATGATATGGTAGAACATATCAGGTCTTAAAAACCTAACACAACCATAAAAAATAGTAAATAAAAGGATATAAACCTTTATATATTTTATGGCTAGGGTTTGGATAATATTCTAAGTAAGACAGGTTCATCAAATGATTTAAAATTTTAAGCGAATGTGGGGTGTAAGCCCTAGGTTGTTAAAGGGTATAAGTATATTAAATCAAGGTAGAAATATATAATAAATATAGCCATTGATTTATAATAGAATTGACTGTTAGGACCAACAAACCCCCATTTTTTAAATTTGGGAACCTTGAGAAACCCGTAGAATAAAACATGGAAATCTCAGCATGTCAAGGTTTATAGAATTTGAAGGTCATCCACTTTATTAAAATGTAGGCTCATATGATTTTGATTTGCTTTGATCTAGAATAATAGTGTTGATGAGATTCCTTTGACTTTTAGTTTTAGGTTCCATGGCATGTGTTCCCAAGAATTCTGTATTCCAAAACCATAGCAAACTCTCAATCTAGATTTGAATAAAAGTGGGAACCAAATTTGTGAGAACCATTTTAAAATTCATTTATAGACTTAATAATACAACACATATTCTAGGCTGTCATGTTTTTTAAACATAGATCAACTTAAAAAACTTGGTCCCCTTTGTTATTTCCCCCTCTTCTAAAGTTCTTTATGACCTAACTAATGTCATCTTGTGGGGTCCTTTTAAAATTTCCCAACTTAGCCTAAGGTTTTAATACTAAGGACCCAACGTATTCATTAATATAATCATGACGTTAGCCTTAACATCTTAAGCCTAAGTAATTTATGTCTCTACAATCCTAGCTTAACTTATTTACATCTTTTAGGATCCTATAGATGTTACTTTATCATGGTATTTGATCCAACAAAGTGAGGATAACCTGATCTTCAACTTAAATAACATTCATCTTTGGTGATCTAACAGTTTGTACTTACTCATTAGGACCTGATCAAATAAAGAGAAGCATAATTAAAAAGTAAAAAATATACAAAAATCTCAAAGGATTGACATGCATTGCCTTCATATTCAAAAACTAAAAATAAATGGGTCCTACTTGATAAAGTGACCAACCACAAATAAGTTCCCAGATTATGATTGACGACTGATGCTTCATCGATAATTTAGATTGAACAGAGTGAATGTTTTCTAAAAACCTAAGAGATCTCACAGACATGCCAAGTGACATCCTCACAATGGGCCATAATAAACTGATGATTTTAAAATTGACATTTGGGTGACCATCATTTGATGTCCACAAGGACATATTTGACATTTTCATGACCGTCAACCTTAAGCCCATCAAATAAAAAACTTTACTAGCTTAAAATTGACATTCGTACAACCATAATTTGATATCCATGTAGCTATATTTGACATCTACAAGACCATCAAATTTAAGTTGATGAATTATTATGCTCAGGGTCAAAATGCACTCCCAAATCTTTTTGGAAGGCTCAAAAATGACTTTATAAGCTAAAAGAAATGCTCAAAAGGTGCTCAAAATGGGAGTCTTCAACCTCCAAAATATAGAATTGGTCTTATGATCTAAATAATTAGTCTAAATTTATATGGAATGGTCCTCATGGAATTTTTAAAAAAAACTCATGAACCTTAAACTATGAGCTTATGCTAAGTCTTATTTTAAAAAGGGAGGTCCTTGTCATGCAAAATATAAGCTAACCAATAGTTTTTATATGTGGTGTCCTAGATTATTTAGACCCTCACCCCTTTATTATAAATTAAAAAATTTAGGTATAAATTCCTTAGCCTAAGGTTTATTTCATGCTTAATAAACATGAAACAAACCTTAGCCTAAGGAACTTAAGCCTAAGTCATGATTTTAATAACATACTGACTTAACATTTGGGAATTTTTGTAGATCAATGCTTTGTGCCCCATCATAGGATTTGATCAAATGGTGTAAAGGTACCAATGAATTTCCAAAGGCTTGATAACTCATTGTGTGGCCAATACTCATTCGGTGAGTGACCAACCAAAAGATTTGGAGCATAGAGAAGGCACGTAATGCACCAAGTGTCACTACTATGGGGTTTGAAATAAAAATACCCAATCATGACCAAGGGCCTAGATTACAATCAATGGCTCATGCTAAATAAAATATTTTGATAATATAGTAAAAATGAAGAAAGTATTTTAAATACCAATGGCTAGTGTTTTAATGACATTTATGGAAAATGCCATGAAAGGTCCAAACCAATGCCACATAAGTGCCACACAAGTAGAAAAGGACATAATTTGAGATTTTATGGGCTTGAAAACACAAAGGTATAAAGTCAAAGGTCAAAATAAAATCCAAGGCACATATAAAATGAAGCCTGGATATATTCTATAATTAAAGCTCCAAAACCTTCAAACTTGCATAAAAGTGACCTGAATAGACTCAATTTGTTATAATTTGATCAAAGGAGAACTTAATTATGTTTCTTAGGAATGAGATAGCTTTTGTAGAGATAATCTATAATTCATTGTGAATAATTCACAAAGATAAAGACCATGGTAGCTAGCAAGAAGCAATTGAAAGAAGACATTGATCTCTATTTGACAATAGACAATGAAGGCTAGATCTTCAAAGATACTAAATTGGAACTCACAATATTGAACATCTAGGGCATTAGGAATTAGTCTAAGCTCTTCTTCATGATAGAAGAATTTTAACCCATTTCATAGGAGGAACAAAGGAATGCCACCATGAGTAGGTGACACTATGACCTATTTATAGTCTAGATGGTTGGCGTTCATCATGCCATGGAAAAACTAGAGGTATTACATTATATTGACATCCTTGACCCCATATTTGTTGATTGTAGAATAAATAATGAATAAATAATTAGGGAGGGGAACTCAAAGGGGGTAGCCTACATTTCCCCTATTAATTTTGAGAAGTACTATAATCTTCTTCTCAAAATCAAAGAGTGGACCAAAAACCATGATCTAGACTCTATCTTTAAACCTTGGCTACACCAAGGACCTCATATCTTTAGAAACCTTGAGGGCAAGATCCCTATCATCCTATTCAAAGAGGGCATTAGGGTAATAACAACCCTATTGAACTAAGCCTTTAGTGGCCCTTCAACTACTTATGTGAATAAGATCTAGGTCACATATGTGCACTACATGGTGGAGGAGAAATTTACCCCTCTAATTGGAGACTTAATAAATATTTTCCTAGCCAAACAATTCAATTCCATCAAAAGAAATACCTCAAAATAATTCTTTATGATGTCATACCTACTTGATTCCCTTCTTTCTTCAATCACCTTCCCTAGGATTAGGAATTGGTCACCAAAGGGAGAGACTACCATTTCACATTACTATTCCAAACTACACATCTTCAAGTATAAGAATCACATGTAGTTTATTTGTGATTACATTTAACTAGCTATAGTAGAGGCCATTATAGGTGCTATCATACCTAGGGTCCACCCCTCATCAAGAGGTATGTTGAAATGATTGGGGATGTATGGTATTATCCTAATTACATAGTTATCAAGATAGAAGGAATCATGTCCCAACCTTACAGACTATCAATATATGTTCCAAATAAGCTTGCAAAGTATGAAATTGCCTCTTAGCTCATCCATGGCATTGATAAGACTTGAAAGGAGAAGAGGAAAGGTATGCTTCAATCCTTCACCTTGAATATTAGGAAAACCATAATAAAATATTGGAAATAGGTGGAAATCATGTCCACACATAGGGATTCATTTGGCTTCTAGTTGGATGAACTCTAGATGTGGGATCTAAAGAATATAGTAGGTGAACATCTAAAGGAAAAGAAGCTTCTAAAGCTAAAATATTTACATCAAATTTATGTCCATGACACCATATATATTAAGGATAAGAACTATGAAGAGGTATTGGCTAGGGTCCAAGGCCACAACATTAAAATTGAACATAGGTTAATCAAAGATAATAAGCCATCTAGGGAAACATGGTAAATGCATCCTTTGTAATATAACTTACTACCTAGGACATCTGGAATAGCCCATGAGTAGCCTTAGGAAGAGAAATCATAGCCACATCCCCAAAAATAGTTTGAGTAATTTCAATATGAACAAGGCAAGGGCATGGAGAAGGTGGGAGAGATGAAAATGGAAAAAAAGCCTAGAGAGGGGACCCCATCCTCAATGTAACCACATAAGCCACCTTATCAAGTTAAATATGTAGACATGATAGCCTTGGAACTAGGAGAAACAATTGAATGTGCCCTCAAGAAGATTAAAAAATCCTATGACTCTGTTAAACAAGGAGAACCCAAAAAAGATATAGGAAATGAGCTTGTCCCAATATCATCCCATGAGAAGAGAAAGATAGAGATAAAACTAGTCCTTGTGGGACCAAATAAGAGACCAAGATTGATCTTCACTCATCCCACTAGTGAATTCAATATATTTAGTGATGAGTTCCTAATTCATGGTCCAATCATTCCTGACTGTCCATGACAAGGGTCATTAATATTGGGATCTAAGATAATATGAAGCCTTAGATAAAGGCTATAGTAAAGGAGCAAGAATAAAGGAGAATTGTGGCCATTGGAGGACCAAAAGATAATAATATAGATGATATAGGAGCATATAGTAGCTCAATTATGGAGGTCTTAGAACCTCCCAAATTTAAGGAGTGAGTTACTACCATCCATTTCAACCCTAAAATAGCTAGGTTGGAGATAATAATAACCAGGATAATTGTGGTTGGGATAGAAGAATTCACCTTTCAAAAGGTGGAACCATTTATAAGATTAAACCACATGGGTGGATAGAAACTAGGTGAGGCTACCATTAATGAGGAAGATGTGGAAAGTTTTATTGAGGCCCAATCAACACAAGCTAAGGTTGGAGTCCAGGGTTTGAAGTAGAGGATCTAGAATTTATAAAGGAAAACTTGAAAACACAAGAAATTTTATTAGTGCCAGATGCAAAGATAAAAATTCTTGATGAATCATTTTATGACATGTTTGAGGCACTTAAGTCAATGAAACTAAGGCAAAGTGTATTAAAAGGATAGTGTGCATTGGATAAAAGCCTGGTCACCTAGTGGCAGGCCTCAAAAGATAAAATATCCCAACTCCTCAACATCTAAGCAAATAAAGAGATCCCAAAATTCAATACCATTAGTATGGGACATTTGAGTGAAATTTTGGGGATTATAGTTGAAAAATTTCAAAGTTTAAGTGCATGGCATAATGGTGTGGAAAGGGTCCTAAAAGAGGATAAGGAACTAATTAAAAGAATTGAACAACTTATTGGGACCATGCTTATAGAGCCTGCACAACCCAATTCCCTTGGGATCATAAGTGATGAGGAAATCACACATAGGGATACCTTAGTAACCTAGGAAATCAAAGGAAAAGGCCAAGGCAAATCTGGGGCTGATAACAACAAAATCCTAGACATGATATTCAATGCAGGGGAAAAGATAAAAAAATTTAAGAACATTAAAGAGGCTATGGATAGGAATGACAAAGAATTTGATGACCCAAATGATCAAGAGGAGGAACATATCATGAAGCTTGCTACGGATCTAGAGCTACTTGATGAGCAACATGAGAAGACCATGAACATCTTCTAGCAATGACAATTAGAGGCCCCACCAACAAATTAAGCAATATTCTATTTTGTAGAATTTTGAAACATTTTGAAATAAAATATTCCATTATAAAGGCATATGCTAGTTTGTTAGCATATTTTCCTCTAGGTTAGTATGATTGTAAAAATCAAGTGTATTTTAGGACTTATAAGGACAACTATCCTTATCTTTGTACACCTATATTTTGTTATTGATCAGTATACTACCTAATACTCCTATAAAAGCATGTATTACCATTTGTAAAGAGAGATTTTTGAGTAAATTTTTACCATTTAAAGAAATTAATAGAAATAAAGGAATTCTACAAACATTGTCCAGGTCTGATGCATTAATTGTCTCTTTTTTTATATCTTTTCTCTCAATTTCTAGCTAAGTTCTTGAATTTGAATGGTGTCTTAGAATTCTGATTTATATCCTAATAATCACAGGGTTTCTAATTTGTGAAACCTACTAGATTAGATAAAATATCTTTTGTTTTCCTTCATTTTTTATTTTACTTTATTTTCAAGAAGTGCATATGCTATTTGATAATAATAATAAATCTTCAAAGAAGAACTGGTTCTTGTGATGCTTCACACTATCTTTTAAAATTAGTCTGGTATATAGTGGAATTTAATCTTAGGCTATTTTAAATTATATATTAGTTTTAATACATACTTAGTTAAAATGGATGCTTTGTCATAATGTTTAAGGCTAAAATTGGCAATCACTTTTTTTTTATGCCTTCCCTTCTCTTTGCTTCTTTTTACCCCAGAATCACTTTAGTTTTAGCTTCATTATAAATATCCATTTAAATTAGTTCATAGCCTAAATCTGGAGCATAATTCACTAAACATTAGCATAGATTCAGAATAATTCATGAAAAATAGATCAAGGTGATTCCCAACCACCAAATTATATAAATATTGTGGAACCGTTTATCTTGCTCTATTGCTATTTCACGATAGGCAACTAGATTACCAACACCTACAACTCATACATTGAATTTTTAAATTCTAAAATGAGAAGTGTTCTATAAACACTAAGATCACCTATGGTTCATTTAGAAACATCAACATTGACCTAGTTTGATATTTCTAAAAATAGTAATAAATGATGTATATAAGTACTTAGATATAAATTATCTTAGATGGGAGATTTGGAGGTTGTAAACTAGGATAGGAGTTAATTTGAGTGTCATAGATTGGATCTAATTATC
Source organism: Torreya grandis (assembly GCA_037957365.1). NCBI lineage: Eukaryota > Viridiplantae > Streptophyta > Pinopsida > Cupressales > Taxaceae > Torreya > Torreya grandis. The sequence continues at coordinate 717,571 of JARHVA010004325.1, read as the reverse complement.
AAAACCCTTCTTGGGTAGTAATGCCATAATTGGATAATAGTGCCAATAGTGATAGTGTCCTTTATATATAAATTTTATGAGCTTCTAAGTTTACCTATGTATGAGTTTACTAAGCCTATTCCTATGCACACAAATTTTGATTCCCTATCGATGACCTATTTTGATTAATTTTATTTGTAAACCCTAATCCTCCATATTACTAGGGCATGCATTTGGCACAAGTATCCAAGTATGATGTTAGTGGCATGGGTTAGACATCCTCAAGATCATATTGTGATGAGAGTTACCTACATATGAATACTCTAAGGAGGTATCAAACCCAATGTATTTCTCCCCACCTAAGTGCTGGTGCAAGTACAAGCGAAGCTAGTATGAATATTGATTTGAGTGATTTTAAGTAGAGCTTGAGATAATAAATATAAGTATTATGATCTTGGGATGTCTATATATGGTTGTTTGAATAATTAGGGTATAATAGGGATTGATAACCTTGATTGTGGATAGTTTATTCTAAGATAGTTTGTGTTATTTGCATCTGATTTCCATCTAGTTAATAAAGGGCTAAAATTTATGTATATATATTATTCTATTGCTTATGAAAGTCTTAAAATAGGTTTAGGAAAAACCTAGGTGGTTTTTTATTTGAAAAGATATTTGTTGGTGGACAAAGTTAGGAAAAGGACAATAGCACCCAAATTGGGACATTAGCACGATTGGCCTATCCAAATTATGGTGCTAGTGTCCAAGTGGTAAAACCTAAGGCACTAGGGGCCAAGATTCTAAAGTGAGGTTATATGACTATTTTTGGAATGTTTATGGATGCATGTGACCTATACAAAGGCCATATAAGTGTCTAAATATTACTTAAGATAGGTCTAGGGCTAAGCCATGGATGAGTGGTCTCAAGTAACACACTTAGAACTCAAGTTTCATTTTAGATGATTATAATTGTAATCAAAGGGTAAGGTGAAATGGTAAACCAAATGTGGATCTTTGTAACCTACCATGATTAATAGAAAGATAAAAAATCCTATATATACTATTTTATTTATTATAATGAAGATCCTAAGAAATGATACACACATACATCCACAAAATGAAAGATTATAAGGATAAAAAAAATTAAATTGGGGTGGATATATTGACACTTCAATCTCTCCCTTATATTAATTGGAGATTTGCAAGAGAATGATGTAGGTTTAATACCTTAAATAGTTGGATAAATACCTAGATATACTTATTTATGAACTCTTAATGATTTCTTCAATTGATCTTTAATGATAACACAAGACAATAAATCCAAGATAAGGTTATAAGTCAATAACTCTCACTAATACTACTTAGGGTCAGAAATATAAGTGCAAACATAGTTTATGAATGTGATATATCTTATTAGGAATGAAATATGACCCATATATATATAGTTATAATAAATAAAACCAACCCTAAACTTTAAGATGATTATATTAGCCAAGCTAATATAGTTAGAAGATGCCATATGATACAATATGGTATCAACTAGGATTATATATTACAAATGTTGGAAGATGAAATTAGAACTATATTAGGTAGGCTGATATATTAGATGAAAGATAAAGACACAAAGCATACAATATCAATTAGGTTGATACCATAGGATACAGGAAAGCTATAAAAATATGATAATAAGTAAATGAAATGGATAGGTGGATAGAAACATGGATGAGGTTAGACTAATAGTAGTAATGATATAACATGATAAAATGCCAAAATCTCTTGTAAAGTACCATGTGCCAATCCCACCTGATTCCTTATGCACCCTTCAAGGTGTGCACTCAAGGAGATTAATATGTTGACAAGACACTATAATAGAAAGTGTTAGTAAAGTGATAAAGTGAAGATATAATGTGTATAGATATGTCTCACCTAAAACTCATCATGTCACAATAGTGTAATGCAGGATGGTACTTTGAGAAAGATACATAGCAACACAAAAGAGTATAATTGAAAGGAAATGCTAAAAAACATAAAATTAAATAACATTAAAACACATACCTTCACTCACCTTATTTATTTTAGATAGTTTTGTATATGTTTTAGGTGATATAATGTGGCCATCAAGAAGAATGAAAGGCAGACTTGAATAACAAGATGAAATTTCATTTTTTTACAAAATTTTTATATTAGTACCTAAAAATTAGGGTTTTAAGGCTTATTTTGGTTTGTGAAAAGGACTTACAAAGATAAATATATGGATAAAAATACAATCATGCTATAAATAATTAAAAGTTTTAAATTTTTATTTTTTAACTTTAAATAGGTAAAAAATATTCATGTGTATTTGATATTTTTAGAAAACCCATAGGTTCATGAGTTAAACTTTAGTGATTTGAGATATCATGGATTGTGTAAGAGGAGGAATAAGTGATATATAATTCATTATATCTAAGAATAGAGACTAAAAGTAGGTGATGCATTTAATTTTCATTTTGTCATTGTGGGCAAAAATGAACTAGATTAGAAAATGTAGGCATTGAGCCAAATTCATGTAATGTAATTTTCCTCAAAGAGTCTATAATTAAGATGGGGAATGGGTATTAGATTTTTTTTGAAACTAGGACTAAGGTAATTTATTAGGGATAAGGAAATAAATCATTTCCCTCAATAAACTATAACGCCTTGGTTGATACAATTTGTAAGGGGAATAATAAAATCCTAGCTAATATCATAAGGTATGGTCTATGTAGTTAGCAAACATGTTGTTTGATATTATAATGTATGGCCTATATGGTTAAGAATGTAATCATGGCTAGTGGAATTGATCACCTAGTTGATGTAGATAAAAAGGTGAACATGGTCGATACCATAGGGTATTATTAAGGCAATAATATAAATAGGTGGGCAATAACATATGGTGTGGTCAATACAATTGAAATGATGTGTTGTTTGGTATCATATGGTATAGCTAGTGTACTATAAAATTTACCTTGTTTAGTGCCATAGGGTATGGTTGATGTAGTAAGAAAATTAAGCATGGATAGTGTAGTTGAGTACCTGGCTAATGTAGTAGAAAAATGAGAAAATTTATTTTTTAGTAGTGTTTTTCTTTGAATTTTTCAATTTAAATTTTATATTTTTGGATCAAAATCTGATTATGCATTATTATTTGACATATTAAAAATATATAATGTATAAAAGTGTTGATGATTTGTGGTTGCAAGATATTTTGGATAGACTATCAATTATAGATTGAAACTAATTGGTAACATCATGGTTCAAAAGGATTATGCATATATACTACATTTTTATGAGTGCATATCTCATTACCATATTCTTGGGGTGATGGGAGATGACTAATGAGACTTTTAGGTGGGTGGTGGATTATGATACTATTGAGGTGGCCATAATAATAGAGTATCTCCATGCTATTTTGAGGTTACTTATTATGAGTGCTCATAAGGAATAATAGACATCTAAGATTTCTAATGAGGAAAGGTAACTATCCAAATGGGCTACTAGGTTAGATAGGTATGATGATAATCAACTCATTATATAGTTGTTTTAGGTATACATATCATTAATTACTAATATCTAGAATGCCCTAATCATAATTATGACCACTCATGTGTTATGTCATAATTTTAATGGGGCAATCCTTATGTACATCATATCTATGTGTCGATTGATTCTAGAGTAGGTCATATTTTTTGAAATGGGAGTTATTATATGGGTGAAATTAATGCACTATTTTTATAGTGTTTTAAGTTGGGGCTAGAAAATAATGGCCCTAATTATTTTTTCATTTAGATTTATAAGAGGATTTTGATGTACAAATTGATAGGATTAACTCATGTGATTAATGATTGGATATTGAGGGTGAGGATATGGGAAAAAGATAATGTTTTCTAAATGATCCTATATGTTCCTACACTTTAGATGATCAATATTTCACATTATATAGGTGGTGTGGAAACATGGTCATCATGGCCAAACATAATACAAGAGAGGGGATAAAGTCATCTTAATAGTAATTACGTATGTGGATAGAGCCATATATTTGTGACCACATCCTAGGGAAGTTGGGATCTACATACATAACACCACCTTTGGTAGTCCCAAAATATTGGGAGAGATGTGCTAGAGAGGCCTGAGGTGTGGGGGGACTACGGGTGATAACAATAGTCTTAGTAGTGAGACCTCATCATCCCATTATGGTTAAATAATTGAGAGGCAAAATTAGATAGCATAGAGAGAGGGTAGAGCTAGGCATTCAAAATTCATGTTGTAGTAACAAAAAGATCCCTATGCAGGCCCAAAAAATTATTAGACTATATAAAGACAAGTAGTCATATCCACTCAATAAGTTGTAGTGGTTGTATAGGGGATATGATAAAGGTTCACCCCAAAATGCATCCATGACAACACTTATGTCTTGAGTTGTTGTGTGATGGGACTAGTTTTGGTATGCAAATTTTAAGTTTTTTCTATAATTTTTATTTTCTTAGAAGTAGAGATATACATGCTAGGTACTAATGATATATATTATTATATATTTTGATACATACATACATACATACATACATATATGAGAGATCTGATATTGATTTGGTTTACATTTTATATATGTGATGGTGGAGGATACATTGTAGGTACTAGTGATAGATATTATTATATATTTTAATAGACATATACATTCACATACATACATATATAAATACATACATGCATATATGTATATGAGAGATCTGATGTTGATTTTGGTTTACATTTTGTAGATGTGATGGTGGAGGAGATAGGGTGGATGACTCTAGTGGAGGCTACATACCATGGAATTTTAGACCCCTATAAGTAGAGATATACATGCTAGTTACTAGTGATAGGTATTAATATATATTTATATATATATATACATATACATATACATATACATATACATATACATATACATATACATATACATATACATAGACACATACCTATACCTATACCTATACATATACATACACACACACATAGATACACACACATACACATGCACATACACATACACATACACATACACATACACATACACATACACATACACATACACATACACATACACATACACATACACATACACATACACATACACATACACATACACATACACATACACATACACACACACATACACATACACATACACATACACATACACATACACATACACATACACATACACATACACATACACATACACATACACATACACATACACATACACATACACATAAATACATGCATGCATGCATACATACATATATGAGAAATTTGATGTTGATTTTTGTTTACATTTTTTTGGAAACCTAATCCCATTGAACCATAGACTAAAAAACTTGTGAGATGCTTTTGATTGGTTGAAGAGGCTAATAGGGAGATTTAGTATCATGAGTAGGATGTAAATTAAATGGTGACACTAATTGGGGTAGGAGGAGGTGAGGAAATGGCATCACAAGCACTAGCCACATAGAGAGATACTCACATGGATATAGTGGGACAAGTGCAAATCTTACATGTGAAGGTGAATCATCTATAAGGACATGTCAATGGTATACAATAATAGACTTAGACACTAGGAGTGAGATTGAAAGTTGTTCAATCAAGAGCTTCCATTGCTAATGTTGTGCCTCATCAACCTAGGAGTGAAGGTAATCCTTAGGCTTAAAGCCTATATTGTAATCAACTATATTTTTGATGTATATATGTTGTATCAAGATGTATTTATATAGAAAACTGAGACATTTATATAGAGATAAATTTTTTATGACTCATTGTGTTATCTACATGTATGATGTATGAGTAATTTTATTTATAACACACAATTATGTTTAAATATTATGCTATGGGAAAATGTAATGTAATGTGATATATGTTTTATTATTTTCTAGATAATGTAAGAAAATGCATGGTCAAAAAGAGAAAAAAATAAAATGATAAAAATGAATATCTTAAGTAGATATAAAAATTGACAAACATAAGATAAAAAATGAATGTATATAAAACTAAATCTTGTGATAAAATATGTAAAACATTTTAAAAATAAAAAATCCAATGTGTGAAATTGAGAAGAATAATCAAATAAGGATATGTGAGAAATTATGTGAAGGATTTATGCAAAAAATGTTCATTAATAACATTGAAAGTGTAGAAATTTAGATAATCTAGAAGCAAAATTACCTCTCAAGGTGAAAACCATAAATGAGACAAGAGTTTTTAAAATTAAAAACCAAATATATCAGAGAAAAACTTGCATGATCTATAAAAAGGCTTGCCATAAAAAATATCCATAATTACAACTTTAAAAGAAAGATGAATTCAAGAAGAAGAGAGAGAACTTCAAGTTTATAGTAAGGAAAAGAAGAGAAGAAGGATATTTAAATAGAATAAGAATAAAGGAAATGGAGTTATAAAGAATCCCATTATTAACTTACAATCATCTTTTGTGTGTGCCAAGTGAACTATATCCATAATTACAAATTTAAAAGAAAGATGAATTCAAGAAGAAGAGAGAAAAATTCAAGTTTATAGTAAGGAAAAAAAGAGAAAAATCCCTTTAAACAAAATAATAAGAAGGAAAAGGGAGTTATAAATAATCTCATTATTACCTTACAAGCCTCTTTTGTGTGTGCCAAGTGAACTATTCCCTTAGAGAGTGAAGGGAAGTATGTGCCAAGTGGGGGGAAGGAGTTACATGTGAAAATAAATCCCAAATCTTAAAGGGGAATAAATATGTGAGTGAAAACACATGGAATATAGATTTATATGAATTTATAATTCACATAAATAAAATTTCACACACATAAGGAAACTTAGGGTAAATAAATTATCCTAAATAAAGGGTAATTCTAAAATATCCCCTTTAACTTTATTAAGGGGTTTACATACAAAAAATAAGGGAGTAACGATTAATAACTCTACCCTTGATGATAAATTACTTTAATCTTAACATATGAAAAAATAATACAATTTTTCTTTACATAATGGCCTAGTGAAAATATCAGCCATTTGCTATTGAGTAGGAAAAAACAGAAAAAAATGATTTTCTTCAAGAATCTCATGCTCAAAGTGATGTTGAATATTAGTGTGTTTGGACATTTCATTAAAAAATATATTTTTTTATAAGGCAATGGTACTTTGATTATCACCAAAAATCATAATAGTCAAATATTTAGGGTGACCCAAATCTATAAGAGGTATTCGAAGCCAAATAACTTCCTTAAAAACATGATTAAAATATTTATAATTAGCTTATGTGTAAGATAAAGATAAAATAGTTAGATTTTTAATATTCCATGAAATTGTGTTATAAACCAAGAGAAACAATATCCATTACAGATCTATGATCATTAGGATCACTAGCCTAATCAGAATCAAACTAATTTGCCAAAGAGAAATTACTATTCGAGGTATACTTGATTCCAAAATTTAGAGTACATTTAATATAATAAATAATTATTTTATAATATTTGAAATAAGTATTTTGAGGTGTAGACATAAAAAAGAAACAAATCCAACATAAAAACCAATATCGAGAAGAGTATGAGTAAGATAATTCAAACTGCCAACTAATTATCTATAGAGAGTTAGATCAACAATTTTAGTTTCCATGTCATTAAGAAAATTTACACCAAGTTAATATGGGGTATAAACATGTTTAAAATATAACATATTAAACTTAGATAACAAGTTATATGCATATTTATATTGAGAAATGGAAATTCTATCTTATTCTTTCCAAACTTGAATGCTTAAAAGTAATGTAAGAGACCCAAATCAGTCATTTCAAAGGTATTATTTAAAATATTTTTAATGAAAAAATCCATTAAATTATTACTACCAGTTATGATGAAGTCATAAACATATAAAAAAATGATAACTATACCATTTGGAGTGTTTTTGACAAAAATATTAGGATCAATAGAGCTACGAGTAAAGCCTTGAACTATGACAAATTGATATATTTTAGAGTAACATCCTTTAAGATATTGATTTAAACCATATATGGCTTTATTTAACTTGCAAACAAAATTTTAACTGCCTTTATTAATAAAACTAGGAGGTTGAGACATGTAAATTTATTGATGCAAGTCACCATTTAATAAAGCACTCTTAACATCTATTTTACATGTGAATATCTAAAATTAAAACAAATTTAATTATCAACATCATAGCTACAGGTGCAAAAATTTCATTATAGTCAATTCATTAAATTTGAGAAAAACCTCTAGAAAATAATCTAGGTTTATATTTTTCAACTTGATTATCATAATTTAACTTAGTTTTAAACAACCATTCAAAACTTACCAAATGATGTCCTTTGGGGAGAGGAACTAAGTCTCAAGTGTTATTAGAAATCAAAAAGTTGTATAATCATTATTTTTTATAGTGAGGGTGATCGTGAACTTATGTTAGTGTTTTATAATCATTATTATTCATAATTTTAGACATCAAATCATAATTACAAAATTATTGCCTAGTTTTACGAGTATAATTAAGATCTACATCAATTCTAGAAGCTTCTAGAGTAGTCTTGGCCTACTTAGGCATATATTTTGGTAGAGCAAGACTAGAAGAAGGAGAAGGAAATTTATGTACAATAACTTAATTTTTAAAAACAAAATTATGATCATCATTTGATTCAAAATAAAAATAAGCATAACTTATATCAAGAGAATCCAAATTGAAATCATAATCAAGTATGCCATTTTCAGCAATTTAAACATCCATTTTAATTTTATTTTTGTTAGTTTGAGGATCATAAATCCTATAAGATTTAGGTGATTCATCAAAACCAAAAAACATAAAGGTTTTTGTTTATAATCTAACTTATTTCATTTTTCTATGGGAACAAGAACAACTACATCACAACTAAAAACATGTAAATGCTTTAAATTAGGTTTTCTACCACTCTAGGATTATTCAGGAGTAAAATTTAAAACAAATTTAGTGGGAGTCCTATTAATGATATAGACAAGATAATACATAACTTCAACCCAAAATTTATAATACATATTTTCATCATGAAACATACACCTATCCATTTCAGTGATAGTCATATGTTTACATTTGACAACACCATTTTGATTAGGTGTGTAAGAAATATTTTTTCATGTTTAATACCATGTTTCTTATAATATACAAGAAAATAATTTTTCACATATTCAGTTCCATTATTAGTCCATAATATGCAGAAAGAATAACTATATTTATTTTCAACAAAGGCATGAAACTTAATGAAAGTAGTTAAAACTTGATCTTTAGTTTTTAAGAAATAAATTCAAAATCGTCTAGTGAAATCATCAACAAAATTTCAAGCATAGGGCCAAAGAGATCACTATGAACTAAATGAATCTTTTATTTAACACACAAATATTTAGTCTTAGGAAAATATTCTCTATGAATTTTAATAGCCATACACCCATTATAAACATAATCAGTGAGAGGAATTTCAGGCAAACCTTGCACCATATTTATTTTATGCATAAGTGTAATACTTGGTAATTAATATGTCTTAATATTTCATGACACAAATTATCATAAATATAAATAATCAGATCATGAGTAGAAGAGGAAGAAGAGAATCTAGTAAACTTGAATAGGTTATCATTGTCTAAAAAAGTAGTAACAATTACTTGAAAATATTTCTTGGTAGATTTAACATAATAAGTGTCATTAAATAATTCTAATTTATAGTCCTATTTACATAATTGAGAAATAGAAATAGATTTAGTTTTAAATCAGTAATGATCAAGACATCATGTAATTCACCATTAGGGATTTTAAAACTTCTTATGGCTTCAACATTGCAAGAAGCATGATTTTCAAGACATAAATTATTGTTAGAAAGATATGGTTTAAACAAGTAAATAAATTGACATTAGATGTCATATCTTGAGTAACACTATAATCAACAATCCATTCAACATGATAAACATGCAAAGCACAAGTAAAATCATCTCTAGTATAATTTTTTGATTGTTTTGAGTCTTAGTATTACTATTGCTAGCATTATCTTTGATTTTAAGCTTTCTATTTTTAATATCATGTTTTTTATTAAAACAATGATCTTTATCATGTATGTTTTTGTTGAAATAATTCCACTCTAACTTTTTCTTAAGTTTTGAGTTAGATTTTTTATCTTTTTTGTCATGTTTAATATTAGACTTAGCATTATCTTTGCCATTTTTTATATTTTTGTTTATAAATAAAAGTATGTTTATTAGTTTTAAGAGTACCAAATTGAATTAAATTTTATTATTATTCATGCAACAAAGCACAAAATAAATCAAATGTCAACTAAGTAGATAAATTAGGAAAAGCTAGTTGTGAGTGAACATTTGTAATAAAATATTGAAAAGGTTTAGGAAAGTATTTTTTCATGACAATGTGAATTAAAATAAAGTTTAAAAGTTTAGTGCCTAAACCAGTTAATTAATAATTTAAAGAGTGAATTTTAGTCAAGAATTCATTCATATTTTTGAATTCATTATACTTTAGATTAGAAAGTTGATTCTAAGCTTGAATTTTATTAGATTCATTCACAACATCATAAATAGTTTGAAGTTTATACCACGCATGAGATGAAATAATATAACCATCAATGTGTACATGCAATTAAAGGGTCATAGTCATGCTAATCAAACCTAAGGCCTCTTCATTTTTTCCTTGTCATTTATTTTGGACATTAGTATTAGTAGTATTTTCATTAGGTTTGATGCCATTTCCATCTAATATGTACACAAAGTGTTTGAAAGTGAAGATGTATTGCATATGTGATTTAAACACATGATAATTGGTGGATGCGAGTTTAAATTCAAAAAATAATTGCGTCATTGTTCCTCAAAAGATCACCCAATTTTAGAAAGTGCATGTGAAAAAAAAACCTAAAAACTTAGTATGTGTGAAGGAGGGACAAGAAGACTAAAAATATGGGATATTATGGAAGTTCAAGACAAATAAGAAACAAGAACCATCAATAGTTTTATAATTATAAAAAAAACACAATAGTGTGAAGACTACAAGATGACTAAAAAAAGAATGCAATAATGCAGAAATTAAGCACACAAGTTGTAAAATAAAAGACAATTAAAACTAATTTAGGAACTTTAATTACTATGATAAATAAGTTTAACCAATAGATCAATTAAATTTTGAAAAAAATTCTATACTTAATGTGAGTAAACATGAGAATTAAAAAGTTAATGAAAAAGGTGATTGATTTGTTTATGTAATTAAGATATTTAGTACCATGAAGGATTTATGCCAAAAATGTTCATCAATAACATTGAAAGTGAAAAAAATTAGAGACACTACAAGAAAAATTACCTTTCAAGGTGAAAACCCCATACATGAGATAAGGGTTTTAAAAATTGGAAACCAAATGTATCAGATAAAAACTCACATTATCTATAAGAAGTCTTGTCACCAAAAATATCCACAATTATAAATTTAGAATCAAGATCAATTAAAGAAGAGAGAGAGCTTCAATTTTCTAGTAAGAAAAGGAGGAGAATAAATATATTTAAAAAGATTAATAAAAAGGTAAAAGTAGTTACAAGGAATCCCATTATTACTTTACAATCTTAGTTTATGTGTTCAAAGTGGCCTATTCCTATATAGAGTGAAGAGAGTGCGTTCCAAGTGGGGGAAGGAGTTACTTATGCAATTAACTCACAAATCTTAAAGGGGAACAAAGAGGTGAGGGATACCTCATAAAATATAGATTTATGTGAATTTATAATTTAGATAAATACAAATTCCATACACATAAATAAATTTAAGATAAATAAATTATCTTAAATAAAGGGTAATTCTCATATTATGTCATCCCATGTAAGATAATCAAAGTCAACTTAAATCAAACATAAAAAAATACAAATGATTGTGAAAGGTCATCCAAATTATAAGAAAATTAAATTCAACTTAAATTAATAATAAATAAAAACATAAATAATTGTAAAATACATATCATGTAAGATAAGTAAAGTCAACTTAAATCAAACAAAAACATAAATGATTGTAAAATAAGCTAAATAATCCTATGAGTGAAAATTTGAAATCGGTTCTTATTATAAAATATTATGTAAGAAATCACAACCAATTATAGACATAAATAAGATAAAAAGGATGGTATGGATGTGAATGATGATGGATGTTTGTGAGGAAGGCTTATTTGTATTCCCTAAGGTATTACAATACAATTCAAAAGCTAAAAAGTCAAGTAGTGTTCTAAATAATTTAAAAGTTAAATCTAAAACAAAAAAGAATGGACATGATTAGCTAAAAGTGATATCCTTCAAGGGGATATAGATAAAAATATGATGAATGTGTAAGGATGAAAAGTGCCATAAAGGTGATGTAGAAATACTTAGTAGAGATGAGACACTCTAGTCAAGTGGGAAAGGCTAAGAGATTTTGACATCAAGGATGTAGGAAAACCCACATAAAAAGCACAAAATTAGGATATAAATTTAAGTATGTAAATCATCCCATGAATACTATATTCATGAAAATTAAAAGGATACTACCTTCCCATAACATGTTCCCCACTCCTTAGGACCCCTTATAGATCCATTGGTCTACTATGAATATTGGGTACTTGTGTGAGAAAGTAAGTGGAACTAAAATGTAAGAAGATAGGTAATGATGAAATGAAATATCCTACCCTAGTCTACTAGCCTAAAATGCCCTAATATACCTACACTACATCATGAGTCCAACTATGGAGTTTGAGATTCAACTAGATTAAGAGATGTTCAAAAAAGATCATGTATTTTAGTGTGATTTGAATTTTTAGATTTGGTTTGCTTTTTAAAATTGTATTTTCTTAATATTTGGATTTTGACTCTTTTATATATTTTTATTTTCCTCATCCATAGAAATTTGGAAAAAATAACATGGGTGATATATATAGTTAACACAAGAGAGATTACACTTGGCTACAAGAAATGAGAAACTAAAGACCATGATGCCTAAAAGACTCCTATACTTTACTTATGTGAAAGTATGCAATCTCAAAATCAACATAAGTGTGCCTCAAGTGAAAGGAGAGGGGAAAAAATGGGGATCATGAAAGGTTCATCCATGTGAAAAGGGTTATACAATGATGAATATGTTGATAACTGACCACAAGGAGAGATAAATTTACTTCATAAGTGACTAAGCTATAAAATGAAAGGTGGTAGTCATGTCACTAGAGAATTTGAACTAACCTACATAAGATCTAACATAATAAATGATAGGATAAGTCATCCCAAAAGAGGGGGAATTTAAAATGGCACAAAAGAATTATAAGGATACTAAGGCAAACTAAACATGGTAAATATATGATAAAGGAAACCCAAAGGTGATACCTATTATCACTCCAAATTACACCCCTAAGAAATTTGTTTAAGCCTTCTTACTTAGATGATGTCAATGGAGACACCTCTAGGCTATGGGTGGCCTAATCAAGGAGGTGAATCTCTAGATATGGGATAGATACCTTGATACTTCACCTAACTACTATTAAACCTATTCAATTATAAATAAGAGGGGTAAAAAAAGACTAAAATCCACTGAAAAACATGGAGGTGATGCACCAAAATTGTTTTCCTCTACTTGACTAGACTGCACTAAGAATGGATAAGGTTACAACATGATTCCACAACTCCAAAACAATTATTTCCACACAAGTGTTTCTATATGAAGGTTATGGCTAATGAAACAACCAAGGTAAATGATGAAGAGGAATAAGAGAAGAAACTAATTCTATTTCTACACTTAAACTCATCAAAACCATTTTAAACACATCATATGACCTATAGAAAGATGATTAACTCAAATAGAGGATTGAATGAAGAGGACAAATGAAAGGAAGTATAACACTATTAATAATACTCATAAAAAATCCATCTTAAAGCACTAGATTAAAGATGAAGAAAGCATAAATTAGCTTAAATTCATTTCATTGGAAATAAAAAATTATTAAGTTTGGTAGGTCTTCACCATACAAACTTGGAGGATGCTTACAATGGCAAAACTATAGGTACATACAGAAAGTGGAGAAGAGAGAGAATAGGTGAATGTAGAGAATCTCATGATGTTTTCCAAAGCATTCATGGATTAGCTACAAATAATAAGAGGACTCGAATAATAGTTTCATTATTTATGTATGAATTAAAAAGTGTAAAGACAAAGAACAAGTCTATTCTAAGTTAAATTATACCAAAGTTAGAACAATAAATGCAAGAAATAACAATAAAAAACCTTCACAGTTTAGACACAAAAATCCTCCATTGTGATTCAAATATGATTTGTTCTATTAAAATGTGGTGCTCACTCCTCCAATGCAAAGGTGAAATGGGAAATTTTTAATGCAAAATATTGGATTTGATTCACTTTGGATGAAATATTTGATAATGATTTTCTAGATTCTGATTGTGATTTCTTAAGATTTGTGATTGATTGTAACATTTTTTGTGTTTTTTTTGAAATGAGGATTCTCAAACTTATTTATAGAATCTTGGATTATGATACGATAATGGAGGATCAATTGGAATTTTTCAAGGTTCGAAATGATCAATGGTTGAGTATGAGTCCTCATCCATGAGGATGGAGACTATTTCAACTAGGTGAAGAAAAGGAGGGGTTGGTTAGCAGACTTAGTCAAAATGGATTGATAACTTAGTGGAAGAGTCATAGGAAGTGGAGGTTTTCATGGATTTGGTTGGGATGAGGGAGATAAAAATGATAAAAGTTTGAATTTATAAATTAAGGAATCAAATAATTAGAATAAAGAATAAAAGGTGCATAATAGACTTTTTAAAAAGTATTTGAATATATCAATTAATATATTTTAGGAAGAAATGTTAATTATTAAATTAAGAAGAAGATTAATAAACTTAGGAAGAATGATTAAGGTGTATTTTGACACTAAATGAAATTTAGGTGTCTACATTTTCCCCTCTTTGAAATGGTGTTGCGAAGTAATATTGTTTTGAAGAATAGAAGTAGAGTGTTGATGATAGAAAATCAAAAAAATTCCCCAAATAAATGAAAATGAGTATGATGATGCCCCTTAAAGGTTTGTATGAGAAACAAACAAATGTTTAAAATTTAATGAAAAGAGGAAATAGTTAAGTGACCAAATGAAAAATCAATCTATTTTAATTTTGATATCAAATTTGTAATGTGTTTGAAATGTAAAAGAGTTTCCCCTAGTAAGGTAATACTAGGTCTTTGATTTGAAAACCAAAAATTTAACCACTCATAGACTGCACACTTATTATTGTTTTCTAATGGCTTAGGGGTTGAAGTTGTAGGTGTGGGAATGGCATATCCCAGTAATAATAAACTATGGATCTATAAATAGAAAAAAGTTAGTTATTTGTAAATGGTTGGTGGATTTCACATTGAAAAATGATTGCAATATTTTGAAAACAATCTTGAAAAATCTAATTTAATGGTTCTTGAAATTTGAAAATGGATGAAGAATTAGTATTATGGAGGAATGAAAATGAGAAAATTATCATCAAGAATATAGATACTTGTCTCAATACTAATATTTGCAAAATTGTAGAGGGTACGAGAGGAGATTCAAGTGAGGGATAGAGACATTGATGGCTTACACCATGAGATAGCTAGGGTACAAGGTATGACTGCTATCAGAGAGGAGTAGTTTTTAGAGATTCAACACTTACAGGTAGAGGTTCATAGATTATAGGATATTATAGAAAGGATAGATGGTGTTATTATGAGGATAAGGGTGATTACATGTGATGTAGAGATGAAAACACCAAACTATTCATCCCTTATACATAGGTATAGACAAGAGAGAGATACAACTTAGATATAGCTTGTAGAGGTTAGGAAACAACTAGCTAAGTCAGGTCAACCATTTTTGATAGAGTCATGAGGGCTATGGAGTAGGATACCTACTATAAGAGTCTATATGAGGTTGTTATACCAGTAGAACATCATGAGACATAATTTAGAGATTATTTTATGAGATGATCAGCATCAACTAGATCTATGCATCTAGTAGAGTCTAAGATATTAGTGGGAAATGTATCATGAGGGATGTGACCACCATGGGGTACACCATGATATCTAGAGTTTTTTGAGAGAGTTGGCACCTCTTCTGAGGGACATGATGAGACTTAGTTTTGATCTAGGGTTACATGATGGATGACATTGATGTATACATATGTTTTATCTATTATAGAGACACATTTTGATATATATACATGATGATTTTGACATTTATGGACCATAGAATTGATTTATTATTTTTTATGGATACATGGATATCACTATTTCATACTTTCTTGCATATTTTATGTATTTATCATGTATGTAATTTTATTTCCAGCATTGTTTCTTCATCATTTATTTTATGTATGGATGCATAATTTTTATGAAATAAAATGAATGCATGATTTTTATGAAATTAAATATATGATTATGGATGAAACTTTGCTACATAACATGGGTTTTGCATTGGCATTCTAAAAAATTTGGAGTATTTTGAGTAACCTAATTTTTAATGTAGCTGTAAAACATAGTATCACCTATGATATGGAATAATCATGATGAATTTTGATGTTTTAATCATGTAAAAACAAAGGAATAATAAGTTGTGTGTTTGAGAAAAGTATGTCATGATATAGTTATAACCATACTATATATTATTTTACACAAAATAATATTTTTAGCAATAAACAAGAAAGTAAGAAAACAATATTTAATCTAGATGAACAAACAAAACATACATAAACTAATAATAGTAAATGTATGAATTTTTCTAATTGATTCAATGTGAATAAAAGAATTCTAAAGAAACAAATATTAAAAAAACTAAGAATGATTTAGAGATAAAAAAAGAAAACAAAATGTGAAAGAAAGAGATGTAAAAAGAAACCAAACAAATGGCTAAGGCAAAGATGTAAACAAAGGATAAAATTAACCAAATAAATGGCTAAGGCAAAAAAAGAATCATAAGTTAAGATAAGAATTATGTTCAAGAGCAAGCACGAAACACTAGATAGATGAAAGAAGGAAAAAAAAGGTCTTATGGTAAAGGAGAGGGGGATGGGTGATGGTGAAGGTGGTGGCTAAGCTGACCCTAGATACCTTATGTCTCTAAGTGCTACCTACATAATTCACCTAGACAATGTCTATGTGTGGATATAAGACCATATGTAGTTCTCTCAAATACAGGTAGTGATGAAAAAGTGAATGATTGATGAGGTGAATGAAGTATGTGATGAAAATGATGTGTGAATGACCCACCAAATGACCAAACAAATGGAAGGAAAGGGTAATGGGTACTATTTTTATATTGAAAAATGCATGAATTTGGTTGCTTTGTTTAGACTTGGTTTGTTTTGTTTTTTATGTTTTATGAATGTTTTTATAGTTATTTTCTCTAATTTTTTTGATGTTTTTGGATTTTTGAAATTATTTTTGGATTTTTTAAAAAATATTTTGAATGATTTTGTAGTTTTCGAATGTTTTTAATGGAAATATTATGGAAGCCACTCTCCTAAACTATGAACAAGAATACTAGTTTTACAAATGCAATAACAACTCAGAATTTGAACAATGATATAAGGGAAACAAAATGACACAAATGGATTTATGTAGAAGAACTATTACAAATATCATTCCCCCAAGGAAAATGAGTAGTTATAGATAACTATTTTTTACGCATGATGGTAGAAGAACTAGTTTTCAATGACAATAATTTATATAAGATTTAGTCAAATACACTGATCATTTATTTTACTGATAAAGCTTAATCATTTGTGTACATAACATGTATCTCTCAATTTGTAATGAGATGAAGACATGTTGATCAAAATTATGTTTTTCAAAGGATAATGAAAAGGTGCTTATAAATAGTAGTAAAGTGTGCATTGTCATTTTTTATTTACAATAAAATAATAGCTTTATCAGATTTATCTTGAAAGAATAAGCTTTTGATAGAGTTGGTAAATGGGATAAGGTACTCCTCTCTTTATAGCATAGTCATATAAATAAGAACTTTTTTGAAGATTTTTTTTATGTTTGATTATTCATTCACTTTTTATTTGCTTTGTGACTCCCAATATATAATCTCATGTGACCAGGTAGACATATGGGCTTATCACCGAAGACTATAAAAAGATGAGTAACGATATATCTCCCCAATGATAATAATACGCAAATAGTAAGATGTGAAGGCTCATCACCGAAGATCAATTAAGGGTGAGAAATATTGATTTGTGATTTTGATTGATATCTCTCCCCAATGCTAATCTTATGCAACTAGTAAGATATGATGGCTCATTATCGAAGACCAACAAAGGGTAAGAAATATTAATTTGTGATTTTGATAAATTTTTTGCAATATGGATGTTTAATTTTATTGGTAAACCATACTTCCTAATCATGGTCCCGTGCAACTAGTAAGATACAAATATTCATCGTCAAAGATAATGATAGGCAAGTAAGTGTTTCACTTTTCTTCTTGTAGCATGTTTGAAATGTTTTCTACACTTTTTAAAGGAGAACCTTAAAATAAAGGAGACTTTTTCATAATCTATCTTTTAGATAAAAATAATTATCTATCATGGTCTTAAATGATGGTGATAATGAATTGATTTAATTTACTTATAAACATCTTAATTATGACCCAATGTATTGTAATTTTTGAGGTGATATCTGAGATAGTAATATGGATAAGCTATAGTTTTGAAAGCTTCAATGTTATGTAAAAAAATAATTAAAAAATCACTCAACACCATATATGATGTATAAAAATAAGCTCACAAGACAACATAATGTAATATTAACAAGATGGCCCCAAATACTAAGGCAATACGGATGAACAAAAAACATGTTTGATATGAATTTTTTTGTCTTTTTATGGTTTTATGTTTTTTTTGTTTTGTTTTTTGGCATTTGTATCCCATGAAAGGATAAAAGACATATCATGTACATGATCTCCTAAATTCACCCCATGCGACTCTAGATAAATGATGTTGTTTGAATTAGATTTCCTCATGAATTTCTACTTTAGTCTTATTACTAACTCAGAAGATAACATGACCAGGATGAGGCTGCTAAACCCAACAAGTGCTACTAGTAAACCACCCTGAGAGTCTTTCATTATTAGGGAACACTTATTGGATAAATATGTATAGGTACAAATTTTATTGGAAAATTTTAGTATTAACCTTAATTTTTCTTAAAAAGATGCAATTGTCAAAGAAACCTACGTTGATGTGCTTAATGGTAAACTTAAAATCTATAAATCTTCTAATAGTTCATCTAACCACAATTGAATTTGGTCATCTTTCTTTATAGGGATTAAAATATATATTATTAAAAAGGACCAAGCACCATGGGCTAATCTGTTCTCCAAATATACAAAAACCAATATCTCTTACCCAACTGCCATGGATTAATCATGAAATACTACATAAGTCAAAGTAGGAAAGATTTGTGTTGACTATTCTAAATTCCTTCACGAATGCAGAATACTCAAAATAACTATTGTACACTTTGAAGTTGATCTCAAAGTGAGAATCTACCTCACTGTAATGCCATTCCACTAATGCATTATAATAGGTATGCAATATTGGAGTTAGGATTCTTTCTTGTAAAATTATAGGGAGATCATTCCATGTTGTGTTTTGTCTTATGGATTTGATGTGTGCAATACCCTGGGTATGACTATCTTCAAGAAATAGAGAACCAATTATTTGATCTATGACCATTCTATGGTTCTCCCTTAGAGATTTAAGTAGTGGATGATGTAGTAATGTTTCTATTAAAGGGATATGCTCATGGAGATTGATAGATGTGATAATTGACAAATTCCTATGAGACCAGTGTAAAATTATCTTCTATTGTAGGTTCTAGTTGATTCATATAGGTAACATAATATTGATAGGAAAAGGAAGAATCATGTTGACGGTGATAAAAAAAACTATTGTGCTATTGTTGATAGTAATGATGGATGAAGATTCTTCCCTTCTTATAACATTGTTGTTTTTGTCTACATTTGTGTATACTATTAAAATGATGTTTGGTACTGAAGAGGATATTGAATTTGATTTTAAATTTAAGATAAATTAAATATCATATTTTGATAGTCTCTTTTCTTGAGGCTAAACTGTAGCTAATAGGAGAACTTGTTGGATTGTCTTCACACCACATGTCTTTGTAACTACCTTTTTGGAAATGTTTAGTTTTTGATTAAGATATTTTTGGTATAAGGGACTTTTGGGTGATGATCTAAAATAATATTTTAAGTCTATAGGTGGATTGGGTGGTGTCTTTTTGTAAATGGGATGTTGATCAAAGGTAGGTGTTTAGTTGTAAATATTGGTTTGATTGATGATGGATGAAGGATCCCCATTTTGACTAGGATAAGATACAATATTATTTGGTGATAAAGGGAGATCTTGACATAATTGTAAGGCTAGCTTATCAAGTATGAAAATATGTGGATTATGTTGAATATAATATATATCTACTTGCAAGATAAGAGATGTGAGCATTATGATCTATGGATGGATATTTATACCTAATATACTTAGCATCTAACATTTACTAATGGATGTGAGCCTCATAATCTATAAATGAATAATGATTTGATTGAAATGTGGGTATACTAGTGGCATAAGGGTACTATGATGAAGTTTTTTGATATCTATTTATGGTAAATGGAATGGAAAAAATGGATTGGATTTTGGAAGAGTGATTGGTTGGGTTCATGTAAAAATGGGGATTTAAACCTTGGGATAAATTAGATGTAAAACCCAATGGTTGATTTTGACTATTATGGAAAGATTGGTTTTGATGGATGTTGGAAGGTGAATTTGAATGGAATGTGTTTGGGATTTCTTGATTTGGTATTTATATTGTGGAAGCATTTTGATAGATGTGGGTATTGGAAAATGGTGATGAAAGTGGATAATAATATTGGTTCATGGCAACACCAAGGTTTGAGCCATATGGATTTATATGCATGTTTTGATTTTGGTTAGGTGATGTTTGATAAGGAGATGACATGGGACTAGGTGATTTATTCAAAAAAAATTGGCCACTATAATTAGGGGAATGGTTTAATGCTATCCATGCTTGAGAATTTTGTCCTGAGGGCAAATGCAAATAGGAGGTGGTTTATTGATGAAGATTAGATGGGGAATTTAGAGAGTTCAAATAACCATCCATGTTGTAGCTTAATTGGTTAAAATTGGAGCTTGAATACATATTCAAACTTGGGTTTTGGTTGGCTTGATAGCATACTTAATTCAAAGGTGACCTTGAATCAAATTTAGGTGAATTGAACTCTACATCATAAAATAGGATATTAAAATTTTGATTTGGAAATGAATTAGGATTGCTATTGTTCCAAGATGCCATGATTATTTTTTAAAATGGATAAAATATTGAAAAATATTTTTATAAAAAGATATAACTAGGTGGTTTAAATACATACTCCAAAGAAATAAAATAAACAATTTACATAAAAAGGATAAAAACTAGGCAAAAAAGGGTTTTGAATAACTTTTGGGCTTTCCATTGTCACTTACTCATTTGTGTTATTAACTGCAGCCTAATGTTTCAAGGCACTAACCATGGAGGATCTTATATGCCCATGGCCCACTAAGTCTAGTTTCAAGGGAGTGTGGAAAGTAACTTCTTACTGCTAACCACTAACTGATGCACCAAAGTCAAATGACAAAGAGGAAATCCTAGGATTGAGTTATATACAAGCTTATTTAGGGGGAAGAAAACCATTAAAGAGATTGATATGAAGACACACACTATTGGGTCTTATCCTAGAGTGTTCAACATAGTCATAGGGGTCTTAGTGTGTTGATAATTAGAAATATCAGATCTTGATTCAACTATTGAATCCCTGGGTATTGCAGCATGAAAGCCCCTCATATCATAGTGTGTTTATAACACAACCAATTAGGCAATTAAAATAGTTGGGTCTCAATTTATATACCCTACCATAAAATGGGGTTTGGCCTATTACATGGTGTTGAAATCCATAGTCAATAGAGCCCTTAATAAAAGAAAAATAAAGATTTAATACTTGTTTTTTATTTCCAAGTATCATCACCAGCATGATGCCAAGAAAAGAGCATATGAAAGATCAACTAGGGTAACAAATAAGTTACAAGATTTATTTTGATTTATAGGTATTATCACCAAAGTGATGCCAAGGAAAGAGCATACACAACCTTTGAAACCAATCAAGAAGACAAAAACAACAAAAAAAATTACTTTGTAGAAAATAAAGTGTGATTTATTTACTAGGAATGTAAAAGACTGAAAACGAAAGATGCTAGTGAAAACAAATGAAATAAAGTTGGTTTGATTTTTTGAAATTTTCTTTGGCCAATGTTTTGAAAACAAGGTGTTAATTTGTTTTACTTTTCTCTAAGGATAAGATAACCTGTAAAAAGAAATGAAAAACCATAAAAAAAATACACAAAAAATAAGCCTCTATGAAAAAATCACTATTACATAGCTAAGTCAGAAAAGCAAAATTACAAAATGATCCCACAAAAAAAAGATAGAAAATAGAAAAGGCTTATAGAAAAAATATCACTATTATGCTCAACAAAATCACTACATAGAACAATAAAATTGCTATTATATGAAAATGATGTAGGTAAAGATGAAATCACTGCACCACATGACAATTTTGTTTCGAGTTATGATGAAATCACTACAAGATAGAATGATATCGCTATGCTTGGATAAAATCATTGTTCTGGTATAAAATCATTATAAACCTAGAAAACATAGAAAAAGGACAAAAAAGTGACAAAAACACTATTTAGTCTAAAAAAATCACTAAAATATGCTCTAAAATCGCTGTTACATATGAAAAATGTATAGCCAAACATGAAATCCTAGATAACAACCTATAGTCCATACTAGCTCAAAAAACACATGAACTAAATTCAATAGATAGACAAAAAACAACAAAACCCAAGAGAGAAATATTATCTAAGTACACAAAGAAAATAAGAAGATTAAAAAGATGTGGGTAGGTCTCATCAGGCGTGCCAAAAATGTATGAATTAAAGAGTGAAAACACAAAGAACAAGTATATTCTAAGCTAAATTCTACTAGAATCATAGCAATAAATGTAAGAAACAATAATAAAAAACCTTCATATTTTAGACATAAGAATCCTCCATTATGATTCAAATCTGATTTTCTCTTTTAAAATGTGGTGCTCACTCCTCCAATGCAAAGGTGAAATAGGTAGCGTTCGGATGAAAAATATTGGTTTTGATTTGATTTGGATGTAATATTTCATTATGATTTACTAGATTTTGATTATGATTTCTCAAGATTTGTGATTGATTGTAATATTTTTTGTGTTTTTTTTGAAATGAGGATTCTCAAACTTATTTATAGAAGCCTAGATTACAATCCAATGGTGGAGGATCAATTGGAAATTTTCAAGGTTCCAAATTATCAATGGTTGAGGATGAGTCCTCATCCATGAGGATGGAGACTATTTCAAACAAGTGAGGAAAAGGAGGGGTTGGTTAGCAGAGTTAGTCAAAATGAATTGACAACTCAGTGGAGGAGTCATAGGAAGTGGAGGTTTTCATGGATTTTCTTGGGATGAGGGAAAGAAAAGTGGGAGAAGTTTGAATTGGTAAATTAAGGAATTAAATAATTAAAATTAATAATAAAAGGTGCATAATTTACTTTTTAAAAAGTATTTGAATAAATCAATTAATTGATTTTAGGAAGAAATGTTAATTATTAAATTAAAAATGATTAATAAAGTTAGGAAGAATGATTAAGGTGAATTTTGACACAAAATGAAATTTAGGTGTCTATAATTTCCTCAACAAGTGTTAGCACTGCTAATGATGTCTTTATGAGAAGTGTCAAAGTAGTTCTTGATTGTACATGATGTCACTCCCCCTCCTAAAATTGATCTCTTCTTGGAAAGGAGTTACAATTCCACTTTCATAAAGGAAGTTATAGGTTGAATATTGACACTTGAATTTATCCACACTCCCTTGCTATGTTGCATTCAATTCATTACACCTTAACTCTCTTTGTTATTTGTGACACATCTTCATGCTTGAGTGTTTGTAAATCTGACTTTTTAGGTCTTTGCCATGGTGTGAGTCTCTCCACATACTACAAACCATTTGACCTAATTTTTTTATTTCAAAAGGGTATGCTAGGACCTTCCAAGCCTCCTAATACCATATCTAGATTCATATAAATATCTTACAAGGCTACTTAAATTAAATCTAGTCCTTTTAGAATTCTTCCTTAGGCTAATATGCATTGAAATATAGATTGATCACTCATATTTCCCCCTTTATATATATAAGTTATTTATAACTATACATGATTATTATGAGTGTTTTTTTATGGCCTGAGGAGACTCTCAAATGTTCCTTTAAAATTTTATGGGACTATATTGAAGGTGACATGACTTTGGGCTCTAAGAAACCTTTTAATTTTACCCTTCTTTAATGTAAGTGAGGGGTAGCCTTCACTTATCATATTCCTTTGATTGTGGGACTATATTATAAATAACATGGATCATAGATATGTTAGGAAAGGCCTTAACATCTCTACCCAAGCCTAGATAAACTCTACCACTTCTCAAGGAGTCTTCAAACACCCTAAAACATGAGAAATTAGAACTGTAGGTACATATTTTAAACCTTTTTTCTACTTATTACCCTTCACACATGATAATAAAAGGATATAATATATTCTCATAAAGTGTAAAAAAGTCATACAAATTATTCCAAGATCAAACATGTGCATTTTAGTCACTTTAAGAATTTTCATGACCCTCAAGCTCTAATCTAGTGTTTTACAGGGTTTCAAGGTGTTAAGTTTATTAAGGATTATTCATATAGAATAGATACCTGATCCTATATTAAATGCCACAAAATTGAAGTAAGGGTACTTATTAATCCTCACCTAAATCCATTTGAGTCCATGCAAAACCTCATCTCAATACATAGGTAGAGAAATTGAGCTTCTCGAACCTTTATGTTATAGGTATGCATTAAAACTAAATGCTCAAGCATAAAAGGCCACAAAAATAGTTATTTTTGATCTAAGGAACATTTATGAGGTTTTTAATACTTATATTAAGTCATGGGAATGATCCTCTCCATTATATAAATCTACATTTTGTTTCATAAGTTATTTGTTTGCTTGTAGGGTTTAAGGAGGGGTTTAGACCTCTTTACCCTTCTCATACATTTTCTTGCATTTTATCACCTCTAAAACTTGTGAATACCTTCATGACAAGTTTATAAATATGTGTAAATGTATATTTTATTATTACACATTCCTCACTATCTTCCCCACCTCATTAAATGTAAATAATATGCTCTTTCTTCATGAATTCATCCACAGTCAAGTTGAGCTTGTGTATTTGCACTATTTTCCTATTATTTGATCTATAAGTGGATTTTTTTGAGTTAT
This sequence comes from Torreya grandis, assembly GCA_037957365.1. NCBI lineage: Eukaryota > Viridiplantae > Streptophyta > Pinopsida > Cupressales > Taxaceae > Torreya > Torreya grandis. Next base: position 692,071 of record JARHVA010004325.1, on the reverse strand, counting down.
AAAGATAAAATATATAATGAGTAAAGAAGTTAATTATTTATATATACCTCATTTTATGTCTTCACATTCACTTTTCTCTTTTAAAACTAAAGTTACATACCAAAAGCTCTAGAACTCTTGTTTCTCAAACATGCTTATTATAGCTACATATATTTCCCCATCTAGGTAATCATGGATGTAATAAAAAACTTTTATGAAACTTTAATTAATTTTAATTATATATTATATGATCATGAGAAACCAATTTCTTATTGGTTTCTTAGAAATTAACCTCAGAGGCACATAATTATTCTTGTAAGTCTCTTGAAGCCTAAAGCATCTTCATTTAAGTGTATTGACTCAAACTAATGGTTTCCTTTATAAAAATAAGTTTAAACATATTTTTAAATTTTTTATAATATATATATAACACTTTGAGTGATATATTAAAACTCATGTTCAACTCAATACCTTGCATCTTCCCTGTTCCCCATAGGTAGGCTTGTAGGTCTCTATTTTAAGCTCAACACTTATTTCAATTTGCCATATGATAATTTATATTAATTTGATAACAAAAAATAGCTATATAATTTTTTTTGAATCTTATTTTATTTATTTTATGACTCTTTCCCATGTATAAAATTCACAATATTTATTACTTATCTCCCAAATCTTCTTGCAGACTCATACAGTCCAATTGAGTAAGCATTCCTATGACAATTTTTTACACTTTCATCCTTGATAACCCCATGGGTATGTTTTAAAATCTTGGTAAATTATTTTCACACTATAGGAAACCCAAACTTAACATCCTTCATGACTAAGACCACTTAAACTCTCTTAAAACCTTGAATGTCATATCTAGAACAATAGAACAAGAACATTTCTTATCAACACCAACATGATCATTGGAAAATTTGGTAGAATTTGATGCTTCAAAGACTAAATGAATCTCAATTAATAATTTCCAACAATTTTCATGCATTTATTGAATTCTAAAGTGATGTAGAAAGCAAAAATTGACCCTATGGGGTTTTACAAGGGTTTTAAACACCTTATCTTGTTAGTGATTGTTCATAGAGATATGCCTCTTAAACTCAAAACTAATGTCATGATTTGGAAGGGCATAGGGGTGGTCAACATAACCTAAGATCATTTTCCATATCTCTCTCTCTCCTCCATGAAACAAGCTTATGAAATTGGATCTTATTTTATTATCAAGGACCTGATAGAAGACTTGAGTGGTTTTATGCATTTTTGGGATCTAAAACTTCCTTCTCTACATGGTTTAATCTTGGGGGAAGATGAAATAATCTTGGGAGAGGATTGAAAGGCCATATTAAACTTGAAAAACATTTAATTAAGACCTATATAGGCCCTCTTTCATAAATAAACTATCATATTCTTCCATAAAACCTTGTTGGAACTATGAACCAAGTGCTAGTTATGTTTTCTCTCAGATTATACGGTGCTGGTGTAATGTACCAAGAACATCTTTAAATTATTTCCCCTACCCATTATTCACCATGCCTTTTTTATACGTTAGAAATGATGAGTGAGGCAATTTCAAGAGTAAGTTAACATTGGAACATAGGTTTTATGACACCTTGACCAAGATGTATGGACAAGAGAGGTAGTTATGATTTTCAATAAATGTGTAATGACTCAAAATACCCCCTTTTACCTTTATAAATTAATGTTTGATATTTCATATAAATTCCCTTTATAACATTAGAGCATGCAATAAGAATAAAATAAGTGAATACCTTAATCTTTCCAAAAATACCTTAATTTCTCTAAAAGGTTAAAATGACCATGATTCCATCTTCTTAACTTTGATTCTTGGTCCATCATCCACTGCATATCATGATGTCATCTTACAATCTCACCACCTCACTACTCATTGCCATGGATCAAGTCTACCTTGACTTTCAAAAGCAAACCTTAAAATTTATAAAATTACCTTAAACTATGTTAAAATGCATTGTAAAAGGCCTCTTCATATACCATGACATAAAATTGACCTGATGAGACACATGTTATAGACCCTACCAACATGATAAGATCTTGTTTAGACCTATTTTCAAGGGAAATTGATGAACTAGGTTAAGTTTTGAACTAGGAGGTTGACCTTTGGCCTAAAAGGCCAACATGTCAATAATACCTAAGATTCATAAAAGAAATAAGGTTCAAAGTTAAAGTGGTTATAAAATGAATGCTAAAAATATAAAAGATCATGATATAAGAGAAATATATGTACAAAAAGCATCCAATTATGTTAAAAATAGTAATATGAAATCCAATCATATGAAAATGTGAAATAAATGATAAAAATTAATTATCTTATCATAATTTCCATGAAATATCTCTACATACATAATCAATATTTTTTTAAAAATCTTTATGCAACTAATATTTGATGCTAATCAATCTCTTATACTCTTTCTAAGAGTCATGCTATAACAAATTAGCATACAAGCTTTAAATAAAAGTTAGGTGCACTAGAAGGAAGAGGTCAAAGGGCCTCATGATGAGAACAATCAATGCAAGGAATATGTAGTGCCAAGACACACATGTATTTTGATCTACAAGATGGATCTGGTCATATGGGAGTTGTTCCTTTGTTATAGAAGGATTGTGTGAGTGTTGTTGAGAACTTGGAGGTGTGGGCCTTATAAAATCTCTAAAATATTACTAAAGGTATCTACATCTATTTTTATGATGTGTAGAACATTGATGACAAAGACAATACATTTTCCCATGTTTAATATAATCAAATGTGATATTTGATAGTAACATGTTTAGGATATTGGGAAGCTTATCCACTTCAAGATGAAGTATATAAGATATTGAAAATGAATCTAAGAATGCATACTACTCCCATAGAAGTAAAAAATGTGTGTAGGATAGAAAACTTAGATGGTCAACTATTCATGGTGAGAGCTAGGTCTTATGGCTTCTATTGTGCTAAAAATATATAATAATCACTACACTATGTATTCAAATAACTAGATACCTTGTTAAAATTATAATATGGTTCTTATCATTAGATTTGTGGATGTGGTAACACATCCAACCTATCTAGAGAATCATGATGCAATTTTTATAAAACCTCATCAAAAAAATCAATGCTATCAAATCATAGAATGTTGGACTTAAAAACTTGGTTTTATTTTAGATATATTTGATATGATTTAAACTAGTGTTGCGAGTGACCATAGACTATATAAAATGAATAAAATGGTGCTATTAATTCTCTTAAAATCAATGTTGGTGTGGAACCTAAGTGTCATCAACATCTTTAGAGGAAGTGAACTTGATTGATCAAGAAATATAACAAAATTATAGGGTCTAGTCATAACCCAATCATTGAGAAACTTTGAAGAGGCTTAGAAGTAATGAGAGCTACATGTGAAGTATAAGATATAATGTGCTTCATCATGGACCTATGGACATCAACCAAAGGGGGAAAATTTTAGAAAAATATGGAGAGATAGAGTGAATGATATCAATTAATTTAATGCTATAAAAATATGTATATTTATCATAAGAGCCTTGGAGAGAGGAATGATAACAAATGACTTCCACATCCTTAACTTTGGCATAACCAAATAAGTATGGGTCATCAAGGGTATAACCATCAACATAATATAGAGTAGTAAGATCAATGCTGATGGACTATACCAATATGTTGATAAGGGATGTGTGGGAAGTGGTCTTCTTAAGAATTGCCATAGAGTCAATAATTTTGTTAATCAAATTCTTGAGAGAATGAGGTCTAAAGGAGGGAGAAAATTAGGCTATGATGTTAGAGGGGAGATATAATAATTTTATATTTAGAATGATCTAATTTAGATCATCATCATCAAAATATAAAATTTTAGGTGGTATATTGCCCAGAGGTTTGAGCTGATCACTATAACCTCAATTTGAGTTGATAGGAAAATTAAAGTGTTGGTATTTGTAAAAGGGATTGACAGGTAAAGGCTCAAGGTTTAGTATTTTAAATGAACCACACTCTTGGAATTTGTAATTAATTACTTATATGGTCACACAATATAATATTATATCATACAAATAAGTACTGAATATGTAAATCCATAATAATAATTTATGGAAGAGAAAAATGCTTGATAAATATAGCTAATCCACTTCAAGGTGAAAACCTCCACAACAGTGAACTAAGATAATAATTCATAATTCAATATAAAATATTAACCACTACCTCATATATATACTCTAATTATCTATGGTTATTCTATAGGTTGACCTTACTAAGAACTTAAAGATATTTGATAAGATAATATAAGAGGTTTGTAGGCCACAAGTTATCCACACATATACCTAGACATGCCATAGGTTAAGGGCATAACATGGCCTTCCCTTTTAGAATAATATTATCCTAAAAATTTAATCAAACTAGTATGTTTCTACATGAATGCTTCATCATCCCATGTTGAATCTTCAAAATATGCATTCTTTCATTTGATTAAATACTCCTGTTTCACTAAAATTTTACTTATTTTCTTGTTGAAATAAAGTTGTAAAACTTGAAATAAGGGTAATGTTAGTATAACTTGGATATGTTGTACATGCATGAATATATATGATTATTTATACTCCTCTTTGTCTAGGGAGGATGAAATGAAGATAAGAAAACACTAGAAGAGAATAGTTGATTAGTGAGATAGTAGGGTGGATTGCCTAGTGTGGGCGAGATCTAAGAAGTACCAACTTCCTTAGAGGATATCAATCCACACTTTTAAAACACTTAAGTTTTAATATGATAAAAATAGGTGCTTGAAATAAATAATAGAAAGTATTGAAATTAAATACAAGAAATGCCTAGAAAGAAACAAATGATTTTGACTAAAACTAGTAGTAAATTATTGAATACTAAAGCTAAAGTGCTCAAACCTGGTTTAAAAAATAAGTTAAAGTTTTGTGATTAAAAAAAACTCAAAAAGTGGAATTTGGGTATAGGTAGATGTGTCAAATCAGCTTATTATTGTGAAAATGGACACACAATGACCATTTATGGTTTGGGTATGATTGTTGGTGGTTAGGTGACCATCGGTGGTTGCTAAGCATCGATGGTTAAGGAATTCCATCAACGGTTAAGTAAGATCATAAATTATTAATATAGGATTTGGTTTGGAAAAATAAATCTATTAAGGGGAGTTACAAAGAGGTTATGGGTGTGGTGTTGAGTTGAATGTTGTTTGAAAGATAGGAAATGATACTCAGAGGTATCTAGTTTAGGGATTATGTATTTGAGTGAGTGAAATAGGTTGTGGGTGGTTTTGGGTAGGAGATAAAATGTTTGGAGTTGTATAAATATAACAAAAAGTGGGTGAGGTGAAAGAGAACTAAAGGGTAAATACTTAAGAACTTAAACAAATAGAGCTAATTACTAAATCTTGATAAAAGAAAACATCGATACTTAGCTTTTGGATTCACTTGGGAGTAAAAACCTCTTACACCTACTTGATTGATCATGATGACGATTAATATTTTAAATATTCTCTTCCTCTATTAATACATAATAAAGGGAGGTTATAATCAAAGGTTTTAACAAATGTTTAATCACATAGTATAATTACACATTAATCATGCAAATAGTTGGCTAAATTTAGATAGTTAATAATCAATGAGTGAATTATAATTGAACTATAGTTGACTCCTTCATCATGTAAGAGTTTAATTAACCATCAATGGTCAGGTAAACCATCAATGATCAAGAATAAACCATTGGAATTTGGGAAAACATACTCAAAATAGCTAGGATTAGTCATTTTTACTTATGTTTTGGTAGTTGAGGAGTTAAGAAATGGTATAAGGTAATAAAAAGTGGGGTCATGGGGTGTTAGACAACTAGAAATGTGTTATGTGGTTTTTGAGTGTCTATATTTTCCCCCTTTTTATTGTGTAAGTTGTATCAATAAGCTACAAAACAAAAATGGATAAGTTTGTAGAAGGTTGGATGCCCCAAGTATGGGAGGAGGTGTTCCCCCTCAAACTGGGAATCAATGAACTAAAAAATAGTCAAGTTTGGGTTTGATAAGTAGATATGTGGGTTAAAATATTGATTGATTGGGAATTTAAATTTGAATAGGCACAAAAAATATGACTAAGTGTAGTATCATAGATCATATATAGACTACACTACCATAGTTGAGTTAGGATGTAAAATAGGGTTGGTACCATAAGGATACGTGATATGGTAATTGACTATAGGAAAATGTGTGAATGTTGGGTTAACACCTTTAAACTCAAGTCTCCTAGGTAAGGTTGATGTATTTATAGGTATCCAAGGTAATATATTATCTTGAGAAGACAAAATGGTCATAGGTGTCAGGACCATAGAGGGTCATGCTCTAAGACACCTAAATAGTTGGTGTGAAAAAGTAGTAGAAGTTCAAGTTTTTCAAATATGGAAAGGTAATCGATGTGGTTAATATGGACAATACAAAGTTATCATAAAAAGTGTAGAAGAAGGGAAACAATAACCAAGGTGAGGTTATTTGGTTGGGTTGTGTCCAATGAGGGTATGGTTAGATTCTATTCCAATTGGTTACCCCATTTGGTGGTGAATGGGTGCAAAGGTGGTGGTTGGTGTCATTTTCGAAAAGGAGGTGGTTGGAGGGTAGAAACCTAGAGTGGTCAATCATTGATGGTTAGGGTCAACCATCGATGGTCACCTAGTGACCATTAGTGATCAAATGTAAGCCCTAAAATGGTGACTATTAAAGGTCAAATGAGTTTTGATGTCCTTATTTGCAAATGGTTGACCTGTAATATTTTATCCTTTATCCTTGGTAAAAATGATAGAGAGTATACACCTTAAGTCTCATGATTTCTAAGTGAGTGAGGGTTTACTGAGGTTGGACAGTGTGAGGTGGAGGCTTGATCGAGGTGGGTCAAAGCCATAGAAGATGAAATAAGGTAGAGGCGGAGTATGGGGCCAAGTGGTGGTAGTTGTTCCCATGGATCCACCATGATAATGATCATAGAATGAGGAGTTATGTCTAAAATTTGTGAATTTATAATTGTTGTTGTGTTAATTTGTTGTAGTTTAGGTTAGGGCTTTATTGAAAATGTGGGTTTTAAAATTTGTATGAAATTGGTAGAGGGGTCATAAATAGGTTGAGGTAGTAGAGGTAAGAGAGGGGGTGTGAATGTTTATGTGATTTTTTAAGTGTTTTGTTGAGAAATTTGAGGGTTGGGTGGGAAAAACCTAGGGTTAGGTCATCAATGACCACCACATAGTAACCATCAGTGGTTGCTATCAATTATCACCAGTCAATAGGTGACCATCAAATGGTCAGTGTGTAGACCATCAGTGGTCCACCACTAAACCATTAGTGATCAAGGGTTGATCGGTGATGGTTCCACAAGGAACCATCATTGGTTGATACTTGATCATTGACAATTAGTATAAAGGTAGAATAAGTTGAAAATGTAGTTAAAAGATGGTTTTGGAATGGGTGAAGGTTGGTTAGGAGTTGGGTGAGGTTAGGTTTTTATGGAAATTGGGTAAGGTAGGATAGGGTTAAGTATAAGTCATTTTTTAGGCTAGATTAGGTGAAGTTTAAAGGTAAAGTAAATTAAAGCATACATCTAACCTTGTAAGTGAGGGATATGCTATAGGTATAAGATCAAGTGCCTCAACTCTTGGATGAGGTCCATAGGGTAATGATAGATGAGGAGTGGGAGTACATGATAATAGTGGGATTGGGAGAAATTAGATACTATCAACGTATGCCTAGAGATGTAGCTATGTTGGTGGCCCTCATTGAGAGATGGGACCCAACCACCAACATGTTCTTTCTACCAACTAGGGAAATCACTTCCTACCAAAGGTTATTCATTAAATACTAAGGCTATCAATATGAGGTTAGTTGATAGAGCATGTCAATGGTAAGGAGTGAGATTAGCTCATATATGTGTTGTATGGAGAGGATTTTTTGCATGCTAGGTGGCACATGGGAGGCCTTCATTATGAACCCCTATATCACATGGATAAGGGAGCAAGATGGCTTGTCATGATGATGATGATGATGATGATGATGGTTGTGACCTATTATGCACCACCAGACTCTAGTAGTGGTAGATTACCTCTTTATTAATAGGAATTCTTGTAGGTATAATGGACCATACATTGTATGCTTTAGGCCTTGATTTTACTAGTACAAATCTATTAAGAGATTTGGGATTATAGGTTATATAGATGATATGGCATCAACATTAGATTTGTGCTATATTATTAAGCATATGATTACATCAAAGTACTTCAACTAGGTGGATTGCCATGGCATGCTTGGACTTAGATGGACTTCAAAGTTGGCTTCATGAAATGGAGGTATTATTATTCACTCACACCACCAAAGGGAGGAGATCAAAACTTAGAGTGGTATAGGGATATGCTAAAGGCCTTGGTTTATGAGGAGGTCATTTGGAGGCCATTTACTAGATTTTTAGGATGGGTAGGTTATGATGGGTAGAACTTATCATTATAGAGCTATAGATGGATTTATGGTTGACAGGATCATGAGGTAGATTTTATCCCTTTTAACAAGGTGAGGAGATAGTTTAGGCTAGTGTAGGATATCCCAGGTGCTTTCCCAAGGTATAAGAGGGAGTATACATAGTTTTCACTACCTATTCTAGAGTTGGATGATGAGTATATCAATCACAAGTTGATACTAATGAGGGAAGACATGGGTGATGCAAGTTTCATTGAGGACTACATAGTATGCTTTTAGGCACACTATGATGTGGTACTATTTAGAGTAGATGATGGACAAAATGGGAAATAGGCCATAGATGTTGATATGGAGGAGAGAGGTGGGGACTAGATGGATGTGGATGCCCTTGATAGAAAGGCACTCATCATATAGATAGATCAAGGTAGAGTAGCACTAAAAACAACATAGACAACTCTAGCAGTACTGATCCTAGAGAGAGATACAACTCAGGGCTAGGCAACCAATTTTACATAGGAAAGGGATCAGGCTAGAGCTAAGCTATCCTTGGTTACATAGGAGAGAGATGACCTTAGATAGGTAGGAGGGGGAATATTAGCACCTATAGGACCTTTAAGGACCATTCCTTTGGAGAGGTATGTGGCCACTATTAAGGAGCTAAAATAGTATGAGCAACTGGTCTTTAGACAGCTTCCAAATGAGACTCAATATGATGAGTATAAAGCATTTTTTACCAATGGATTTATTAATGTGATATTAGGTTAGTGGGAAACATATACAAGTGTATAGATAGGTTATAGAGATAGGTAGGAATTAGGGAGTAACAATGATCCTCCACCATAGACTCTCATTTTGATGTAGTATATGATTTTGATACTGGTCTGTGCGCTGATTTAGTGAGATGTATATTCTTTTATGAGAGATTTGGACATGATGTTATATATATGTATATGTATATATATATATATATATATATATATATATATATATATATATATATATATATATGATTATGAATTATTTATGAGTGCATGATGTGATTATGATTTTATGGATGTGGTTATTGATGTTATAAATGTTCATGATGTCAATATTGTTTTATGAATGTGGTTTATGGTTATGATTATTTCTTATGTTTGTGGTTAGGATGTGATAATGTTTTTAATGATATGATGTTGTGATTAGCCTTTAGGAGATATATGCTTGAAGTATATGGTATAAATGTTTTTAAATTAATGAATCTATGCTTTCCTTTATCTATATAGACATATGATGGATTAACATATGTGATGACTCATTATTTTATGATATATGATTAAATGGTGATGATGCGATAGATGAGTAATTTATTAAACTATTTTATGAGTAAAAACACTTAAATAAAGGTATAAGTAAAATCAGTAAACAAAACACATAATGATTTATTAAATGTTTTTAATGATTTTCATTAGAATTAGATGAAGGTGAATGGTTCTTGAAACACATAGATTAAGTCTAGATAACAAAATTATATGTGAGAAAAGATAAGAAAGTATAAAAAATCAAGAGACATGTATCTAAATGAATGTATGAACAAGTTAGTTTGAGAAATAATAAGAGGAAATGATGATCTTTCATTGGTGAGGATCAAAATAAAAATAAGTTATATTGGCTTATGAACATAAGCCATTCACATGCTTTGCATTAGCATTCATTGGTTGGTTAAAAAGGTTCTTATTCACAGTGTGAAATAAACTCAAAATCCCTTGTTTTATAGAAGGTATAAAAGGGGAAATGGATGAGAATGGAACCTTTGTGTGAGGATATCTTACCTCTTCTTTAGGTTGTTAAAGAACTAATATAAACATGTCTATGTCATATATGGTGTAGACTAATCGAGGTAGGTAGTCTACTCATGGAAGTTGATTTTGGCTTTCAAATAATGGGTCTTTTGATATATTCTTAGTGATTTAGGAAACTGATCGATGTGAGAAAATTTTAATAAATTTCTTGATTTTGAAAAATGTATTTATTGAGCCATCCTTCAAGGGAGTGGTCTAATATTTTTGAGAATTAATTTATGCTTTGGGATAGTTATCCTTCAAGGGAGCAGTCTATCTAAAATTGAGTAATTTTGACATGTTTTAGTAGTTATCCTTCAAAGGAGCAATCGGCTAATGCTAGACATGACCCATAAGATAGATGGCTATTAATGGTTTTTATTTTTATGTCATAGACTTTCAGGTATAGGCTAAAAGTCTTACCTTTATGAAGGTAAAACTAAAGCATAAGAAGGTTTTAATAGTGGGTGAGAGGATTCATTGAGGGACAATGACCATGGGAGTCTATCCTATTAAGGATGAAAAGTATCCATGAGAATCATGCCATGGGTAGATATGCATTACCCATATTTAGGATTAAGGCTAAAACTATGATGGAAAATCACATGATTATGTGCTTTAATCTATAGTCCTCAAAGTGAGGGGGTGAAAGGGAAAATCTCATAAAATAAGGGATGAGCTTAAGTTAGATAGAAGGTGAGTTTGATCTAATTTAAAAAAAGAAAGGATGAAAATGTGAAGCATTGAGAGGCTTAGGTACTATTTTCCCTTAAAAAGAGGATAACTGATAAGTTCCTGATCTATACTTATGTGTTATGATATAAGGTCTAAGCCAATTGAAAGAAAACTTACATTGCTTAATTTTCTACATATTAGTTACATGTTGATTTTCCTTTAAGACAAGGTCTTCAATGTTGAATTCTCATTCTCTTAGGTGCTTGTTATAGGTGTTCTTGATAGACATGAATATGGTTAAGCATGTCCAAATGATTCTCATCAAAGAGGTCAAGTTGAGATAAACATTCTTGATGATAATCACCTTCAGAAATGATATCCTATAGGGATATGAGAAGAGAGGTAATTTGGAATTTGAGAGGCAAGAAAAACTCTACACCAAAGATGAGAGAGAAAGGTGTAACACTCTTATGGGTTTGAATGCTAGTGCGATATGCCCATAGGGTGAAGGGGATGTTTAAATGCTAATCCCCACCATATGCATTAACCATTTTAGTTGGGATTTTCTAAGGGTTTTATTATAAGCTTCTATTTATCCATTATCTTATGGAAGATAGGGTGAGGATAAAATTAACTTAATTCCAAATGTGTCACAAAGACCTTGGACATTTTGATTCTTAAAATATATACCATTATCGGTGATTATCTTATGAGGAACACTGAATCACAAAATAATGTGATGGTTGATTAAATTGACAATATTATAATCTTTGGTTTAGATGAGAGGAATAACCTCCACCTATTTTGTGAAATTTCTATTATAGTGATGATAAAATGATGTCACTGCAAATAATGGGGGTTAATTTCACCAATAAAATCCAATCCCCATTATGAGAAGGGCCAAAAACCTTAGATACTTTAAGATTATGTCTAGGTGCATGATGTAAATTGGCATGTTATTGACATTTAATACACTTCTTCATGTAATAACAATAGTATTGGTTAAGGGTAGGCCAATAGTATCCAAGGTGAAGGATACTTTTAGTGATAACTAGGCCACTAAATTGTCCTATGCAAACCCCATCATGTGTTTCATTGATAACATGAGAGATCTCATGGTTATGTAGGAATTGGAAAAGAATACCATAGAAGACACTCTTGTAAAGGATTCCCATTAGTATGTCATAATGATAGGTACTCTGAATTAATGCTCTTTGACCATTCCTAGAGAGATCAGAAGTGATGATGGCAAGGTTGAGATAGTTAAAGATTTTCTTACACCAAAGATTGGATGGGTTTTTTCCCACACTATAGATGGAAATAAGGTTTTATTTAGTCTAATAAGTTTTCATAAGATGATGGATAGTGAAAAATAGCCTAGATTTGAAAGGTGTGAATGGGATTTGGGAAGCAAGGGAAGCCATCGTATCGACAAACTTGTTTGTAGATTACGAAATGACTTAGATGAGTTGATGCTCAAATGACATGAAAATTACATCGATTATATACTTATATTTTTGTAGGAAATCCATTTCAAATTGTTAAGAGCCATTTATTTTATTGACCATGAGTTGGGAATCACCTAAAGCACTGATCATTTTGAATCTTAAGGCTAAAGCAGTTTGAAGACCTATCACAGGGCCTTATACTTAGCCATGTTATTGGTACAATCAAAATAGAGCTTGAAAGATAAAGGAATGGGTTCACCATATAGGGGGATGAGAATGATACCAAAACCCCCACCATATTGGAACTATTAACCATCAAATAACATGGTCATTTGATATGTGATGTTCTCTCAAGAAAGAGTCATGATGGACTCATCAGGAAACTCTAGAGGAGAAAGTTGGTTGTCTACCAAAGATGCTTTAGCTAATTGGTTAGTGATGAATTTCCATTTTATTAATTTATATTGGAAGAGCTCAAGGTAAAACTTAGCTAAAAACATGAGCCATTTAGCCATACACTAGTTTTGATATGGCTTGGAGTACATGTACTTGAGTGGATTAGTATTGGTTATGGCATAGGTCTTGTGGTTTAGAAGGTAGTGTCAAATTTTGGAGGCCATAAAGACCATAGTGAGGTAAAGTTTTTTGGTATGGTTTTACCAAGTCTCATACTCTATAAGTGAATGACTTATGTATTAGACAACTTACTCTTTATGATACTCATCATGATGTGCAAGCATTGCCCCTAAGGAGTGGTCAGTAGCAAAAATATAAAGGTAGAAAGGTTGATCCTCTTTTTGAGGAATAAGGATGGGTGGAGAGAGAAGGTAATATTTAAGTGAATTTAAGGCCTTTTTATAGTCCTTATAACACTTAAAATATACATCTTTTTTTAGAAGGTGGTGAAAAGGGTGGTATCTATCAAATAGCTAAGAGATGAACAATGAATGGATTAAAGCTTCCCTTACAAAATGTGGAGTTTCTTGAGGTGGGTAGGAGGAGGCATGTCAAGGAATGCTTTGATTTTCGTGGGATAAACTTAGATTCCTCAAATAGAGATGATCAAGCCAAGGAAATTTCCTGATAAGACCTAAAAAATACACTTTTTGGGGTTAAGGTGAACATGGTAACAGATGAGGCATTCAAAAATAATATTAAGAATGACCAAATGATCTTTAAGACATTTGGATTTCCCAAGAAGGTCATCAACATAGTCCTCTATAATTTTTTGAATAAGGTCATAAATAATGTAGGTTATAATGCATTGGTAGGTTACACCAATGTTTTTTAGACCAAAAGGAATGACTCTATAACAAAAATTTCCCCAGGGGGTGATAAAGTTAGTTATATGTTGATCTTCAAGAGAAATCAAGATCTGATTTTAACTCAAGAACCCATCTATAAGAGATATCATCTTATGACTAGTTGTAAGATCAATAAACTGGTCAATTATTGGTAAAGGAAAGTCATCCTTCAAGAAAATAAAGTTAAGCTCATAGAAGTCTAGACAAATGTGAAGTCCCCTTATTAATTTGGTGATAGGGATGAAATTTGAGACCCATTAGGTATTGTCAATGGGTTAGATGAAATTCATAGACAAGAGGGATTGAATCTCTTCTTTGATAAGAAGGGCTATGCAAGGGTACATCCAATAAAGCTTTTGCTTGATAGGCTTAACATCATGGGTAGTGATGGAAGGGTCAATTCTTGGCTTGTCACTATAATACCAATAAAATGCTATGCTACAGTCTCACAGGAAGGAAGGAAAATCCTAAAGCTCTTAAGAATCTAGTGATTGGCCGATTTTGATAATGCATGTGTTATCTTGAGTACCCAAGTTGACATTCATGGTATATTCATTCAACATGGTTAAAGTCTTAGGAGGAAGGGATTTGTCAGTAGAGGAATCTTATGCACCAAGATAGGCAAGAAGGGAATAATCATCTTGACACCAAATGATATTAATGGTAGGAGAGTCATCTTCTACCATCTTAGGATGAGTTAGAGGAATGGTTATGGTCTCCCCATCCTTTTGATAATTCAAGGGTCTAAGGATAATCATGTTTCCAAAGGAAAAAAATTTAGGGGGAATGATGTTAAAATCCTCAAATTATGATGGTGAAGTGCTTGATGAGGATGGGAATTCTTAGTTAATGATGGTAATGGGAGGCGAATTAGTTGGATTTTTAGGTGGAGTGAATATAAGATCAAATCTCTCATGAGGCTTTTATATTTTACATATAAGCAACTCATGTGGTCTATGATCATAAAATCCTAGACCAAATCCCTTCCAAGCACACCTATGGAAGTATGTCTTGGCAAAATCTAGTTTATTTAGATTAGATAAATCAGAGGTAAATGGTTGAGAAGAAGAAGAGGTCAAGGAGACAACAAGTATTTGATTAAGTCCCCCATAGACAAGATTCATTTGGAGATTAGGAGGCTTGAAAGGAATAGTGGTTTTGACATTGGGATCATAACATGGCTTTTTGTCATGGTTCCCATACTCCTAGGGAATAGGTAAGGCATTAAAGACAATAGGTGATACTCCCCAAGTGAAAGATGTTGGAATTTTGATTCCAAGTGGTCCTTCATAGGGGTTTGGGTAGAAGGGATGGATGAGCTAGTTGAGGCTCAGTTGATAGGGGAACTAGAGTTAGCTTTGGTTGGTGGAAGAAGGAGAACATTATTCAACTGGTACATCATGTTGTATGATGTAAAATGACTTACGTCAGATTATATGGTAACTACCTAACCCTCATGCTCAAACTTGATGCATTGATGTAGGGTAGATGACACACAATTCATGGAATGGATCCAAGGGTGTCCAAGTATAAAATTGTACTAGAACTTGCCTTCTACTATGTAGAAGTGCTTAAGAAACATGTGAGGACCTAAACTAATGTGGAGGATGATAGTTTATATATTTGTTTCCATAGTTTCATTGAAGGATTGGAGCACCACCATGGTTCTCAACATAATGTTCATCAAAAATTTCAGCTGGTCATATGTGTGGGAAGAGATAATGTTGATGTTATCTCCTCCATCAATCACAAACCTTTTGATGTGGGTTTGGTTGATGTATGTGGTAATGAAAATGGGAGGATCTAGATCATGGGTATGAACAAATGGAATTTTTGAATCCTTAAATGTAATAAAGGTGGAAAGCTGAAGGGATCTGACAAAGGCTTCTAGGGGTTGTGGATCTTTTGGTTGAACCTCTATGGACTACAAATCCTCTATCATCACCTGGTGGTGATGGGGAAAGGTATTGATTAGTTTATATAAACTCATTTTCACTAGTGTTTGGTGAATTTAATTTAGAACTACCCTTTGGATTGACTCAGAAGGGTTAGATAGGAAGGCACCCAAGATGGGCACCTTGGTCTTGGGTGAAGGTGAAGGTGTCTTTAGAAATCTTTACAATTATTTGTATCATGTCTTGGTATTCTATGGTATGACAAAATTAGATTATAAACAAACCATGATGGCTTATTACTATGTGGGTCAAATGGTTTTATAAAAGGAAAAGTCAAGCAATAAGCTTACAATAATCTTTATAGGATGGTTGAGTAAGAATCAAGTAAAGTTGATAAGGGTGTTGGGGTTTTGGCTTTGGCTTTTGGGGTGGAGGTATTCTTAGGAGTAGGCTTCAAAATGGGGGTTTTGGGTGGTATATGTTCTTGGTAGGAGTTTTTAGGGTAGATTTATTAGGGTTTAATGGTTTAGATTTGGAATATGTAGAGGTAGATGGTTTATAGGTCAAAGAATTGGAAGTAGAAGACTTGGTAGTGGATGGTTTAGAGTTAGAAGGTGTGGAGAGGATAGATAGATGTGTAGCTAAAAGAGGAGGTTGGGTTTGGGTTGTCTTTGGGAGACTTTTTTAAAAGGAAGGATGAGGTCTTAGGATGGAAGGAAGATATGGTCCTATAATGGAAGGCAAGGTATAAATGGGTGGCAAGGTTTTGGTTTTTGGGAACCTAGTTTGATCTAATTTATTGATTGACTTAACATGAGGTTTCTTTGGTGGGATAGGTGGTGTTAAATCTAATTTTAATGGAGGGTGAGAAATGATTTGAGTAAGTAGCATGCCCAATTTTTTTTATGAGCTTTGTTGTGATAGTAGAATGTACCTGGGATACTTTGGGTGGAATTGGTTTGTTTCATTCAACTATGGTTTGAGAGGTAGAGGTTTCTAATGGTTTGGTTAGGATGGTGATGGGTTAAATAGTGGAAGTGGAATGTTGGGTTGATAATAATATGGTTTAGGGTTATTTCTTGGTTGGGTAAGGAAGCTTGAAATAGTGCCAAAATATGGCCTAAGCCATGTTGGGTTAGGATAGTTACTCCAAGTTTTGAACTAGTCGAGAGAAAGGCTTATAGATGGATTTGGTTCCTTCAGTATTGGTCTCAAATGACAAACCCATGGGTTGAGAATGGGGAACGGTTTCCTTATCTTTTTCCTCAATCAAAGGATCCAAGGTTTGGAAAGGTGGTTCTTCCATAGAAGGAGTAGATAGAGCAACCTCTTCCTTGCGAATGCTTTCCAAAGAAAGAGTGGAGTGCTCTATGATGGAAGAAAAAGGTATGGTGTTAATGGTTACCTCTTTTGGTTTATATTATAAAGGAGAGGTTGGTAGCTTCAATACCTCAACAAATGGGGAAAGGGGAATAAAAAGTGAATCCACTATCTCAATAAGTGGAGGGGGAGTGGTTGCTTCCTTTGTTTCGGTTTCCAAAGGAGTAGAAGGTGACTCCAATATATAAATAAGTGGAGGGGAATAAGAAGTGGTTTGGGAAATGGTTTCCTCAAAAATGAACTCAACAAAGACCACATTGAAAATATGGACCTCCCAATTGTGAGAGGATTTCCCTTTATTACTTTCTTTGTTCGTGAAAGGGGCATGGTTGGGAAATGGTTGTCTAAATATGTCAAGTGACTAATTTAGGGGTGCATTGGGGTTATCCAACACAAGTTCCCCCTTGTCAATCAACCCTTGGACAATAATTTTTGAAAGTATTACATCTACTAACATCATGTCTAATGACATGATGGAAGGAAAATAATTCATTTTTATTATACCAACTAGGTGTAGGGTGAGAGGAATTGAATTATTTTTGGGGATTGATTGGAGGAAGTTGTATTATATTTAATTTCAAAAAAAATTCTAAAATGAAATCATATAAATCCCCTAGTGGAGTATATTTCTTTTGGTTATTAAAGTTTTGGTTTTGGGTATTCTAGTTGGAAGAATTAGAAGAGTTGGGTTGGTTAACAACCAACGGAGGGGCAATTTTAAGGAAAAATAAATTCACAGTTCCATTGGTTTTGGTGTTGGTGTTGGAGTGGCTTGTGGTTTTGGATGAGAAAGTTTCATTTGGTTTAAAACTAGAGTTCTTGTTTCTCAATTTTAGCTTCCCCTCATTAATGAATCTAATCTCTGATTTTCATGCCATGGTGAAATCCTCATCAATTTTTTTGAAAGTCTAAACTTGTAAGGTGGAGGAAATGTGTTTGGCACAAGCCCATGAGGAAATATCAATCAAATTGGGTTGGGTAAAAGACAAAGAGAGTTGGTTTATCAAACATCTCTAATGGGCCACAAAATCAGCAATCGACTCATCCTCAAATTGCTGAATAGAATAAAGGTCAGTAATGGAAAATTTATTAGATATATTTATGGAAAAATGATCTAAGAAAGTTTGAGCTAATTGGGAAAAATAAAAGAGGGAATGTATTGTAATACCACTACACCAATCCAATGATAGACCAAATAGGGACATGGGAAAGGTGTGGAGAAAGAAAGCATCATTATAAATAATAAAATAGAAAGAGTGTCTAAATGCTCTAAGATGTTTCTAAGGATCTTCCTTGCTCTAAAATTTCAAAAAAATTGAAATTTCCAATTGAGTATGATAAGGTTGGATTAGGATGGATGGATGAATTGGTTCATTGAAAATTTGATCGTATGATAAGAAGTTATGGGCATCAAAAATAGATGACTCCAAATTGGTCATCTTGTCTATTAACTTATTAAATAGATTAGTTTGTGGCTATACATCCCCATAGTTATATGGTAAATTACATTGGGGTTGGGTAGGTGCGACATAAGGGTAGCTAGTAGAAGGTTAGGAGGTTTCCACATATTGGTATGTAAACATAGGTGGTTGGGAAGATGCCATGTAAGGGTAAATGGATATAGGAGGTTAGGTAGAGGATGGATCCATAGACACCTATGGGTTCATAATATAGCTTGGGTTGGGTGTAATAGGAATTTATTAAGGAATTTACATAAGTTGGGTTGGAGGTATGGTTGGTTTGATAGGTTGAGGATGGGTGGTAACCTTGGCACTAATGGGTGGAAGGGTAGAAGGTATGGGAACCGCCAAGCTTTAGACTAGAGTGGAGGTTGGTGGGTTGTAAATAAAAGGAAGGGTGGCAACACTAATAGAGGGTACTCTAATGGTAAGTGGAGTATGGGTGGCCAAAGGTTGGGTTTCTCCTATACTAGAAGAGTTTTAGGTTAGGGTGGATGTCATTTGGATGTTGGGTGGTTGGATGGGGTGGTTTTAGCCAGTGGTATTAGAGGGATGGTTGGTAGAAAAAGATGCTTGGGTGACTAAGGGTTAGGTTGAAATGGTGGAATTAGAGGTGATACCAATAAAGTGGGATGGGATACCATAAGGTGGATCAATAGGTGGAACTAGAGTAGGGGTACAATGGGATATGGTGTTAAGGTAATGTTGGAGGGCTATGGGGTTGTTATCTAGAATGGTGACAAAATCCATATCACATTGGGCAACCATCCAAGGGATATTAGGAATTATATAAGGATGGGGAGATCCATCTACATCTGATATGTACTCCATGGATGAAGAGGAAGAGGAAGATGGGTGGTTGAGAGGTGGATCTTGATTCACTTAGTTTCTTAGTTGTTGTTAGTGAGAACCTTGAAAGTAAGGGAAAAAGGAAGATACAAGCGATCTCAAAACTCAAAAGAGAAGCAATCAAAATAAAAATATCTCAAGGAAAATAATGCATACAATAAAGTGTGTTAAAATATTATGATACTTTATTATCTCTTTTTAGGCTTATACCTCAATTTTAAAGAAGTTATGAAGGACCAACTTGGGTTTGTGGAACATGTACTAGAAGAAGATGTCTAAGGATGGTTTTAGTTAGTTAAAGTCTCTCAAGATCTATACTATAACTTGGTACATGGCTTGATATTAGGGCCCAACCCCTCAATTCACACATCGTAGTGATAAGGGTGTTGGGTGCTTAGCCAAAATATACTGAATTGCTAGAGATTATACTCAGCTAGCGTACGGAGTTGGTTCTCCCCTTAGTAGTGAAATCCAAGTAGGATAGCCAAGGAAAGGTGACCGCTAGGTGAGGAAATCCTAGTTGGGAATTATGTCAATGTCTTGATGTTTGATTGAATGTGTGGTTTGGTCTTTTGTGTGTGGAGATAAGTGAGACTATGATTAATTTACTTAGTTAAATTAAGCTATGTGAGCTAATCAATACAAGTAAATAATAGAGACAAAGTAAATTTTAATCCAAAAGAAAATTTTGGTGTCTTTTCAAATGAATAAAAAATAACTAAGATGGACCTAGATGATGATGAAAATCCTAGGCCTAGAATGAGTACTTTTGATTTTCAGAAATGAAAGTAAAAATGTCAATTTTTTACTTTTTTTATAAAAAAGCAAAAGAAATTAGGACTTATATTTTGGAAAGGAAGAAAAGAAATAAGGAATGTTTATTTTTCAAAAAAATAATATAATGGATGACTTTTTTTCTAATGCAACTAAATGTCCTATAACTATGAACCCAAGAAAAATCTCAAGGGTCCCACCGAGCATGCCAGAATGTTTCACTAAAATTTTGATTATTTGCTTGATGAAAGAAAGTTATAAAACTTTAAAAAAGGGTAAGGCTAGTAGAACCTAGACATATTATGCATGCATGAGTCTAGATGATTTCCAATACTCCTGTTTGTCTGGGGAAGATGACCTATAGATAAGAAAACACTAGAAGAGAATGGTTGATTAGTGAAATAATAGGGTGGACTA
The DNA here is from genome assembly GCA_037957365.1 of Torreya grandis. Lineage (NCBI taxonomy): Eukaryota > Viridiplantae > Streptophyta > Pinopsida > Cupressales > Taxaceae > Torreya > Torreya grandis. The sequence continues at coordinate 671,584 of JARHVA010004325.1, read as the reverse complement.
CCTAACATAGGCTAGATCTAAGAAGCACCAACTTCTTTAGAGGCTATCAATCCATTATTTTAAAACACTTAAGTTATGATATGATTAAAATAGGTGCTTTTATGAAATAATAAAAGGTACTAAAATCAAATACAATAAATACCTCTAATATGCTAAAAATAGGTTCTTGTATGAAATAACAGAAGGTATTGAAATCAAATACAAGAAACACCTAGAAAGAAACAAGTGATTTTGACTAAAAATAGTAGTAAATGATTGAACACTAATGCTAAATCGCTCAAACTTGGTTCATAAAATAAGTTGGAGTTCTAAGATAAAACAAAAAACTTGTAAAGTTTAATTTGGGTATGGATAGATGGGTCAAATTAGCTTGCTATTTTGAAAATGGACACATAATAAACATCAGTGGTTTGGGTATAACCATCAAAAGTTAGGTGATCATCATTGGTTAAGGGAGTACATCAGTGGTTAGGTAAGACCATCGATAGTTACTATGGGATCTGGTTTGGAAAAATAAATTTGTTGAGGGGAGTTACAAAAAGGTTTTAGGTGTGGTGTTAGGGTTGAATGTTGGTTGTGAGATAAGAACCAATACTCATAGGTGTCTAGTTTAGGGATTGGGTATTTGGGTGGTTTTGGGTAAGAGATGCAGTGTCTTAAGTTATATAACTCCAACATAAAATGGGTGAGGTGAAAGATAACTAAAGGGGAAAGACAAGCAATGAAACAAATAAATCTAATTACTAAATCTTGATAAAAGAAAACACAAATACTTAGCTTTTGGATTCACCTAGGAGTAATAACCTCTTGTACCTACCTAATTAATCTTGATGATGATTGATCCTTTAAACCTTTTCTTCCTCTCTTAATATAGAGGAAAGGGAGGTTTCAGTCAAAAGATTTAAGAAATAGTTCATCACACAGTCTAATTAAGTATTGATCATACAAAAAATTGACTAGATTTAGACAAATAGTAATCAATGAGTGAATTATAATCAAACTGTAGTTGAATCCTTTGATCATGAAAGAGTTCAAGTAACCATCGATGGTTAGGTCAACTATCAGTGGTCAAAGGTAAACCATTATTGGTTGGGAAAACATAGTTAAAATAGCTAAGATTAGTCATTTTCACTTATGTTTTGGTAGTTGAGGAGTTAAGAAATGGTCTAGGGTAATAAAAATAGGGGTTATGGGGTGTTCAACAATTATAAATGAATTTCATGGTTTTCAAGTGTCTACAACTCCTTAATCACTCTAGTCTGTAGTGTCTTAGTGCACATGTGAAGGATATTTTATGGATCTAAAATCACTCAACCTTATTCATCTAATTCAGGTAACTTAGTCTAATTATAAATTCTATATCTAATAACTTATTTAGGAAATAGAGATGGAATACCAATTACATGTAATGTAATGATGGAAATTCTAGCTTGTATGCCACATTACTAATTTTATTTAAAATATGACAGTGACCATAATATTTAGGGGATATTTTTTTATCATATTCTATTGATTCAGAGACATACTTATATGGATGTATACACACAAATACCCAATAACCTATGTCAAAATGCAACTCACTATGGTGTTGTTCCCCTTACCACTTCATTCTATTATGTGACATTGCTAAATTATCTCATAAACTAGCAAGTGCGTCCTATTGATGGTGAATTTGTTCCTTAACAACTCAAACCTTGGGATGCACCTTTAAGGCTAAATCGATGGATGGGGGGTGATACCCATACAATAGAACAAAGGGAGACATGTTATAAATAGTGTGAAAATAATTTTTATACCATCATTTGACAAATGGTAGCCAATGAACCTATTTCTCATGTTTATCAGAAATAAAACAATGAAGATACCCTTAAAAACATTTGTTAACTTTCTATGTTTATCCATTATATTTAGGATGATAGGATGAGTTATGAGCCAATAGGTTTCCCAAACATGTAAATAATTTAGTTAAAAAATTACTAGTAAATATGGGATATCAGTCACTTATAATGATATTTGGAGTACCATTCAATTTCTAAACTATATTGATAAAAGTAGAATCTACTATACTAGAAATAAATGGTTGTGATAAGGAAAAAAAATGAGCTTAGCTGGTGGTTGATCCATAATTACCTTGATAAAAATTTTGCATTCAAACTACGGTAACCTAGTAATGAAATCCATATAAACATCCTCTCACCTCTAGCTAGGGATGGATAAAGGTTGTAAAAGACTTGGGGTCTTAATGGTTTCACCTTTGTTTTATTGACATACCATGAATTCAACCACATATTTATTGACATTCCCCTTTAGTCCTTATAGAAAACAATCTTTCTTGGTTTTATGTTATGTTTTTAAAAATCTTGAATGACCTATTGTAGATGCATGAAGTTCCTAAATAATTTTATGTCTGAGGAGAGAATGATTATAGAGGTATGAAAATATTTATAGCTTAATGCATTTGTCTTTGATGAAATTTTTTTAAACCCCTCAGAACCAATCTAAAGATTCTAAACCAAATCATGGGTATCCCAATCATTCTCCCATTTTAATCTTACTTCTTATAGCCAATCTACTTTCCAAATGGTATTGCACATAACAATGCCTCAAATTATTCATTCCTATTAGATAGTGCATTTTACACCACATTATCTATTTTAGTCACCCATTTTTATTTTTCTTATGATGAAAATCATTGATCCAAAACATTTGAGGCTATCACATGATCAATCTTCACTTGAAAATGTTAACCCATTAGATAAGCTCTCCATTGCTTGATTGCATGCAAAATAACCATAATCTCTTTCTCATAGATTGGCTTGGGCATGTTTTTCCCCTTCAATTTATGAATCTCAAATGAAAATGGTATTTTTTATTATATGATTAAAAACCTCATGTCTTATCTTGATGCATCACATTCAATAATAAACATTTTATAAAAATTAGGGTAACCAAAACTAGAGTAGTGCATATAGCCATTTTTAGCTATTCAAACATCTTGGTATTTATTTTAATCCACTAGGAGTCTTTATTCAACAAATATGTGAGTTGGGATATTATTCTACCATAATTTTTGACAAACTTGTGATAGTAACCTATTAGCCCCATAAATCCCTAAAGGTTCTTAAGGGTCTTGGGCATTTACCAGTCCACCGTCACTTGGATATTTTTAGGATCAAATTTGACACCTTCAAGTGAAACAATACAACCCAAGTTCTCAACCTATCTGATGGAAAAAGTACATTTGGAAGGTTTGGTAAAAATATGATGTTGTTCTAGAACTAAAAGTACATGTTTCAAGTGGTCTTCCCAATTTTTGTTGTAAATGAGGATGTCATCAAAAAATACCAACATAAAATTTATCAAAAATGGCCTAAAAATAGTATTCGTAAAACTTTGAAATATATATGGTGCATTTGTGGGACCAAAATTAATGACCTTAAAATCATAATGGCTTTCATGAGGTTGGAAATTTATTTTAGGTATGTCTTCTTCATAGATTTAAATCTAATGATACCTAGAATGAAGATCTAATTTGGTAAAATAAACAACACCATACAATTCATCTAGAAAAATATCAATTAATAAAATAGGAAAATTATCTTTGATGGTGTACTTATTGAGTTATTTTTAGTCTAGATACATCCTCTAAGTGTCATACTTCTTATGCACCATGACCACTAGGGAGGAATGTTTTCTTTGGTTGTGTTTGATAATTCTTACCTCCAACATCTCTTGTACCATATTTTAAATTTTAGTCTTTTGGGCATAGAAACACCTATAAGGTTTGATGTTGGGTGGTGTGTTAATTTGACGTAGTTTGATGTCATGATTATGTTCTTCGCTTGGTGGAATTTATTTTGGCATGATACCAAAAATAAAATAATGGTCATCCAACACTAGTTATAAGTTGATATGGGTAGACTCCTTGGTTGGTTGAACTTATATGGAAAATAATCACACAATAAATCCTTTAAAAACTTGCCTAAGCATCTTCATCATTTAGTGATAACTAATCAATTATGGATATTTATCCTATAAACCACACAGTTTAAATGTCTTGCCTTTTGAATAAAAGTGCATGAATAATTCCTAGAAATTTATCTAAATTGTATCCAAAGTGGTGATCCATTGCACTCATAAAACAATGTCAACCCCACCCATGAGAATAGAAAATATAGGATAATATAAAGAATAGTGTCCCATAACAAGGTTATATTATGGCATTTTCCAGAATACTTTATTTTACCCCTAATGATAATCATGACCTAAAATTTTGGAGTTGAGTAAATGAAATAGTTCAAATGAGTAGCCAACTTACTATTGATGAATTTTTGTGTACTCCTAGAGTCAATCAACATGGTCACAATATATTTCTTAAGGAAACCCAACACATTAAGAGTTTTAGGAGTACTAATACCTAAAAGTGCATGACAAGAAATAGTAGGTTGAGAATCTTTAGATTTATTCTTAGGTTATTTAGACCTATGCCTAAGCCCTCATTATCTTCTTCATCCTCATTGTATCATTCAATGTAAAATAAATGTTTATCACATTATACATGATATTTTATGATTATATATCACCTTAGTATTATATACTTGTAAAAATTAGACCTTGGATGTTCCTCTTAGTTCTCTACCTTTCCTACTTCCACAAGTCTTGTATTCACTCTATCTTTGTGCCACTTGTCCTATATCTCTTAGTCTAATCAGTCTTAAATTGATGACCTAGGTATTTTATCTTTCCCAAAATATTTAAAATGCATTTATCTTAGATATTTATAAGTTATGAACTTATATCTCTTCTCCTTCTCCCTAGACACTAACATTTAGGGTAGACAATAGTGTCAACACTACTTTCCTATCTCGATGCAAGTGTCCAGTGCCCTAAAGTCATATAATTTAACAAATGAAACATATCTTAATGGTTAGATTAAGTTATTTAATATGATTTATTACTCAAAATGGATTGATATAAATACAATATCAATCCTCATTCATTCCTAACCTATGAATAAATATAAAAGAGACCAAAGAGCATTCAATTTATCAAAGCTTCCCTATTTATTTCTATTTACATATCAGTCGTAGGAATTGCACATCTATAGGTATGTAGTACTAAAGGAGTAGCCCAAGAGCCTGATTTTTCAAGTTACAAGTTAGGTCACTATTTTACTTATTTTACACATAATGAATTATTCACATACAAACCAACACATAGGGGAGAACTACATAAGTTTGAGGCCTTCTTTAGATTATTAGCTTTGTAGGCAACATCCTTTAAAAATGGGGTCATTATGGATTGCTCAACACCATGTGTTGACCAACCCATTTTCCCTAAGGTCATATTGAAGATGGAAAGCTAGGGTTTTCCATTTTACAAGCAATGACTATCTATGACCAAGATATGAATTCACTAGAATGAAGGCAAAGTAGAACCCAAAAGCATCTAGGTGGTTGTGTCCTATTTTAGTAGATATTCCATATAGGACACTAGAATCAAACCTAGGTATTAATGTTTATGTAATAATTCTAGACTAAATTTATTATCTAAAGAGATAGAAGCGTCAGATATAGAATCTAATGATTATTCTATAATCTAATTCTTGCATGTTTTTAGCTTATTTCAGTAATAGAATAACACTACCATTAAAACAAGATAAGTACATAAATTCTTTGTCATTTATGTATCTAGAAAAATTGTGATTTATCTATATTTATGTTAATCTCAATTTTTAGAGCCTTAAAATGATACATATTTTATAAAAATAACTTGTCAATAAGTAAGGTGGTTACATCGACACATAGGTATACTCATAAACTTTGCTATTTCAATTTCAATCTATTTAAAGTAATTTAAACCCAGATTATATGCACTAATTTTATACTATAACATTCTCTTGGTTATAGGTCAGTCACCAATAAATCCCTCAAGTTGGGCACACACAAATACAAGGTATGCATACACATCTAGGTACACATTCATTTCTTTTAAACTAGAAATTTCATTACTAGATTAAAGGGGAGGAAAATATAGACAATATTTTTTGATTATATAACACCTCAATATTATACACTTCACAAACTCAGACCTTGGTTGTTCTTCTTAGTTATCTACCTTTACCACTTTCATAAGTCTGACATCTACTTTATATTTGTGCCTCTTGGCTTATATCCCTTGGTTTAACCAGATTTATATTGAGGACCCATGTATTTTATCTTTCCCATAATTATTAAAATTTACTTATCTTATATATCTATAAGTTTTAAACCTATACCTATTCTTATACTCCCTAGACATAAATATCTAGAGCAAATAGTAGCATTGATGTTGCTATCATATCCTAATGCAAGTGTTCAGTGCCCTAAATTTATCTAATTTTCAAATGAAATGTATCCTAATTATCAACCTAAGTTCTTTAATGTGAGTTATTGATCTAAAGGTATTAATCTAAACACAATATCAACCCTCATTCATTCCTTAGCTATGAATACCTAGTAAAAAGACCAAATAACATTCAAAGAGAATTCAATTGATCAAAGCTTCCATATTTATTCTTATTTATTTACTAGTCATAGAAACTGTACATCTACAAGTCCGAAGTATTGAAGAAGTAGACCAAGAGCTTGATTTTATAAATTACAAGCTAGGTCACTATTGTACTTGATTTACACACATTATATGATTCACACACAATCTAATACATAGGGGAGAACTACATTAGTTTGAGTTCCTCTTTAGAGTATTAACAATGTACGTAACATCCTTTGAAAATGGGGTCATTGGAGTCAACTCAACACTGTGCTCCCACTAATACATTGTTTCCCAAGGTCATATTAAATATGGAAAGATAAGGTTTTTTCATATAACAAATAACAAGAATCAATGACCAAGATCTGAATACACTAGAGTGAAGGTGAAGTAGAACCCATAAGCATCCAGGTGGTCACATCTTGTTTCATTATATATTATATAAAAGACACTATCATCAAACCTAGATAATAACATCGATACAACCATCCCAATATGACATTACTATCCATAAAGAGATAAATGTCAGATCAAGAATCTAATGACTATTCTAGAATCTACTTTCCACTTACTTTTAACCTATTCTAGATCCATAATTGCATCAACATTTGAACAAGCTAAGTTATTCACTTATTTGTCATTTATATGTATAGCATAGTTGTTATTTATATATTTAGACTATCTTAGCATAATTAATTTAGTGTATGTTTATATCTGAGTTTAGAATCTAATTTGCCTACTATATATCTAATTATCACCCTTGTGCCATTCCATATACATACACCCCTTTAATCTAAATCTAACACTAACTCCAAGTACTTAGATCTAATTTTAGGGTTAAACATTTGGTGAACCCTAAAATGAATTCTAAGTGACTTTGAGTTATCCAGGATTTGCATTAAATGGGTATAAATAAATGAAATGACATAAGAGTAATGATTGAATCTATAACATGCTAATTAGATATTAAACCTAAATATAAGTATACACTAAATTTATTATCTAAGATAGTCTAAATAATGAAGTAAAACTTATTAAGATTAACCTAGGGGTGATTAATTCATCATAGTCAATTAAATGTAAGTGAGTAAAAAATAGTTACTCATAGTAGGTATGTTATTCATATATATTTAGTTTGTTAATTCGAACATTCCTCATATCTTTTTTAATTTGGCATGTTGCTAATCCCATATAGTAAATGGGGTGTTCATTAGGATAAATTGATATTAAAAAACCTATTCTATAGGGAATATTTTTTTCATATATTTATATATAAATAAAGCTCTATAACCTCATGGAAGTTGATGGAATAATAATATAATTCTTTTGTATTATCTAGTATCGGAGGTCTACAATTATGACCATGTGAAAAATGAAAAGCCCATGATCTCATTGTAATTTTTGAGAAAAGTTCATGCTCTCCATTAATTATGTTGTAAATAAATTAAAAATAAATAAGCCATACTAGGATGTATAGTTGAAGGCCATTGAGAAGCTTTAAAAAAATGGACTTCCATATGAGGTGTTCCACAGGAAGCTTTGAAAGTGTGAAGCATTTGAAGGTGATGTAGGAACATATCAATAAAAATATAGGAGTTTATTTCTACCCACAGTGTCAATCTCCATCTCAAGGCTCTAATGATTTAAGAGCATCACCAACATAAAATTCTCCAGCTCAGTTAGAAATTGCCACCCTACATCAAGTCAATTATTTTGGTAATTTTAAGCACTCTAATTTTCCATGCTTATGTAGTAAGGCATTATGGTGTTTCATAGAGGTGTCCAAACATTTTTAAAAAATAGAAAAGGTTTGAAATAGTGTCATGAAAATTAGCATAACATATTTCATTTATTAACAAAATTTGATGATTCAAATTGTTCTAGAAATTTGAATCATAGGAGAATAAAACCTAAAACTCATTTGGATAAATATTAAAAAAAAAGAAATATATTTGAGGTTAAACTAGGCATTTTGAGTTTTTTGTAAGGAAATAAATGGTGTCCAAGGTTATATGTGGCATCCTAGGAGCTCAAATATGTTGTTAAAATCCTCCTCTATGGCATAAAACCTCTACTATATGCTATGAATATCTTGTAAGAATTTATTAAAAGGTGTCATCTATTCCATTAATATTGAACTTAGCAAAACATGGTGCTATATAGAGGTAACCCTATTTAGGGTGAATTATTATTTTTTAAAATAACCACATTTTTAACTTTATCTAAAATATCCTCTATTTAAGCTAGTGTGTAGGCATATATCCCACTTGGAAAAAGGATAAGTTTTATAAAAGGGATGTTTGGGGATAAAAACCCATCCCAACCATTATTTACTGGTAATTTTAGCCAACCTCCAAATTTTAGCTTTTTAGCTAATTTTAGTTATGAATAGTTACAATGATAAAAAAAAGTCATCAAAAATTTTTCAAAAGGAAGGAATTTTTAAAATAAAAAGGAAAAAATGTGAGAGTAATTTTTTTCAAAATGAGGCCAAAGAACCCAAAAATTACAAAAAAATTGCAAAATTTTCAAGTTTCCAGGAAATAGAGTGAAACTTATTTTTTGTATTGTATTTACATTTCAATTACAAAAAAATGTACATATATTGTAATTTTTTTCACAAATCACAAGATTTTAAAACTCAAATGTAACATTCAGTATAAGCTATGCCTCTGACTCATGTTTATGGTTAAAGTCATTATGCTTGAGTTACTACATACATAGCCTAATATAAATGTAATAATGATGTCTGGGCATCAATTCTAAAAATCATTAGTGATAAATAAGGCACATTCACTCATAACCATCCCTCCATTACCCATTGTATTCAATTTAAAGGTGTAAATCCTGATAGGTGGAAATTTAAAGTATATAGTAAAATTACACCCACATATGTAGAATTCTATCTAAGTAGTTACTAATGATTGGATAAACTCTTTTAAATATTTTTTAGGTGCCATATACTAGATTATTTTATGTACATTATCACCTCTTTCACATACTGATGAATATATAGAAAGGACAAGCTTCTTCCATGTACCAATGGGTATATAATAAGGGCACACATATAAAAAGGTATTGTATATTGGTCTGAAGGTATATATAAAGGGAGACCTTGATACCTAGAGTGAAAAGGAACCAATCCATCTCTTGAAGTCTTGATCATGGCTGCACAAGCACCAAAATTCTCTCTACTAGATTCTCAGTTATTTAAAGGTGAAAACTACTATGCTTGGAAGATAAATATCAAAACTTAACTAGAATTTGAAGAAATTTGGCTTGTTGTAGATGGAACATAGACTTAACATGAAATAGATATTAACCAATAATGTAAATATGATAAAGTCAATCAAAAGGAAAAATTGATTATAATTTTTGGAGTCTTAGATGAGGTTTAACCACACAACTATGAAGCCAAAATAGCCAAGGACAAAAATGAGAGCATTATTCTGCACCTATAGAGTCAGCTTCTCTCTTTGAAATTGAATTAAGGTGAAATGGTTGAGGCCTTTATTATATGTGTTAAAACAATAAGGGAATCACTATAATCATTGGGTAAATTTTTTTTAGAATACTCTCTTGTACCCATTATTTTGAGAGCTCTACTACTCTCATACAAGATTTTTATGACTACCTTGACTATCAAAGAACAACAATCAACTTTTGAAAAACTAGTGAATATGTTGCAACAAGAAGAGTGTTTTAGTACTCAAGAAGAAGTAGAATAACATGTTCTTGTTTCATAAAAAGGCAAGAAACCCATCAAGTATTCAAATCCATCATCAAAATAGTATCCTAGGTAGAATAAACAAGGGGCTAAATTACAAAAACAATGACTCATTTATGGTCATAACAGACATGAAATCAAATATTATTGGTATAATACATTTCAAAAAAGATCTTCTAGTAGACAAAATCTCACTAACCAAAAATCATCCCATTCATCTCAAAGTAAACCATAGTGACAAAAAAAAAAGAACTTGGTGGAATAAATTCAAACAATAGGGTAACATTTCTAAATAAAAAGATAATGAAGAAAAAAATGACTTCCTTTTCTCTATTGACTTCCTTGAAAAATCCCCTTCACAAAGTGACATATATTATGTTGACTTGGGTACAAACTAACATAGGATAGGAAGAAATGATTATTTTTTCACTTTGAATGACACACCCAACAAGAATCATGTTTCTTTGGGTGATGACATCTCATAAAATGTAAAAGGAATTAGTAACATTGCTTTACCTCTTGGCACACATACCTAAAAAATAAGAGATGTACTCTATGTACCTGATTTAACCCAGAATATCTTATTAGTTAATCAAATTTTGAACCATAATATAAAGATTAAATTTGATATTAAAGGTGGAAATAATTTTTTTTTGAGTCGAGATTAATCCAAAAACTAAATTTTTTTTGCACAAGCATCCAATGTGAGCCAAATGTTTCATCTTGATTTCATTCAAAAAATAATTAGGCACTTCTTAAAAAGGACACTGATTCAACACAATTATGGCATAAAAGATTTGATCACATCAATTTTATGTATCTCAACGCACTCCACCATTATAACATGGTAAGAGGTTTTCCACCTCTCAAAAAGGGTACAAACAAATGTAAACATTCCTTAGTAGGCAAACAACATAAAGTGTCATTTTATAAAAGTACATATTGGGCCCATGGAAAACTTGATTTAGTTCATACTGATCTTTGTGGACTAATGACACCTAGTCATGTTTTTTTTAAGTACTTTAAGATCTTTATTGATGATTTTTATTAAAAAAATATGGGTTTAATATCTAAATAAAAAGATTCAAGCCTTAGAGACTTTTAAAAAGTTCAAAGTTGTTATTGAAAATGAGACTAGTCAGAAAATTAAAACCTTCCACTTAGATCATGGGGAGAATTCACTAGTAATGAGTTAAAAAGATTTTTATAGGAAAAAAACATTCATCATCAAATGACACCTCCACATACACCTCAACAAAATAATGTTGTTGAACAAGGGAATCATACTATCATGGAAATGATATGATGTATGTTGCATAATTCAAGCTTGACAAAGCCATTCTAAGTTGAAGTAGTAAAAACCATAGTCTATCTAATCAATAGAGTTCTCATTGTAACTCTATTGTTAAGAGAAGGGGGGTAGTGTCTGAGCCAACCCCATGATCCCATACATCGTCCCCCTACCTACCCCCAGAAACCCTCTCTTCCTTTAAAGGAAGGAGGGAGAGGGTTAATCCAACTGGCTTGCCCCTTACCCCTTTGGAGTCTTGGGATAACGACCCCTATCGCAACCATGACTGTAGGCCATAAGCCGTAGGGAATGACCAACTATAGACCTTTTGAAAAAATAAATATATAAATAAATAAAATAAAATAAATACATACACACAAATACAGATATAACAAAATCATATATATATATATATATATATATATATATATATATATCAATTTAGATATGTGTGTGTGTATTATATATGTAATACATAACAAATCATTTGCACAATATATTTATGGAATCAAGGATATTTAATATATTTTTACATATAAGTATACATAACATGTACACACACACACACACACACACACACACACACACACACACACACACACACACACACACACACACACACACACACACACACACATACATGTATGTATGTATATACATATATGTATGTATGTATATATACATGTTATGTATACTTATATGTAAAAATATATTAAATATCCTTGATTCCATAAATATATTGTGCAAGTTATTTGTTATGTATTACATATATAATATACACAAAAATATTTTAATTGATATATATATGATTTTGTTATATCTGTATGTGTGTGTGTATTTATTTTATTATATTTATTTTTTCAAAAGGTCTATAGTTTGTCATTCCCTATAACTTGTGGCCTATGATCATCACTGTGATAAGGGCCGTTAGCCCAAGACTCCATAAGGGTAGGGGGTAGGCCAGTTGGATGAACCCTTTTCCTCCTTCCTTTAAAGGAAGAGAGGGTTTTTGGGGGTAGGTAGGGGGGACGGTGTAGGGGAGCATGGGGTTTGCTTAGATGCTGTCCCCCTCTCTCTTAAAAAAATATAAATAATAATTTTTTTGTTATATATTTTTTATTTTTTATTTTTTTCTCTCTCTATATATAAAATTAAATTTTATTCCATGTAGATAGATTAATATATATGTTTATATATATTTATTAATATATATTGTCTCCTTTTATTCTATTTATTATTATTTTTGTTAATTTATGAATATCACTATTTATGTATTGTTATTATTTATTTTTTTATTTTTCTCACCTTTAATGTATACACATCTAATCCTTGGTAATAGGGTTATAAGCAACCAATAAAAAAATAGGAAAGACAATTGGAATCCTTTGTCTAGTCACAAGATCAAGCTCAATTATGATGGTGTTGTAAAAGGCAACCCCAATTGGGCTAGTACCGGGGGGGGGGTCTTTAGATACTCCCAAGGTAATTTTTTGCTTGGCTATAGTGAAGCTCTTGGCTTCTACACCAATAATGTTACACAAACCAAATCCCTTTGGCATGGTCTCTCATTGGCAGTTCAAAATAATTATCTCTATTTGGATATTTAAAGAGACTTGAAGGTGATTATTGAAGCCCTTTCAAAAGTATATTCTCACAATTGGATCTTTAGAAATATTTTAGATGATTATAGGTCCCTTCAAGATAATTTTAGATATTTTCTCCTCCTTCATATCTTCTATAAAAGTAATAAGCTGGTTAACCACTTTGATAATGAGGGGGTGGCCCTTAATCATTTGGACTCTGATCTCCATGTGACCAGCTCCTTAAACATGGGATCTAAGGCTTGGAAGATTGCATAGAATGATGCACATAATGAAGAAATTAATTATTTTAATCATTAATTGGCTTGGAAATAGTTTCATTATTCTTTGAGGCCTTGGTAATTACTACTAGTGCTAGAGAATGATGGCCCTTGGGAGATGCAAACAGCACGCATGTCTCATGACATGGGTTATTTACACCCTCTACCTTATTTTTATGCATTATATTCACTACTCTATTTCTTTCTCTCCACTCCTCAATACTGTGAATCTTGGTAGGATGGATTCAGGAAGTGCTAGTTACAAGTGAACTAGACAATCTAAAGATGTGCGCCCCTCCTTCTTGGGTTTAGTGGACACTTTGAAGCTCTACCATATTCTCAATTTAGGATCCCTCTTAGAAAAAAATACTTGCTTCACAACTCAAAAGGCTCTCAATTTTTAGAATAAGACTCTTTTGGAAGGGGTGAAGGATGAAATATTGATGAAGTGGATGGCCAAAAATTTGATATACACCCAAATTTTTACCCATCTTGGTGGTGGATCTTCTATGGCTTTGGTTGATGTAGTTATTAAGGTGATAGAGGACACTAGATAGTCTAAAGCCAGATTGGATACCTTTAAGGTTTTTCAAATTATTAGGATTTAGACGGTCCTCTTCAACACCAACAACTCACTAGTTGTTCATGAGGATGTGGAATATTTTAGCTACATGATGGATACTCATTTTGATCAAATTCGGATTCTATTTAAGACCATGGTAGAGGATAGCATATTTTAGCATAGGAAATTAAAAGCCATATATGAGTGTCTGGTAATTATGAATGACAAAGATGATATTTTCCTAGTGGACTCTTAGGTTGTAATCAACATTGAAGAGGAGGCTCATGCTGCTGACAATAATAAAAATAATATTGTGATTTTAGATGAAGATTAGGTTCTTTTTCTTTTCTTTGTTATGATACTAAACTGGTCAATCTATTTAAGCTTTTTTAGTATACTTATTGTACCTCCCTATTTTTTTAGGATTTTTGTTTAAATACTTATAATAGATGGGCTCAACACCTTTTTTTATTCAATAAATACACACACACACACACACACACACACACATCTAAATTTTTTTATTTTCAATTTGATTTGATGAATCTTATATATAAAAATTAATTAGTATTTATATTTCCAAATAATATCTAATCAATTCATCTTAGTTATAAATACAATGGCAATAATAATTTTGTTAATTTTTTAAATACATAAACTAATATGATATTAAAATGAATAATTTTCAACATTCTAAAATGAATACATTATCATTTAATTTATCATATGAATGAATTTATAATAGTAATTTCACCTTCATATTTCAACTCTCAACTACAAGGTAAAAGAGAGAAGTATTTTGTTTAATGTCACAATCACATGCAACAACACGATCGACATAATCAATAGTTTCATTTATAGGATGATTTGTAATCAAATTTACTTTGTAACACACACACGCACACACACATAATTAAGGAAGAGAGGGGGTAGTGATAATAATAGAATCATTATATCATAATCCATGCAACAACAAACTATTTGAAAACTTATGTGAAGGAGGAAGGAGTACATTTTCATAATCAAACAACATATAACTTATATAAAATAGATTTTCATTTGTAATTATAATCTTACCGAAGGTTCAAGGGAAAGAAAAATATGTAATATATTTCCTTTTCCAAAACTAATCGACCCTTTTGTCAAGAATAAACATTACATCAAAATGCTACCTTTTATCAAGAATAAACATTACATCAAAATGCTACAAGGATAGATTTAACTCCACATTTCATTCAAAATATTTAATTGAATATCAAATCAAGACTCTTTTTCCTTTAATATGAAAAACTTAGAAAATAAATGGATACAATGAATATACATTTTATCATATATATATTTTCAACAAGTAACATTTTACATATAGATAAAAATAATTTAAAAGTAAGAGGACGTATAAACATTATTAAAAATATTTATTCAAAAAGGATTCCAAACACTTCCAACAAGATATAAAAATTATAAACCTTAATTATACATGGCTAAGATCATTGTCTCATTACAATACATTACAATAAACCATAAAAGAGATGTACAAGACTACAAGTTTTGATCAAGACTTCATCAAAATTCTCATCCCTCAAACAATAATTCACAATGGATTAGAATCTCTTCAACAACATAAAAGACTTGAGATGACAAAAGAACATATGAGAGAAATTTTCATGCTATATCATCAAGCTTCAAGCTCTAAGAAGGAAAAACCTACACACAAGTACTAAAGATCTAATGACACTTCAAGAAAACACCAAAATATGCCAAAGGAAGGTGTTTGACCACCCATATAATAGGAATCATCGCATTCAAACCTCACCAAGTGAGGTTCATGCATAGCCTCCCCCTAGCCTACAGGAAAGAGGTGTTCCTCAACACATATGTACAACTAATTTTTTTGAAAGGGAAATGGTTATAGGTGCCAATAATTAAAAAAATGAAATAAAAAAATATTCACAATGGAAACAAAAATAAAAATTAAGTCACAAAGACTTACTAAAGGGAAGAGAAGAGGGAACTTGCTTTCTTTATCACTTAAGTTCATTAATGAACACATGGCTTTCAAAGCCAAATATAAGAGTGCTTATTAAGAAATAATTTTACTCCTTAGACCTCCAAAAATACATCATGCCTCCTTAAACCTCCCATAACCCTATTTATACCTCCCATGTTTCATAAAGGAGAGTGGCTTTTAAACCTTATTAAAATATTCCACTTCTCAAAAGAAAGTTCATGCCACTAAGGCTAGAGAAAGCTTATCCAACAATCCATGAGTAGAAATCCATTCTCTCATTCTCCAAATAAAATAAATTATGCCAACCCCATATTAGTGTAATAGGGGTGCTCCAAAATCCCACACCCAACATTCACACAATAACAAAATAAGAAAATAAAAAGAAATAGAAACCATGAAAATAATATTACATAAAAAAGCTTAAAAAGAATCCTTAAAACAAGGCCTCAAATCAAGTAAAAACATTTTTTCATTTCCTTTGATTCATTAAAGAGAAAATAAGAGAAGAGAAATAATTCAAACATAAAAATTATTAAACAAAATACCTACCTCAAACCAAAATATCCTCTTGAAAATCTTCCAAAAGCCTTTTTCCAAGCCCCCAAGCCCTCCAAAAATCCAAAATGCATAAACCCAAAAAGACCAAAAGAAGTTCCTTAAAAGGAGAAGAAAATAAAAATAATGACCAATAGGGGATGACACATGGCCATCCTCATCTCAAGGATGTTACCTGCCTTCATAAATTCCTCTTACAAACCTCATAAATATCCTTACACACTCACATGTGTGTTTCTTCCACTCAAATATATAACACAAATTGTTTTGTACAAAAAGAGAGGGTTTCTTGTGGAAGTAAAATGTAGGACATAAAATAAGACCTTTATATGACCAAAAAGTGGTCAGAGGTCTTTGAAAAACCCATATACTCAATGGGTATAATTATGGGCCTAAGAAGAGATTGTAAGACAAGTTTTACTTGTCAAATACTCAAAGAAATTTTTTTTTGAAGGGACAATTTCGGGATTGCACATAAGAGTTGGGTTTGTAGGTCAACACAACCCCCACAACTAGGTTGGTTAACCTCATATAGTGTTAATTTATTTTTAGGTTGATTAGAATAAAAATATGGTTTAGGCTAAAACATTATAATTTCAAATAATAATAATAAAAAGAAATATAAAGGAGTACAAAATAATACATTTAACAATTTACAAAAAGAATGGATATAAGATTTAAAGGTTTAGAAAGGTCTAAGGTGTGAATATGGTATATTGAGGCATGTCTGATTCCCTCATTATTCTACCTTTGACACCCCTTGTAACCTGTATACTTAATAAAAACATCAAATACATCCATGGAAAAATAATCAATATCAAGAACAATATGAAGCATGTGTATGTTTACATAATTACTTTACCTCAAAAACGTCACAAAGATATAAACATATCTTGGTTAGTTTAATAATATAAATAATAAAACCATGATATAGATCATTATGCCATTCGATAACAATAACCAAATATAAAAATACATCCACTCAAAACAATCATGTTTAGTAACCATACATACAAAAAAGATCTATTAAACTAGATAAAAAAGGTCCATAATGAAATAAAATATAAAGTGGGGACACCTCATGCCTCCATATAGTTGAACACATATCTATAGATTCCACAAAACATAAAAAATATATAATAAGGAGTGATGTCCAAATGGGATCTCACATCCCATACCCTAAAAGGATAATTCTTCCTAGAAGTCATTACAATAGATGTATATATCGAGCTTGTAAGGGTGTTGTATCCTCCCAAGTAGTTATTGAGTTTTCATATATGTACCACTAGACCATGACCTTGTCTAGATTATGGTATCAAAGTCTCAACATCCTACAAGCAAAAATATTTATGGGTTCCAAGATCAACTATCCATCTCCCTCATCATACAAAGCCATCCAATCTAAAACATGACAAATATATGGAACATATCTCCTCAAAAGTGAAACATGAAAAAAAAATCATGGGTTCCAGATAGTCTTGGTGGAAAAGCTAAGTGGTAGGCAACTAGTCCTACTATCTCCAAGATCTCAAAGGGACCCAAAAAATAGGGTGAAAGATTAGAGACTTTTCTATAGTGGATCAGGATCTTATTCAATTGCACTCATAAAAAGACCTTGTACCCAACCGTATAATGTTGATATATCCTCTTTGCACCAACATACTTCTTTTTATATCATGAACCTCCTATAAGCACTATCAAATAAAGACTACCTACTGCTCCATATCCTGTAGCATAGCTAGGATAATAAAAACCCTATCCTCAAGTCTATCCCAACTTAGAGGAGTCTTACATGGTCTACCATAAAGAGCCTAATATTTAGCCATAATAAGGGAACTATGGTAACTATTATTGTAGTCAAACTTAACTAGGTATAATTAGTCCTCTCAACATGATTGTTGATTCATCACATACATGCATAACATGACTTCTAACACTTGTTTGACCCACTCTATTTGACCATCTATCTCTAGATGATATGATGTGTTAAAGTTGAGTTGAGTGCCCAATGACCTCTAAAGGGTAGTCCAAAACTTAGAAGTATACACAGGGTATCTATTTGAAATAATCTTCCACAAAATCCCATGTAATCTAACAATGTCATCCAAGAAGATCCTTTCCATAGTTGTGGCATTGTAATTGGTATTTGTTGGAGATAAATAGGACACCTTGGTCAAATTATCCACTATCACCATGATTTCATCATGGAAATAAGAAGAAAGAGGTAGACCAATAATAAAATCCATAGAAATGGTGTCTTGTTCCCATTCTGGTAGGTCATACAGATACAAAACACTTACTAGATGTTGATGTTCTACTATAACTTGCTGACACTCAAGATGTGATCTAGGAATTTGACTAAAGAGAGGATGGTTGGTATGGTGTTAGTTACAAAATGAAAATAAAGTGAAATAAATAGACTAATATCATAACATCTCTAGGCCTAGACACTAAGGAGAGCTTAGTTAACAAAAGCAAATGACAAGCACAACTAAAAATCAAGGAATGAAAACATAATAATTCATTTCACCTTCCTTGGATGTTCCAAATGCCGTTATATTGGTGGCTTGCTCAGCTTGTGCTTCAAGAGGTCTTCTTCAATGGAGTGTGGCTACCTTTATCTCCTCTTGGCACCTTTGGCTTGTGGCTTGGATTGGTTTGGAATCAATTTGGCATTATAACACTAGTTGATTAAAGCTTTTAGAACCAATGTTTCATTAGAAATTTGCAAAAATTAAGCTTAGAAATGATGTTTTGAGGCCTCCTATTTAAATATTTTTGGGTTTGATTAGAATCAACCTAAATCGTCCATCTCAAGATTAAGATTGTGGCTGATGATTAATTCAATTTTTGAAATTAAGTTTTTAATTATCCTCATCATGGCATTGGAATAAGGGGAAATTAAGTGGCATGAAGGGAATCATGGAAGGCATTGATGAGGCATGGGAGGCATGAATCTTGATATTTGTGGCATTTGTGGTCTAGGGATGTCTTCCCAAGAAATGAGGCTACTTGATGATATATATATTTAATATTCATTTATAAAAACAAGTATTCAACAAGTTTCCATGGATTTATTAATTAGGCCCTTTATTTGGGTTAATTAGCTCTTAAGCATGTTTAAGAACTTTGTGCATAAATTACCCAAATTAATTAGAATGCCTTGTTATTGGTATAAAATTTGACTGGATTAGAATTAGAAGGTGATATCAAACATGTTGGAACTGTATTACCATTTAGGATTTTACTAAAAACAAATAACAAAAGCACATGTCTTGTGTAGAATATTTAAAATGAAAAATCAATCATGATCACCCAAGTGCAAATTTGACATTTTGACTCAAAATGATCTGATCAAAGTTAGCTAGCCCATAAATTACATTACCCCATTTAGGGATACCATAGTCAAATTCAACACTTGAATATGTCAGTTTCACATTATTTATCATGCTTTAGTTTTTTAAAGCCAAATTATGCATTTTGGGTAGAAATTGGTCAAAAGTTTTGTTGGAGGTTATTGGTGGCCAATTTTAAGTGTCTATAGTTTGCCCCTGTTTGGGAAGATGTTGCAAATTGTAGGCAAAACAATGTCTTCTCAAAGAATGAGAAATGGCCTACATGCCAAAAAGAAGATGATGATTGAAGAACAAATCTCTAAATGATTTTTTGGAATCCTATGATGATACCCCCTTGAGGGAGTGGCCATCACATTTGTTGATGGACAGTTCCTCGAAAAGAAACAAGAAGAAAAGTGGAATTAACCCATAGTGAGATTAATCCAAATGATAAAATGTTTACATGCATTGATGTAAAATGGATTTTGATTTTTCCAAAGGTGGTTATAATCAAGAATAAAATTCAAAATAGTGATTTTCCCATAGGTGATTCTAATCATTAAGAGACCAAGATTGGCTAAAATTGATGGTGCCCTAATTAGGGCTAATTATCAAGCATAACTCAAAGATATAACCTGAAATATAGATTAAAGATGAAAAGGTGTAGATTAATAAACTAGATGAATAGAATAATGAGATTGATCAGTGTGAATGATTTGGCTATACCTACTAATGAGGAGATACTTATCCTGATTAATAATGATAAAACTAGAATCGTCATTGAATTGATTTGATCAAGGGTGGGATGGAAGGATTTACCAAGGTGCCAAGGAGAAACTTTTACGACTTCATTGATTTTAGACCTTTGTGAAGCTTATTTTTACTATAGCATGTGATGGTAGGCTTCATGATAGAGCATCATGAAGACTTGGCCAAAATATTTGTAAGGACTAATTCTCGATCCAATAAACATTTGAAAACAATGCACCAATGATAAAAACCATGATGACAAGGTTGACACATGAATGTGGATGGATTAATGAATAATTTACTCAAGGAATCACCTAATAAATGCATATAGATTGAGTTGAGGAAAAAATGCTAAAAGCAAATAAATAGGCAAGGAAACAAACAAACAAATACAAATCCTGAAAACAAAAGTAAAAGAAAGAATCCAAATAATGACAATGCCCTAGTAAGGTGGATCGAGGATAACTGACTAAGCTTAGATAGGACAAATATCTTTGGATTTTGAAATATTATGAATTTTTTAAGCATTTTGAGGTATCTTAACTCGTTAGAGAATGACAAGATACCTGCTCATAAAATGACGAGAGCATTTGGCTTAGGTTGCTTGTAAAATGGTGAGAGCATATGGAAAAGGGGACTAAGGTGACCTCAAAATGAATTGAGAATGACACACATAGTCCTAAAATTACCTCAAGTAATAGTAATTCCATCCATAAAAATGGTGAGGAAAAAACCAACTCAGCCCCAACAAGTTCTCAAATCTAAAAAATGGCCAGTCAAATGAAAATAGTGAAGGTAAGGTGATGTGACAATGCATGATAAAAAAGTGTTTCCCCTAGTTTTCCCATAGGTGGTTATAATTAGTAGCAAGACTGGTGAAACATTGATTTTCCCATAGGTAGTTATAATTAGTCTTACATAAACAAATGTGGATAAGATGAAATATATCTTCCCAGATCAACTGTTACACTAATTTCATAGAATATCATTATAAACATGCATTGGATTGATTATTTAAACTTGATTAGAATCCTTTCAAAAAAAGTGTGGGAAGAACCAAAGTAACCAAGATCAAAATAGGATTAGGTAGGATGACTAAAAATAGGATTTGGTCTAGATAGGAATGAAATCATAGGATGACATGGTATTGCTAAGGATAATGATGGTTTTTGATAGATTGGATAAAATGGTAAGAGGGTTTCCCCTAAGTGATATGGTGAACGGTAGGAATATTTGACAATGGAAAATGGATATGTAACAATAACAATGGCATGTCAATGTGAAATGGTATGGTACATGTTTTTGGCCTAGGTGTATTTTTTGATTCTATTGTTCCTGTTGATGGGGAGATGCACATCCTAATCAACAAATGATAAAAAAAACTTGATCATGTTAATTGTTAGCCCACACCTCATTTGAATAACTTCTCTATCAAAAAAGGCCTACAAAATTGGTTACTGAGAATGCTTTTGTGATCTTTATTGGTCATTAATTTTGATTCCTTCAAGCATCGAGACAAGGTATCTTTGTAGCCTCTATAATGGAAAGTGTGGCCATGGATGGTAAATAAGGACAAATAATGGATGGTAGGTTTGATTGTGAAATGGAATGGAAAATGATAATGGAATGTGGAATGGTGGGGAAATAAATGAAGATCAAGACTTTCAATCACATGTAATTTTTTTGATGCTAGATTTGCCATAATTTTGGTTGTGGCAGGGTCAAATACTTGTGAAGATGCTTTTGATAGGACCATTTTTTTTTAAATTTGATCTTGAGAGTAACTACCATCTGATTAGGCTGTAGATATGAAGTTATTTTTATTTGATATTTGATTTTGTCTTCATCAAGTAGTGAAGAAATTTTGTGCTCAACTATTGGTGCCTCAAAAAGGTTTTCACCAATGAAGTTGTCTTGATTGTCTCGTAACACCTTTAAGAAGGTTTCACTAATGAACATTGGATTTTGAATTTTATTATCTTTTAACACTTTCAATAAAGTGTCACTAGAAGATGTTGAGTTCTGACTTGGATTGTCCCCTAGCACCTCTAAAAAGGTTCCACTAGGAGAGTGTTCTTCTCCCACATGATTGTTGTCTTGGCCTCCTTTCCCTTCTTCAACTGCTATGTCGCCATGGATGTAGTTTAATAAAGTGTGATTTTTTCAATCCCAATCGACACTTGTGGGAGATGGAATGCCAATATTATGGCTATTTTGGTTAATGGTAATGGCATATGGAATGGGGAGAGGCTAAATAATACTCATAGAAGATACTAAGATAACTTATGTCAAATATGAAATACTCATCCTCAAAAATCATAGAAGGATCACAAATATATTTAAATTGATTTGCAAGGCAGGTGTAACCAATGTTGTAACAACCATGAACATATTCTTCTTCTGAATCTAATTTTGACTCTAAAGACTCTAAATTTGATGTTGAGACTAATGTTGATTTTAATTTTGATGTTAAATCTGATGTCAATTCAAAAATAGAACTTGAATATAATTTAAATTATTCATTTAATGGGTACTCTATTATAATGATGTCTTGTTGAATATTTATTTTTGGACAAGTAACGGCCTATGATGGCATAATGGGCTCCAAAAAAACTGGTTTGTCAAAGTGGAACTCCTTTAGGATGGGAAATAGGTCAAGAGATAACTCCTCAGAGACTGGCTTGTCAATAGGAGGCTCTTGAAAAATAGGCATATGGTCAAATTAATGATTTTCCCAAAGGTGGTTACAATCATTAAGTAGTGACTCAGTAAAGATTGGCTCATTAGAGTGAGACTCCTTAACAACTAGTATAGGATAAAAAGGTGATTCATCATAGGTTGACTTATCACAAATAGTTATTTCAATATAAACATCTTGGATTGGTATGTTGTCTAGGCCTTGGTTTTCAATGAGTTAGAAAATATTAGTTTTGAACACAGCTTGGTCTTCAAATGATTGGATCAATTGAGGTATGGTTGGGATTTGATGCAGGAGCATCTACAAAAGTTTCAAATTCTCGTGTAAAAATTCAAATTTTGGTTTTCCCTCCAAATTGTGAGATTTCAAATTTTCACCTTGAAAGTAAAATGTAATTATCAAAAAGTGAAAGTAAAAAGGTAAAAATTAATGGTTAGATTGTTGAGGAAATAAATGGGAAATGGTTGAAACTATTTTCAACCTTAGTAAATTGTTAAAACTTAAAAACAGTCTTTTGTTGCCTTAAGCCCAATTTAGGCGTAGAAGTTGGAAGAGAGATTCTTGAAAAGAAAGAAAAACAAAGAAGAATTCATTAAGGAGAAAAAAAAGAGAAGATAAGAGAGAATGAGAGGGGTGTAGAAGTGAAGAAGGATAGAGAGAAAAATTCCTCTCATTCAAGAGAAAGGAGATAGAATGAAGAGAAGAGGAGAGAAACAGTGAGGGAGGACCTCACTCAAGAGATGTTGAAGAAAAGAGAAGGAGCAAATTTGATTGAAGTCAAGAGAATGAGAGAAGGAGAAAGAAAGGTTTTGAAAGCCATGGATTCTGGTATTAACTTGTAAGTCTTCCAATTGATCTATGAAAGAAAGAAAGAATGTATTTGTTTCATTTATGAATTCTGTAAACAGGCCTATATATATATGCATTGGAATGTGTGTGTGAAGGATGGTTCTTCATAGAATATTAAGAAATACTGGTTATTTGGCATGTTGAGGATAATTTTAAACTGGTATTTATGTGAACAAAGGATCTTAAGAACTTTGAATGCTATAAAAAGCCCAAACAGGCCTAAACAAGGTATTCAAGCATCTAAATTACAGCCCACTGCCCAAAGAAAACCCCATGTGAAAATGGTTGCATGATGTTAATAATGGTATGGAGATAGGTATATAAGGTAATTAGAAACCTAAATGAAGAAGAAACAGGCTTAGAAATCCCCTTGATATCTCAAAACTTCAACAGTTGGAATTCAGGCCTGTAGGTGATAGTATACAGGCAAGTTAAGAAAGTTGCATGTTTTGCATAGTAGATGGGTTGATAAGGTCATCTTTGATAAAGAATATGAATGGGGAAGTAATTTAGAGGTTGACATGTTTGTATATCCTCTTGAGAGCCTATTGATTCTTGAAATAGAGGAGAAAACTAAGAACCCTGTTGACTGTTATAAAAATACAGTCAAAAGACACTAAATGGTTAAGCAAAGGAAGGTACAGAGGGTTGATATGACTTTTATGATTATTGGAGAAGGTGTAGGGGGTTAAAACAGACCCTATAAAAGTGATTAGAACCCTTGAAACTGTCTAGAACACTCCCAGAAAAAATAATAAGCTCTCAGCCTGTGACTGTCATGGGAAAATTCTGAATTAGGTTCAAACCCTCAAAATGAGTTTTAAAGCTTGAAAACTCTTGAAACTTTGTAATTTGACCCTTTATGATGTTATAAAACTGTTGGAAGTGGTTTCAAGGTGCAAAAGTATGGATAATTATGGAAAAAGTCAATTGCCAAGTGGAGCCTAGGTGCATGTGAAGGGAAGAGCGTAGGCCAATAGAGGAAAAGTAGATTTCTCCAAAGAAGTACCCTAAAAAATGATTGATTCACCTGTAAGAAGGTAATGGGTATCTAGAATGATGCCTGGTTTTATTAGAAAGTCTGTACATCACTCTGGACAAGGGGTTTTGCACTAAAGGAGGGCTAATTGAAACAGGGCCTAAAGAAGAAAGTATAATTCCGTACAAAGCAACCTCAGGATATTTTTAATTATGTTATATAAAGGCTTAATGGGTATCCATAAATGGTCTTAATTTCATTATTGAGTCTACCTATAAATAGTTATGGCCAATAAATAGGGAAAATAGGGCTACAAGGAATGCTTGAACTAAATAGGCCTGTATATGAAGTTAGCTCACAGTTGATGGTTACAGAGTTGTGTAAGATCAGTTTCATCATTTGGTATCAGAGCTTGAAGCTCTTGGGAATTGGTAACTTTTTTTTGGTTATGATTTCTAATGAGTTGTTACAGGATTTGGCAAGAGGATCAGTAGGACAAAGTGCTAGAAGAACCTGGGGAGAAAAGGTATGAGCAACTTTGCTTTTGATTTGAGTTTATTTTGTTAAGAATCAAAGAGAAAGGCAGCCAAGCCATTTAGGCTTAAGAAGAGAAGAAGCCAAGGAAGGCTTAGTGAAGGTCCAAGAAGAAGCTTGGATAGTTTGCCAAAAGACTAAGGTGAAATAGACTTGGGTGAGGTAAAGGATGGAGTTTGAAGCTTGGAGAGCTCAAAAGTAAGAGAGAAAGTGAATGCTCAATAAGAAGATCCAAAGCAAGGTAAGCTTGGATTTATTATTTGTATTTGATGAAGTGTTGTATAAAAGTTGTTGCAGGATTGAGAAGATGATCAAAAGACTAGGATGCAAAAGGCCTAGGTGAGATCAAGGAGATTGTCAAAAGACCAGTCAAGGAGAAAAGGCTTGGGTGAGACAAGGGATCAAGAGACCAAGGTGGAAAAGACTTGGGTGAATATCTCAGAGATGGAAGTGTTGTTGAAGGCACTACAGAGCAGCAAGGTACAGGAGGGCACCAAGAAGAAAGCAAGCATCAAAGGTATGGACAGTTTTGTACTTGATAAAGAAATTGCTAATTTGAAGAGAGAGTTAGCTAAGATTAAAGGAGAATATGAGTCTTGGATGCAGATGGATAAGCAAGCATGGGTATGGCCAATGAGGAGGAGGTTGAAGTGGCCAATAGATCTCCTAATGAAGAGGAGAAGAAGGCAAAAGAAGATTGCCATGAAGAGAGAAGCCCATAGAGGCAAGAGTATGAGAAGGTTTCCAAGTGAGCAGCAAGAGGAAGAAGTTGAGAAGAAGGTTCTCATTGAGGAGAACAAGAGTAAAGAAGAGAGAAAAGATGAAGTGCTAGGAAGAGCACTTGAAAAGATGAGAGTGTGGATGAAGAGAGCACTCATGGAGACATTATGGTCTCTTGTTTTTATATCTAATGCTATTTTTGAGTGGGTAAACGCATGTATGAGCAGCCTTACGAAGGTCAAGAGAAGGGCCTTGAAGAATGAAAAGATTGGTGCAAGAGAGAGAAGTGAGTTTGCTGTTGATAAAGAAGAAGAGATGCATTGGTTAATGCGTAATGGAGGTGTTGAAGAATCCATACAAGTAAGAGAGATAGAAGATGAAGATGAATTCCATGATGCCATGGAGTACCTTGAAGAAGCAAATGGAAAACTATGCACAAAAGAGGATAGTGCAATCAAAGAAGCCATGCAAATGAAGGAAACCATGAAGCAGCTCATCAAAGAGGTAAAGGTGAATTATAGCATTGATTTTTCTCATCCACTTAATTATGGAACAGCTGTTGAACAGGTTGAAAAATTCCATAAGGAAGTAGTGGAAGTCCATCATCATGCCAATGAAGAAGAGGGTATAGAATATTATGATGACTTGAAAAAAATTCCAATAGAACAAAGGAAGGAAACACACCTAATGAAAGTGAATGCAAGCAAGGAAACTATGAGTAAGAGTATGGCTAAACATCAAGCCATTGAAAAGGTAAAAATAAGTTCAAATTCAGATTTTTCAAATGCATATAAGAGTAAGACTACTGCTATACAGATGGAGATGAAGAAGATTAATAACAAGCCTTCAAATCCAGCAATAGACCATGGCTATGTGATACCAAAATGGCTTAAGGGATCAGAAAATGTAACGAAAGACACAAAGTTCAATCAAGATGATGACTCAAGCAAGAAGCAAATACAAAGCATGAAGAAAGAGGTAGAATGCAAAGTGAGCAAGACCAGCTATCAAGCAAGACAACATGAAGATGTCAGGGAGTAGAAATTGGTTGGTAAATTGAACAAGTGTCATCCTAAAGCTATGAAGAAGGCATGGATAGCTAAAGGTGAGAAAGAAAACTTCTCACAGAATAATGAGGTGGAGCATGACGATACAAATATAAAAGGTAAGTCAATTGCTTACAATGAATGGGATAATGAGTTGTTTGAAGCATTTAATGATATGTTTATTGAAAATGAGGAATGGAAAGTAGCTATGAAGACTAATATGCAGCAAGGAGAGAGTTCCAAATAGATGGATGATGAGGAAAGGGGAGAGTATGCAGCAAAGCAAACAAGATGGCTTCAAGAAAAGATTGAAGAAAGCAAGGAGAGACAAGGTAAGGGTGTTTCAATTGTATTTGATGAGTATATTGATGAAGAAGTTGATTTATGTGAAGACAAGCTAAGAAAAGAAGAGATAAGAGGTAAGGGGCAAGTAAGCCTTGTGAGTGATCAGCCCAAGTTTGATGAAGATAATAGTGAGATAGATGAGACTTACTAAAGAAACAGTTGAAGATGTTGGAGTAGCTGTTTGATTATTCAAGAGAGATGAAGGAAGGTACAAGCCATGGTGAAGACACCATTGGGAAGAGTAGAACAAGACAAGAGAAAATCAAAGAGACAAGGACAGTTTTAGTCAAAGAACAAGAACATGGAGACAGCCAAGAGGCTTCATGGCCTAAAGATTTTGATTCTAAAGTAGCTTTGAATGTTTTGTATGCAGGTATGAAGGTTGCTGAATTGAAGGACATACATGAGTCATTGGAGAAGCTCATGAACCAAGAAGAACAAAAAAAAGATCTTGAATACATGTATGAAGATAAAGAAGCATGGAAGTGGGAGATGGCAGTTGAGAAAGAGATGAGGAGAAGAACATACCAGAAGAGGAAGAATAGCAAGATGAAAGACAAAGACTATCAAAGACAAGCATTTGCATTGACAACACGACCTTGGAATCCAGGTATACAAGTGAAGGCTAAATCATGGAGGAAGCATCCCATTTGAACTAAGGTTCAAATCTTTTCTAGAGGGAGAGTATGATGCAGGAGCATCTACAAAAGTTTCAAATTCTAGTGTAAAAATTCAAATTTTGGTTTTCCCTCCAAATTGTGAGATTTCAAATTTTCACCTTGAAAGTAAAATGTAATTATCAAAAAGTGAAAGTAAAAAGGTAAAAATTAATGGTTAGATTGTTGAGGAAATAAAGGGGAAATGGTTGAAATTATTTTCAACCTTAGTAAATTGTTAAAACTTAAAAACAGTCTTTTGTTGCCTTAAGCCCAATTTAGGCGTAGAAGTTGGAAGAGAGATTCTTGAAAAGAAAGAAAAACAAAGAAGAATTCATTAAGGAGAAAAAAAAGAGAAGAGAAGAGAGAATGAGAGGGGTGTAGAAGTGAAGAAGGATAGAGAGAAAAATTCCTCTCATTCAAGAGAAAGGAGATAGAATGAAGAGAAGAGGAGAGAAACAGTGAGGGAGGACCTCACTCAAGAGATGTTGAAGGAAAGAGAAGGAGCAAATTTGATTGAAGTCAAGAGAATGAGAGAAGGAGAAAGAAAGGTTTTGAAAGCCATGGATTCTGGTATTAACTTGTAAGTCTTCCAATTGATCTATGAAAGAAAGAAAGAATGTATTTGTTTCATTTATGAATTCTGTAAACAGGCCTATATATATGCATTGGAATGTGTGTGTGAAGGATGGTTATTCATAGCATATTAAGAAAGACTGGTTATTTGGCATGTTGAGGATAATTTTAAACTGGTATTTATGTGAACAAAGGATCTTAAGAACTTTGAATGCTATAAAAAGCCCAAACAGGCCTAAACAAGGTATTCAAGCATCTAAATTACAGCCCACTGCCCAAAGAAAACCCCATGTGAAAATGGTTGCATGATGTTCATAATGGTATGGAGACAGGTATATAAGGTAATTAGAAACCTAAATGAATAAGAAACAGGCTTAGAAATCCCCTTGATATCTCAAAACTTCAACAGTTGGAATTGGCCTGTAGGTGATAGTATACAGGCAAGTTAAGAAAGTTGCATGTTTTGCATAGTAGATGGGTTGATAAGGTCATCTTTGATAAAGCATATGAATGGGGAAGTAATTTAGAGGTTGACATGTTTGTATATCCTCTTTAGAGCCTATTGATTCTTGAAATAGAGGAGAAAACTAAGAACCCTGTTGACTGTTATAAAAATACAGTCAAAAGACACTAAATGGTTAAGCAAAGGAAGGTACAAAGGGTTGATATGAATTTTATGATTATTGGAGAAGGTGTAGGGGGTTAAAAAAGACCCTATAAAAGTGATTAGAACCCTTGAAACTGTCTAGAACACTCCCAGCAAAAATAATAAGCTCTCAGCCTGTGATTGTCATGGGAAAATTCTGAATTAGGTTCAAACCCTCAAAATGAGTTTTAAAGCTTGAAACTCTTGAAACTTTGTAATTTGACCCTTTATGATGTTATAAAACTTTTGGAAGTGGTTTCAAGGTGCCAAATTATGGATAAGTACGGAAAAAGTCAATTGCCAAGTGGAGCCTAGGTGCATGTGAAGGGAAGAGCGTAGGCCAATAGAGGAAAAGTAGATTTCTCCAAAGAAGTACCATAAAAAATGATTGATTAAACTGTAATAAGGTAATGGGTATCTGGAATGATGCATTTTTTTCTTATAAAGTCCGTACATCACTCTGGACAAGGGGTTTTGCACTAAAGGAGGGCTAATTGGAACAGGGCCTAAAGAAGAAAGTACAATTCCGTACAAAGCAACCTCATGATATTTTTAATTATGTTATATAAAGGCTTAATGGGTATCCATAAATGGTCTTAATTTCATTATTGAGTCTACCTATAAATAGTTATGGCCAATAAACAGGGAAAATAGGGCTACAAGGAATGCTTGAACTAAATAGGCCTGTATATGAAGTTAGCTCACAGTTGATGGTTACAGAGTTGTGTAAGATCAGTTTCATCAGGATTGGTACTAGATGAGGAATGACTTGTGGTTGGCTAATGTTAGGGAATTAGGGAGAATAATTGCTTACATGAACCAAAGGACAAAGTCCTTAGATGGTAATGATATGGTGTTATGGGGCTTGATGGCTTGTATAATCAAAAGGAGGGTTACGGGTAGTCGATGATTGGATAAAAAAAGGACATCATGAAACTTGATTATTTTCACAAGCAAAAGCATCTAAGTCTTCCTCATAAACCATATCATCCCAAGTGTGAGTTGACTCATAAGCTAGTTCTTGACTATATTCCACG
Organism: Torreya grandis; assembly: GCA_037957365.1. Taxonomy (NCBI): domain Eukaryota; kingdom Viridiplantae; phylum Streptophyta; class Pinopsida; order Cupressales; family Taxaceae; genus Torreya; species Torreya grandis. The sequence goes on along the minus strand of JARHVA010004325.1, from coordinate 640,878 downwards.
TACTGATTATTATAAAGAAGGTATGGATTCATATCCCAAACAACATTATCTATAGTTGGGTCTTTAAATTTCTCTTCACAATCCTCCTCATACCAATCAAGGTCTTGATTTTGATCATAATTTACTTCGTGACTTTGTTCCCATGAATGATTAATATGAGGCAAATAGAAATCTATCTCACAAACATATTAGCATCAATGGGGTCTTGAAAAAAGCCATAAAAGTCATTTAGTGTGGCTATTCTATCATAAGGTAGATTTTAGGTGACTCTACCATAAGTGTAGTGAGACATATCTGTGTAAATGATGAAAGCTTCAAAACAAAAAGGCTTAGAGTTCTACAAACTTTGAAAAACTATGTCTAAAGGACAAATGGTTCAAACTTGGTCTAACTTGGTCAAAATGTGGAGTTGTATCTCCTAATGTGGTTTGAAAGTGGAGCTGTATCTCCAAAATGATTTGTGTTAAGACTTGGCATAAAATAACCTAACATCAAATGTCTAACGTCAAATGTCATACGCAGAAAAGGTCAAGTGTCTGAATAAAAACTAGGATGTCAAAGGTCTAGGTCAAAGTGTTTCAAACAAGGTCTAAACTAGGAAAGGGAAAATTTGAGTTGTTAGGTATTTTTTCCAAACATGGAGTTAAAATTTAGGCTCAAAAATATAGGCATGCTAGGACTTTTGGCCAAACGACATCAAAATATAGACTTGAAACAAAGGTTGATGTGATTTGATTTAATCTAACAAGTTTAGAAAAAACTTTAACATAGACCTGGCACATGGAATCAAACATAAACATGATAAATTTTCATAAGGCATAATATAAAAGGCTGTTTTAAAAAATATATGTTCTCCCAAATAAAGGCACTAATAATGATGAGGATAGGCATTAAACAAACAAACCATCAATAGATTTCAATTTTGGGTAATCAATTAATCAAAGTTATGTGACTTGAAATATAAAGATCTATGTATCAGCCCCACAAATTGAGGCCTAAATATAAATAAATAGATTTTTAGATCCAAACTTAACAAGGTTAATTTAAAACTCAACATTAAAAACTAGGATTTGACCAAACAAGTTAGACAAGATTGGACAACATGACGACACAAGATGAAGGTCCAAATGGTATACACAAAGTGGTTTGAAACAAATGGTTTTGATACAATGGTAAACTAGTTTTGAAACAAATTAAGTAGCCTAATGATGTAATCATGCTTGAATAATGTGGTCAATGTTATGTTTCAAAGACTCAAAGGTAAAATGGTTTGACATGATTTGGGTAGCATAATGCTACCCTTTGCAACTCAAATGATACACACACAAACAAGTTTAGAAAAAATTTCAAGGCACAAGTGTGGTGTAAAATGGCCAGCATAATGCCTCTTTAGACAAAAGAGTGATGTATAGACAAATTGGTTTTGACATGGCTTTATGACCAAACAAACAAGTTTTAGTTTCAAAACATATCAAATAAAAATGATAAAAATACACTAAGTATAATCATCCAAATCCTAGCAAGGGTATGGAAAAATAGGGTTGACTAAAACTAGCAAGTTTCAAATATCTCTAGGGGAATCAATTACACAATGACTTTTATGCCAAAAAATGTAAAAGAAAATCACAAATTTTGGGTCTGTATCACTTGGCTTATTGCAAAAAGGTCTAGTCCTTTTTGCAACCACTACATCTTGCTATTTTCTTAGTGTAGTGTGATGTCCAAAGTGCCACTACATCCCATGTACAACTCTAAAAGAGTCAAATGAAGTCAATTCCAGGAGGTGAAACCCCAGGTCAAAGCTTCCCTAAACAACTCATGGGAGGTAATGACCTCTCTTTTGCAAGCCAAGTTTGCATGAAAATAAAATACCAATAGAAATACTTTAAGGTCATTTTCAAGATCACCCAAACTTTGATGAGTTTTTGGGGAGTGATTTAGATGAATTTATTTCTAAGCCTTGGACTAGGCTATTTACAATAGGAATGGAAATTTTGATTCCAAGGGTTCCCTAAAGGGGATACATGGAAGAGCATACACACAACATCCCTCTTCTTGCCAAATAAAAATTAGATCAAACAACTATTGCAAGCAAAAATTGACAAGTGTGTTCAATTTGAAACCCAAATGAAATGTTTGGTGGTGTTCATTTGACCCCTTGGTCTTAGTTGTAAACTTTGAAAACATTCACCAAAAACATCTAAAAATTCCTTGTTAAACACCAAAACAAAGTTCCTAATCAAATTTTAAGCATGAAAAAGTGATTTAAACATGTTTTGAGTAAAAATCTCACTTGGTCTTGAAAAAAAATTATTAGCATGTCCTTTAGCTTTGAAGCCCTTTTGAATTTGAAACAATAAAATTTGGAAAAAGAGGTCTTAGGTCTATTTTTTAAAAACACAGTGACTGACATTGGTTAATACCATTGATGTCAGTTACAACTGAGTCTAATTGATGTCAATTCTATTGACTGACATTAATTAAGCCAAGTAATCGATGTCAGTATTTTTGCCAACGTAGGTTACTATGTAATAATCATGGCAACCAAAAATGAAAAAATAAAGTTTTAGATTATGATAAAAGCAGGTTTTGAAGGGAACCTGAAACCCTTTAACAGAATCAAAAAAGATAAAGCATTAACAACCACCAGGAAAATCAGTCCTAAAACCTACTGAAGAGTAGCATCAAAATTAGGTTTTACAGGGACATCATCAATATCCAGTTTATGAATACTATTCAGCCCCCTAATATTCCAAGTAATGATTTTCATATCTATTTTTTAGGGGTAAAATCCAGAATAGTTGCCTGCCTACCATCATAAATATTCTGCATACTTTATAACTCTCTGGTTTTCTTAGTAGATCTTCTTCCAGGTTTGTCCAGGGAACCAACATCCGGTTTCACCTTAGAATGTTGTTCAGCTCTTTTTCCAGATTTATTCAGAGTAGAAGCAAGAGGTTTTGCCTTAGTTTGCTGATCTATTTTGCTACTTCTAGTTTCTACCCCCTTAGTATTGATCTTTTTTTCAGCCCTTTTTCTTTGGTTTAGTTTATGCTTTGAGTTTTCTCCATTATCTTTCACAACTTCTTGGGGAGGAGGCTCATCCAAAGGAAAGTCATTATCAGCCTGAGATAACACCTGGATCTCCCTGGATTGAGAAAAAAGAAGATCTCCCTCCTTTGATTTATTTCCAGCTTCATCCAATAATTCACCTTCCTCTAGCACAATTTTGTCGTCTACATCTCTCCATCGATCTTCTATCCTTTGATAGAAAATGATTTGTTTTGATAGATCTGTCAGATCATCTATTCTTTGTTTAGGTATTATGGTATTTGATTGCAACCATGTCCTTCTTTCTCAGAGTTTACTTTCTCAAAAGAAGGCTCTTTATCCACCTCAGCATGTGGAGCATTAGAATCTTCAAAAGAAGGCTCTTTATCTGCCTCAGCATGTGGACCTTTAGAATCTTCATTATTCTTTTGTTCTTGGCGATGATCTTCTTTGGGTTTCCATACTTTATTTTGATATACCTTGGTCTTTTTCCCATCTAAAACACTACTAGGATGATTTTTACTTTTGGAGGGATAGTTTTTAACCAGATGCCCCTATTTCTTACAAGCATAGCAATAGTTGGGCAAATATTCAAAAAAAAATTCTTGAGTTTTTTTACCAAGCTTGGATATTAGTTGCACCTTTTTTGGGAGATGATTCAGGTCCGCCACTTTAACACAAAGTCTGGCACTTTAAAGTTTGGTTTTATAATCCATAGAATTATCCAATGCCACAAGTTCACCAAAAGAACTGGCAATACCTTTAAAAATGTCCTCATGCAAAAATTCGAAAGGGAGACCAAGAAGTCTAGCCCAAATGGGAGTGATTAAGAAAAAAAGAATATGAGAGATCCATGTTAGGCTCCCATTTTTTAATAGTGAGAGAGCATTTACCAAAAGACCACGGTCCTCCACAAAGAACCGTATTCATGTCTTCCTTATAGTTGAAGATAAATGAGAAGAAACCATTTGACATTGGTGCAATATCTACCTCTCCTCGAATAACCCATTTCCTTTTAACCATTTTTCTAAGAGATTCTAGATCTAGTCTTGCTCCTAAAAATTTTCCCACTAGGGTGAAATCCATGGAGGACACAGAAAAATTGACTAAAGGATCTGGAATAAAAACTTGAAACTCACCTTTCTCCCAGCAAGACTTAGCAGTCACCGGCGGGAAAAAAGATTTTCCAGTAGGTTTCTTACCAAACAAAGATGACCAAGTCCTTCATTTTGAGAACCCTAACTTCAGCCCTTCTGAGGACTTTTCCTTGTTAGAATCAACATTATCTTTCTCCTTTTCAAGATCCTGCCCCAACACATGAAAAGCGGAAGGGGAATCCAATGGGGGGACACGGACCCCATAAAAAGGATCAAATACGCATGAAGACTTTCCATTATCCACATCGACAAAATATTCTAACCCAACATTCTTCTCAACACTCCCTACAGTTCTTCCAGGGTCTGTACCTCCTGCTAGATTCTCGTCGACCAGTTTCCTACCTACCTGCGAACCAGCTAATTCAAATTTTGAAAGAGTGCCCATAGAGGGTCTGTAATATTGTTGCACATAATTAACATAGTTTCATCAATACTATGATTTATAAAAGTGTTAGAATGAAAAAATAAAGTTAAAAACTCAATTTTCAAGAGTTTTAAGATCTCAAATAAGGTTTTTAAAGTTGTAAAAGGATGTCCTTCATGTGTAGGATACATCTAGTCGCACTGGGCATGCCATTATGTGATCTAGGAATTTGACTCAAGAGAAGATGGTTATTATGGTGTTAGTTCTAAAATGAAAATAAAGTGAAATAAATACACTAATAGAATAACATCTCTAGGCCTAGACACTAGGGAGAGCTTAGTTAAAAAAATCAAATGACAAACACAACTAAAATACAAGGAATGAAAACATAAGAATTCCTTTCACCTTCCTTGGATGCTCCAAATGCCTTTGTAATGGTGGCTTGCTCAGCTTGTGCTTCAAGAGGTCTTCTTCAATGGAGTGTGGCTACCTTCATCTCCTCTTGGCACCTTTAGCTTGTGGCTTGGCTTGGTTTGGAATCAATTTGGAATTATAATACTAGTTTCTTGAAGCTTTTGGAACCAATCCTGCATTATAGCTTTGCAAAAATTAAGCTTAAAAATGATGTTGTGAGGCCTCCTATTTATAGATTTTTGGATTTGATCAGAATCAACCTGAACCATCCATCTCAATATTGAGATGTGTGGCTAAGGATTAATTCAATTTTTTTAATTAAGTTTGTAATTATCCTCATCATGGCATTGGAATAAGGGGCAATTAAGAGGAATGGAGGGCATCATGAAAGGCATTGATGAGTCATGGGAGGCATAAATCCTAATATTTGTGGCATTTATGGCCTAGGGATGTCTTCCCAAGAAATGAGGTCACTTGATGATGTAGATATTTAATATTCATTTCTAAAGACAACTATTCCATAAATTTCCATGGATTTATTAATTAGTCCCTTTATTTGGGTTAATTAGCTCTTAAGCATGGTTAAGCACTTTATGCACAAATTATCCAAATTGATCAGAATGCCTTGTTATTGGTCCAAAATTTGACTAGATTAGAATTAGAAGGTCATGTCAGATGCATTGGAACCATATTCCCATTTAGGATGTTACCAACAACAAATAACAAAGGCACATGTTTTGTGTAGAATATTTGAAAGGAAAGATCAATCTAGAGTACTAAGGTGCAAATTTGACATTTTGACTTGAAATGATCTGATCAAAGTTATCTATCCCATAAATTAAATTACCCCATTTAGGGATACCATGGTCAAAATTGGCACTTGAATATGTTAGTTTCACATCATTTATAATGCTTTAGTGTTTTTAGGACAAATTGTGCATTTTCGGTAGAAATTGGTCAAAAGCCTAGTTGGATGTTATCAACAACTAGTTTTAGGTGTCTATAGGAGCTAACTAAAATATGCCACATATTCATTAGGTGGCCATCTGAACATGTTTATAAAAAATGTGACCATGATGATAGGCAAGACAAACATACACTATAAGTGAAAACCAATCTTAGATCATTAGTTTTCACACAGTCACAATATTTATGAAAGTCTAAAAACTTCTAAACTTTACTTCACAATCACTGGTCTATCTTTTCCTTTTGTATTAGATCCAAAAGATTTATTTCACTTTTATATAGATCTACTAAAAATGCTTGGTATCTAAAATGTGGCCCTAGTTCACTTTCAAGCTCGACTCTTTGTCATTTACTTTGCCTAGGTCAAAACTAACCTATTCAACTTTTGTCAAAATATCCCAAGCTTAATTTTGCTTATTTAATGTCGATTACCAAATCAGATCATCTAAATCTTTCCTAACTATCTTTATTTTTATTGGCTTCATAGATACATTGACTTATTGATTTTACCTCACTCCATTGATTTGTCTATTTATGGATGCCCATGAGCTGTCGATCTTATACCAATTTAATGTGCTTGTGCCACTTGTCATACATGAATTTTTTTATTTATATGCTCTAACCTCTTTAATCTCTAGTCATCATTATATCTGAATGCTTGATCAAATGCCAACCATTAATTTTTTAGGACCCACTATTTGAAATCTAATGGCTAGTTCATGATATTAAAATTGACGTCCTCACTCCTATCAAATAAAATTCATGCTACCATCATTGACATTCACATGACCATAAAATTTAAACTCAAATGGATTTCCTTTTCTTTGTCTAAAACTTGACATCTGTGCAACCATCTTCCATTATTTGATCAGCTTTGAAGATTTAAATCTTAAAGTGCAAGAATCATAGAGGGACCAAATCTTTAGGAGATGTTCATGATGTCTAAAGGAATAAACTAATTTGACCCACTAACTAAGTGAGGCTTATGAGTGAAGATAAAAAATATAAAATTTGAATGGTTCATTCATGCTCACATGACATCCTAGTGACAGTCTAGTTTATTTGTCGAAGTATGGGAAACTTAGTGAAATTGCCTGAGAAGCCAAATTTGAAAATGCACATCTACTACCTCACATTGGTGGATGACCTAAAAATTAGGACCAAACTGAGAAAACCCATGTGATCATTTTCTCTAAAAACTATCAAATGTATGAGATCTAATGCTATAAAATTGCCCACTTGGCTCTATTTGAACTCTTGTGAAAATGGCTAATTGTATAAATTTAGTAGATTTTGTTTGATATGGAAACATTAGACCTTAATATATTTTTATGTGCTTTATAGGATGGGTTAAAACTTGGCACATATGTCCTAAGCACAACAATGAATATACCCATGTAACCAATTTTTCTTGACTCAAGTAGTGTGATTTAGAGTACAAACAACTATTTCTTGTGGAACTTTTGTTGGACATTTTTTTAGGGAATTTTCCTTGAAAATGAACCCTTCAAAAACCTTGAACTAGACCATTTTCCCAAGAAACAAGCATTCAATAAAATTGTTTAGGGCACTTTTCTTGAAATATCCTTTGGGAATTTGTTTGGGGAACTATTAGTCTAAAGAAAATACCCTTTGGAAAAATGTATAGGACCATTTCATTGGAAACTAACCTTTTGGGACTTTTAAAAATGGACCTCTTTGTTGAAGACTCATCCTTCAAAAAAATTATTCGGATAATTTTATTGAAAGAAATAGGTCTTTATCTTTTACTTCAAAAATTTTGTCTAAAAGGATTCATGCCTTTGGAAACTTTGCCTTAAATAATTTGTTTGAAATAATTCAATAGTTAGCCCAAAAAGGGTCTCAAAAGAAATTAGATTAGAAAAATAAAAGCCTAAAATAATTTTCATAAAATAATGAACACTTAGTCAAATAAAAGGTCTGAAAGAATTGAAGTAAAGACTTAGTCCAAAAAGGGTTTTATACTTAGCTTTTACTTAAACTGCACTTGAAATGTTTCTTGATCCTTAAAGGCTCAAACATTATTAAAAATTGTTCAGATACCTACTCTTTGTAGCTATAGAAAAGAAGATCCTACTCCTTCCACTGAAATCTTGGACTAGGCATAATTTTGGTATGTAGGCCAAATTTGGTCAATAGTTAGTTTGTTAATTCGAACATTACTCATATATTTTATAATTTGGTATGTTTTTAATCTTTTATAGTAAATGGGAGGTTTATAAGGATAAATTGATATTGCCAACCCTATTATATGGGGAATATTTTTGGCATATATTTGTATATAAGTAAATTTTTGTAACCTCATGAAAGTTGATGGAATAATAATATAATTCTTTTGTATTATAAATATGCTAGATATAAAAATGACAAAGAAGTGATGTACTCAATTTTTTCTAATGCTAATGTAGTTATGGATCTAGAAAAGGTTGAAAGTAAGTGTGAAGTAGATTTTGGATGAGTTGTCAGATTTTAGATATGATGCCTTTGGATCTCTAGATAGTAATATTAGTTTGGGATGGTTGCATCAATACAACTATCTAGGTTCAATGCTAGTATCCTATACTAAAAATATATTAAAATAAGATGTGACCACTTGAATTTTTTGGGTTTTATTTCACCTTTAATATAGTGCATTCAAATCTGGGTTATGGATAGTCACTACTTGTGAAATGGTAACACCCTATATTTCCATCTTCAATATGAACTTGGGGAAAATGGGTTAGTGGGAACATGATGTTGAGCTAACCCCAATAAACCCACTATCAAAGGACACTACCTATATATCCAATACTCTAAAGAGGACCTCAAACTAATATAGTTATTCCCTATGTGTTGTCTTGTGTGTGAATCATATAATGTGTGTAAAGTAAGTACAATAGTGACCTAGTTTATAACTTAAAAAATTAAGATCTTGGGTTACTCCTTCATTAATTTAGACCTATAGATATGTAGTCCCTATGACTGGTATGGAAATATGAATAAATAGGGAAGCTTTGATCAATTGAATGCTTTTTGAATTTTCTTTAATATTTTTGCTATGTATTTATAGGTGAGGAATGGATGAGAGTTGATCTTGTATTTATATCAATCCTTTTGGAGTAATAAATCACATTAAATCACTTAGACTGACCATTGGGATACATTTTATATGTAATTTGGATGACTTTAGGGCACTAGACACTTATGTTAGGGTAAGATCGTAACATCGATGCTACTATCTAACCCAAACATTAGTGTTTAGGGAGCATGAGATTTAAAACTTACATAAATGAAAGATAAGTACATATAAATCATTCTCGGCAAGAAATATTACCTGGTCATCAATATAATATTGGTCAAACCAAGAGATATAGGCTAAGGAGAACAAAGATAGAGCACATGTGAGACTTGTATAAGTGGGAAAAGTAGATAAATGAGAGGAACAACCAAGGTCTGAGTTTTTCAAGTGTATAATACTGAAGTGCTATATAATCAAAAAATATTGTCTAAATTTATCCCCCTTTAATCTAGTGATAAAATTACTATTTTAAAGGAAAAGAATGTGTATCTAGGTATATATACATACATTATTTTTTCATGTGCCCAACTTGAGTGCTTTCTTAATGACTGAATTACAATTAAGAGCATGTTATAGTATAAAATTAGAGAATATAATTTGGGTTTAAAGTACTTGAAATAGATTGAAATTTAAAGATAAATTTTTATGAGTACACTTATGTGTTGATGTAACCACATTGCCTATTGACAAGTTATTTTGGAAAAAGACGTATCATTACAAGGCTCTAAAAACTAAGATTACGATAAATATAGATAAATATTTAAATTTCATATATAAAAGGAGATATAGATATAGATAGATAGAGATAGAGATAGATAGAGATAGAGATAGAGAGAGAGGCCCATGTCTCCAACTTTGGATCAAAAGTGAGTTTCCACTTGAAAAGTAAGATTAGTTCAACCATGCAACCCAATGATATTTATAACTTGGTGAGGATGGATGATCAATTTCAACATGAAAACTTGGAAATATTGATTTATTTGATCACCTCAACCATACCAAAATGTGAATCAATTACTATGGTATATTGTCTCAATAAAAATATGTAAAAGTCCATGGGGAATCAGTATAAAGAAGTTGTGATACGATAATAGTCTATAAAATATTTTTGGAATTTGAATATGATTTAGATTTTTAAATATTAAGAACATGTTTCATAATATATTTACCTTAGATATGTATCATGTTAAAATTATGTATAACAATAATATCAATGTATAGAATTTTACCACAACTATGAACTTGGATTATATAACCATGTGCTTTGACTAACTTAGATAATTGTGTAAGTGTGGATAAAATGATTAAAAATAATACCTCCAATACATATGTATAATTATAAAAAATGATATAGGTACCAATATGTAGGACACATTTACAAAACATGCCCCCATTGTAAATTGGAGATGCTAAATATTGAATAGGTGTGGAGAAAATGCTTCCAAAACATGCCCCCACTAAATTTGAGAACTATAAATATGTGAAATCCATGCCCATATGACATTACCCCATTGATTTTTAAAACTAATATAAGTACCACATAATGAATGAATGTGGAGAACATGCTTCCAATGTATACCCCCACTGAATCTAAGAAACTGATATAAGTACCATATATTGAATGAGTGTGGAGAACATGATTCCAAAGCATGCCCCCACTATAATATGGAAACTATGAAAGTTTGAATAACATGTATCTATAAAATTCCCCCACTAATACTCACTCCTTTTTATGTGAGGTAAAAATATGAGCTGGTAGTTACCTCATCTCAAAAGGATAAGACAACTATATACTCTATGAATGTAACCATTTGGCATATAGAAGGAACATGTCTAGGTAAATATATCATTAAAGTGCATAGAACCAATGTGATCACATGTAGGCCTAATATTCATGTTAAATATTATGGCAATGTCTAGATAGTAATAGTATAAGTTTAAGAAGCAAACAAACACACACATAATAGCATTCAAAAATAAGTCAAAAGGCAAGGGTCCAAGGAGACCATAAAAAATGGGTATGATCAAATACCACATAATCGAAGGGACATGAATTATTTAAATATATATAAAGACAAAAATGACATATTAAAATTTACATATAACAAAAAATGACATATGAAAATGTCAATGAAAACATACATAGGCACAAGGGCTACAAGCAAAAGAACATATTCAAATGATCGAAAAAGAATATAAGACTATAAGATTTGGGTAATATATCCTACACAATATTGTAAGACCTATAGGATGAAATATTATTCCATAGAATGAAATTGAAGAATAAAATGTATTCTATCAATGAATGTAAAAATCATGCAACAAAAATGTAATGGAATGCAATTAATTCAAGTGGAATAAATGGTTCCACATTACTCCACATTATATATTTTACATTACAATATTTCCCATTACAAATGAAATAATAGAGTGCTCAATATATATGAAAGAGAGAGTGAGGTGGATAATCCATAGTGGGTATGTCAACACTATGTGTACACACCAAAGTGGGGGACAAAGTGGTAAACAATGCATAGTGGAGTGTGGTCCAATCATAGTGGAGTGAATAGATTTTGCACTAAATACATGTACAAATAATTAATCATATAATTATTCACTAAACATATGTGCACACTATAAATTCCTAAGTGAGATTAAAGTGAATAATCATTAAAAAAACCCTAAGGTAAGACCAATTTGAGTGATAACCATTTTTACACCAGAACCCCCCTTAAGTGTAACATAAGAGGAAAACAAATTAAACATATGTAAAAAATAATAGGTGATAAAAACAAATATTGATAAGGTACCCATGTATAAAATTATTCCCTTGATCACAAGAGAGAAAGAAAAAACCCATAGAAACAACTCCCCCTATGAGAAGATGAAGGAAGAAGTTCATGTGACTCTCCCCAAAGTAGTGCTAAAGCCAAGTGTCCCTATGGATGCCAATCCATATTACCAAAATGCATGGATGTCAAATAACTACAACTTCCAAGTGATGTAGGAAATGGTGGTAAATACATAGATCACTCAAATTAAAAACTGGATGTCAAGGTAATAGGTAGTGAAATAAAATCAAGGAAGCATTGCCTAAACACCCCCCTCAATGCTAAAGTGGGAGTAGCTAATAATGCATGCCGCTATTGATTGAGATGGAAAAAAGTGGTGACAAGTGAACATAAATATGGTGTCATTGAATAAAGGCCATCAAACTTTGAATAAAGACTTCAAAGTGCAATGGATCCATAAAAATGATGGAAAAACTATCCCAAAAACTTGATCAAAAACTAAAATAATGCCAACAAGTACTTAAATGCAAGATATGTATGAGTGGATGCAACCACAACCCAAACATCATACTATGAATACTACAGTCATTCTAAAACTATTAGAGTCTAGTGATAGATGTGAGAGATTACAAATATACAATCAATGAAAACACAATTGAAATATAAGCCACTGAGACAAAAACTGGTCATGATATGGGTTTCAACATATAAGTGCATGATAACATACCCATTTACAATGGAGGAGTAATTTTTTTTGTAATGCTAAAAATTATAAAAAAAACTCAAGGCACTAATAAAGAGACCTTGAAATGTCTCCATTGAAGAATGCAAGGTGCTAGTAAAGGGGCTTTGAAGAGACATGGAATCTACAAAAATGTGTTTAATGAAGGATGGTCTAATAGAATGTATACTAAGTACTAACATTGATTTAGAAAAATATAAGTTTTTCTGTGAGGAGGTCTAACCACCTATTATACCAAGCCTTACCTACTAAGCTTCATCAATGAAAGGATGTATTGTATAGGGTAGTGGTACTTACCACCATGGGTGACCAAGGCTATGTGTGAAATTTTCTTTTTGGCATGATAGAAAATTATCATAAAAACTTGAAGTACAATTTTATTTTTGTCATGATAAAAAAACACATAAAAAAATCAAGGCATAATTTTATTTTTGAGTGAGAAAAAACTAAAAAAAAATATCATTGTGCAATTTTATTTTTATGAGAGAAAAAACTGTGAAAAAATCTTTTTTTGATATATGTGGGAAAAAATAATTAAAAAATCACATTTTTTTAGTGGTGAGAAAAAATAATAAAAATCTTGCATTTTTTCAAAACTTAAAAAAATTATATTTTTTTTATAAATATAAGTTAGTAAAAGTATGATAATTTTTGAGTTACTAAATTAAATTTATAATTTTAAACTATTTTATAAATCTAAAAACCAAGCACACAAGACCCCAAAAAAATTTAGCACAATTATTTATAGTTAGATAGTTGTGTGAAGAAGAACAAACATATTTTTTCATAAAAAACTTAAATATACATTTCTAAATGGTCGATTTGGCTTCAAATGTATAAATATCACAAAATAAGAGGTATATTTGAATTTCTTAGACACCCTAGATGTAATGGATAACTTATATTTTCTCCATGAAGCTCTGAAAATGTGCCTTCAATAAAAAACATGCAAATAATAAACCCTCCTAGAAACTAGAATTTCTTACATACCTTTCTGATTCTCATGACCAATCAAAGAAGATGCAAGAGAAGAACATACTTAGTATGGAAATAATATATCCTAAGAGGCTACCCAAAGTATCTTCACTCACTTTGATACTATGTAATATTTGGATAATATAGCCTACACATGATTAGAGGAAGCACTCTTATGCTAGAGAATGAACTTTAAGAATAAACTATATTGTATCAAGGAATGTAAAATCATGCAACATAAATGCAATGGAATGGAAGTTATTCAATTGGAATCAATGGTTCCAAATTAATACATATTATATATTTTACATTACATTCTTTTAAGTTACGAATGCACTACTAGAGTGCTTAATATATAGGAAATAAAGAGTGGGGTAGACAACCCATAATGGGTATGTAAACACTATGTGCACACACCAAAGTGGGGGAAAAAGTGGTATACAACCCATAGTGGAGTGTGTTCCACTCATAATGGAGTGACTATATTGTATACTAAACATACATGCACATAATTAACCATCTAATTATGCACTAAACATATGTGCACACTATTAAGTCCTAAGTAAGCTTAAAGTGAAGAAGTGTGAAAAGAACCCAAAGGAAAAACTAGTTTATATGAGAAACCTTTTCTCACCAATAAAGACCTCAAGGAAATGTATAAAATAAAGTATAAACAAACATCATAAACATGTCATAGTATACCATGGATCCAATGTGTTAGGAAAAGTATGTCAAGTTTATAGCATATCAAGTACTCTATGAAAGATATAATCATGGATAATAATCATGTGTAAGTACATATGTAATCTCAATAATGATAATGTAGAGTTATCATCGAATCATATAACCTGTGTGTATCAATATCAAAGAAACACATGTCCCCAAAGAGGAATGTATCATGTGTTTGTGTACTTATGTATCACATTCAAGTAGAAGAGTGACACATATGTGTATGTGAGATTAACTTAGTATATCATCCATAAATATGGAAGTGACACTTGGATTCCAAGGATCTAATAGAACATGTAATGTGTCGAAAGTGTTTTTGGAGTTTGATTTTTTTTAATTTTTTTTGGTATTTTTGGATTTTTTTTAATAGGAAGAATCATCCTATGATGCCATCCGATGGATGGTCATAGATATATCCCCCCACTATGAACCTTACAACCTTAAGTTGGATCTTTTAAATTATTTTCATCATGATTAGATAGGTTGAAAATGAACATAGCATGTTACTCCTCATGTTTTCCATGTGTAGTATAAGATGCATTGTTATCATTTGAAATATGTATTAAGTTACCTTCATGAAGAAAGGAAATAACTTTTTGATTTTTATTAAAACTTTCTTCCATTTGATATAGCTAGAGAGTTCCTAGGGTAAACTCATATGGATATATGGAAAGCATAAACTAAACCTATGTTTGGACAACTTAAGGACTACAATAAATTGGTATTATTATGTTTCCTAAGGAGTCTTTCCATCCTCCTTTATTTTTTAAGTTTGTTAGATTGAATCCTATTTATTGTAATCATATTAAATTACAAGTAGTTTTTTATTGTGTAGGATCAATACGGTTATGCCAAAAATAAGCACCACCCATGTATAAGGTAATTGTTAAATTTTGTTGGCATGAATGATTTTTATTTTATTCACTTTTATATTCTTGCATAATATGTGAACCTTGGATTGGCCCCATATTGAGTAACATTTATGAAATGGTCATATAAAAATTATGAATACCCCATTTTTGCTCATAATGTTCCTTAAGTATGGTATCTTCATCCTTTACGTGAGAGATAATGCTTTTGTATTTGAAAGGAGATATGTTAAGTTTTTTGAACGAGTAATTTTTAAGGAAGCATATCGATGCACATCATTATGTAAATGTGTAAATGATTTATATTTTTTATGCAATTTCATTTAATTTAATTGAGAAAAAAGGCCTATATTAAAGATAAATTGCAATTCTAAATTTGAGAGTCTAAATACTAGATCATATGATATACTTTTCAATTGAATGGTATAATATTGAAGGGACTAATCATCACATTGTTTAAAATTCTAAAAATGTTCTAAGGTAAGTTTTGGCACCCTATGGATATTTAAATCCATGAATAATGCATCTTTTAATTGTAATAAAATGCTTAAGTAACCCTTTGGTAGACTATAGAACCAATTTTTAGCCTCATCAGATATACTCATATGGAAAAGTTTTAGCAATAATTTTTCATCTTGTACCCATTGACCAAAATAATGTACATAGCTAATCATGTGGTTGAATGGGTACTTATTTTTAAAAAATAGAGGTAAATTTGGTAATTAAAAATATTGTGTTCAAGTATACATTGAACAAGAGGTTGATTATTGAATGGGGTAACATGTGCATTATAATTATGGAAAGCCATTTGCATTTGGAGTATACAATTTTTTTTTGAAGGTCCCCAATAGTGGTCACCATAGAAATTAAATATTTGATGGGGATAGAGGTTTTTTTCATAGGTTTTATCATTTATTGTAACCAAACACCTATTTTTATTTTAGGCCAACTAAACATGTACATTTTACCAAAATAGTGGGTACATATGACCAAGAAGTTACTTCATTTGATCATCAAACATTCTGACAACTACATAAATAGATTATGGATGATGTGAAAAAAAATAATAAGGGTGTAATGTCATCAATAAAATTTATTAAAACCCCCAAAATTCCCACATTTCCAAACAATATCCTTTTATTCAAGGGTGATAATTTTTCCTACCTTCATTTAAAACAAATTCCATATCAAAAAATGTGTCCTTACCAAAATTTTCCAAAGCTAAAATTATTATACCATTACCAAAGGAAAATGAAACACATTATTTAAATGGTATAAGTTATTCAAATGATATACCAAATGTACCAAAGTTCAAATATCTCATACCATTACTAAAATATTAAAAATTTAGTGATAACAAACTTTCACTTATTATACATAAGGATGATGATACTCATATGATTAGATTCAAAAGAGGTGGCGGGTTGAAGCCAATGATAACACTTATTACAAAAACATCTATCCCCATAAAATATCTAATGTCTATGATGACCACTTTTAGGGACCTTAAAAATTAAGTTTATATACTCCAAATGCAAATGTATTTCCATAATAATAATGCACATGTTAACCCATTCAATAATCAACCTCTTGCATAATTTATACTTTAATATCCTTACCCAAAATATTTTGAATTACCAAATTTACCTCTATTTTTGATAAACACAAATCCATTCAACCACATGATTAGATATATACATAGTTTTGGTCAATGGGCACATGATGACAAAGTATTGCTAAATGTTTTCCATATGGGTATTTATGATGAGGCTTAAAATTGGTTATATAGTCTAACAAAGGGTTCCTTAATAATTTTATTACAATTATAATATGAATTGTTCATGGATTTAAATATACACAATGTTTCAAAACTTACATTATAAATTTTTTACAATTTCAAACAATTTGACGATGAGTACCTTCAAGATTATACTAATCAATTAAAAAGTACATCATATGAGATAGAATTTAGACCCTTAGTTTTGGAATTGTAATTTATATTTAGTATATGCATTCTTTCCCCATTAAAGGAAATAACATTGCATAAACAATATGAATCATTTAACCATTTACATAATGATGTGCATAAATATGCTTCCTTCATAATTACTCATTCAAAAAAACTTAAAATATCTCCTTCCAAATACAAAATCTTTATCCCTCACATAAAGTATGGAGATATTTTACCCATGGAACATTAATATAAAAATGTGTGTTCCTAATTTTTATATGACTAGTTCGCAAATGTTACTCAACATGGGACCAATCCAAGGTCCACATATTATACAATAATCTCAAAGTAAACAACACAAAAAGTATCCACACTAACAAGATTTAAAAATTACCTTATACATGGGTGGTGCTTATTTTTGGCATAACCATATTGATCCTACATAAGAATAAACTTATTGAAATATAAGATGCTTATAATAAATGAGATTTAATCTAACAAACTTAAAAAACAAAGGCTATTGGAAATACCCTTTAATAAATATAAAAATACGAATTTCTTATGGTCCTAATTTAATTTAAACACATGTTTGGGTTATACCTACCACATCTCCATATGCCTTTACCCTAAGAACTTTTGGGCTATACCGAATGGAAGGAAAAATTGATACAAATCAGCAAGGTATTTACTTTACTCACAAATTCAAATTAATACATATTTAAAATGATAATATTACATCTAATACAAAATAAAAACATGAGGAGGAACATGCTATGTACTTTTTCAACCTATCTAATCATGATGCAAACAATATAAAAGATCCAACTTAAGGTTATACGGTTCTATTATAGCATAGAATTGCACCCTTATGGGAGATTTTTTAAGGCTTTCTCACTCATAGCTAAAATATTAGATCAACCTTAGGTTGTGGGTATCATGTAATGAGGTTGAACCTCTAGGTAAGGCTGACTTCCTCTTGGTATATCACCTAGACTAATACTTTTTCTTGTAAAAGGTATAGAAAGGGAGTATAGGATGACTAAGAACACTAAAAATGTGATTAAAAAAATAAAATTACACTCTAATAATCTTGAAACAAATAATAATTTAGCATAATATAATATTTGATCATATTAACCCCACAAACTAGCTAATTTGCATAAGTATTTCTTAAACTAGGCTCACTAAGCAATAAATGAAACAAAAATGAGTTCTAAAACTCACACTAAACATCCATTAATGGTGGAAAAAGATCAATTTTAGACCTGAAAATATCTTGAAAACACCTAAAAAGAGGAAATAATGAAGGACAATAAACATGGAAGAATACTTCTTCATAAATCCATCATACACAAGCTTGCTAAACACAAGTTAAAGGTAAGAGATAGGTGAAAAATAATCTTATTTGATTTAAAAGTTATTTTTTTACAAATTTTGATAGGGTCTTTCCTTGTCAAATTATAATATATTAAAAAATGGGGGAGAAATGGGAGATATAGGAGAAAAGGGAAGAGAGAGGAGAAACAAGCACTCATAAATCAATAAATGAGGCACAACAACCTTGCATGGAGTCTCAACCACATTTGGATCAATTAACACTAATACTTAATTAAAAAAATAACCCTCATTAGTCCAAATAGTCTTCAATCCTTCTCATTGGCTTAGAAAGACACTAGAAGACAAAACCATTTTAGGATGATGATGTCATGATCCACTCATAATGAAAAGTCTTTATAGACATGGAAAACATAGTGACTGTTCCACTTGATCTCCCAACATCCAAACTTCCATTCTTGGAATTACTAACCTTGGAGGATATGTTTTAACATTTTGATTTTTGACATTTTATTATATTTTCAACTCTTATTTTCTCCTCTAACTTGTAAAAACTCCATGAAACGTACAACTCTCATAGACTCCATTGATGGAGGTCTCACATTTGAGCCACCCTCAACCAACTTCTCTGAAACCTATTCCCAAGACCATTTGGCACCTTAGAAACCAATTATTGACATGTAAAAGACTTATAGACATCTATATAATTCATATGAGGAAGAAAATGAAGATTTGGATAAACTTCAAGACCTACAATAATGGTGGAAATCACCATTAAACCTATAAGAATCCATAAAATGTCAAAAAACTTAGGTTTTTGACCCTCCAGATTAATTAAGAGACCTTAAAACCCTTGGGAATGGCTAAAAGTTCCATATAATTATTATTTAGGTAACTTCTTCCATGGATTTAGATAATTTATCTCTTTGAAGACCTATAAAAATAGGCATTTTTGAGCCACTTTGGGCCTCTTAAACATCCAAACATGCCAAATGTTCTAAAAAATAGGTTTTTCATAATATTTATGTAGTAATATACACATTACATGTGGTTTACAAGTGATTATAGGCCATTTTATGGAATTATGAGTCTAAAAACCCAAAATTGGTCAAAAAGCTCCTTTAGCATCCTAAACAAGCTCACCTTTAAGATGACTATTCATAAAATGTATAATCCCATTACACAAATTATTTATATGGATATTTATTCCATATAACCCTTCAACATACTTTAAAATATTTGGGCTCTCATGCAGAAGGTATGAAAAGATACATATGTAAAGATAATTGCATGTAGGGTTTATAAGCATTCTGGACGTGCTTATGCTCTTAGCGATTGTTCATAAAACTCAAGAACTTAACCAAAATAAATAAATAATTAATTTCAATTAAATATAGATATTCAAAACATACTAAATTAATTTAGCCCAACTCCTCATACTATGAAAGATATGAGCATTTGAAGAGGGGCTAAAACTAGGTGTCTTAAGCCTGAAAAGCTCAAATTCCTTCAAAGGACAAATTTTACCTTCCCATTTATATAATTTTATTGAAATAATATTCATATAACTTTAAAAATATCATAACACTTATTCATGAAGTCACCTTGCATTGTAAGGTCTAAGAGTGTCTTTTGGTATTATAGGCCTTTAAACAAGCTTTAAGGCCTAATTAGCCAAATATGAAAATTGGAGTTATTTGAAATCTGTAGGATTATATTGGGTTAAAACACCATTTTTACATGTTAATTACCTAATTAACATTTTATTCTCTTCTTTAAATGATAAAAAAAACTTTGCTCTTTATGCCTTTGAGACTACCTGTGGGGTTTCTAACTTACTTACATGTTTGCATGGATTTTTGAGTGTGAAAACTATTGAAATGTTTTTAATATAATTAAAATAATAAAATTATTATTATAAAGCACTTCCATAATCTTTAAACCCATTTATATACCTTAAACTTCCAAGAAACATGTTTGTACCAATGGTGATTGTTATGAGACATGGATGGGACTGTGTCAAAATAGTGTGAACTTAAAATCATCACATTACCTTAGAAATATTATAGATATTTATATTATGACATTATTACCAATCCTAATAATTTTCATGGTTTGAGTATGTATGCTTTATCCTATAAACCCTTTTTACCAAACTTTACCTTGAGCTGCCTACTTCCTTCCTTAATATCTAAAATTATCTTTAAGGAAATTTTTGATAAAAAATTGAAATTTATCACTTAAATATAATAAATTATGTTTTTGAAATCATAATTCATGTTTTTAACACCTCTCCAAAATATAAGGCTTTAACTCTTCATTAGTACTCAAAACTGACAAAAGCTTCATTTGATCTCTAATGGTGGCTTGTTGACTACAAGAGGTCTGTGTAAGAATATAGATTATTTTAACCCTTTTTAGGAAATTTATTATGGAATTAAATGATTTTATTGGTAATTTAAACATATTTTACCAAATTTCATGCTTTGACTTGACCTATAGATGCCCCAAAATGGATAATTCCTCCAGGATAGGCTCTAATGTTGATTGTGATTAGACATGGGGTTCACTATGCTAAAAACATGAATTGTTATCCTTATAAAAAAAATTAATTTTTTTATAGGAATATTATGTCATGAAGAGTCTCTCCACCAAATTTCATGATTAGATCATTCATATTTTGGCCTGTAGAGCTCTTTTACCAAAAGCTAGTGACATGTTGCTTGCTTGGTCAAGTTTCACAACTAAGTTTTCTTCCCTTTTTCATTGGTTTGTATCTTAGAATTATGATTTTATTTGAATATTTCATGAATCTACTTCTTTCAAATATTTCACCTTATTTTAGCAGCTCAACTTATTCCACCTCTCTCAAGATCCTACCTCCTTAAGAAGCCTATTTCTTTGTACCAACATCACTATAGGTGTGTGTCTATTAGTTTTAAAATTAGCTATTTATGATGTAATTAAGGTATAATATCATCCACTATCTATCCATTTCATCATTTATTATTCCTATGATCCACTCATGATCAATAAACCAACCATATATCACTGTGTTCTATCCTTCTTCATGCCTGGAAACATGTCTATGATTAGTGATTATAGGTTGTTTTTGGATGTAGGTTTGAATAATCTCATGCATTTTGAGTCTTTTATACTGATAAATAGCTTATTACATACTTTAAAAATATCATAAATGTTATAATCATTTTAAAATAGGTCTATTCCTTATGAATATTCCTGTAGGCCTCATTTCCTAAACATGGCTTGGTCAAAAAGAGGAGCTACAGGCTGGGGCATGTAGGTCACCTTTTGAGTAGATATGCCACCTTAAGAACATACTTAGACTCTAACCTTACTAATTTTTTCAACCATAACATTTCAATATCCTTATTTGTATACCCTTGAAGCATGTGTTAAGGATAAAACTATTTGAAATGACCCTTCTCACTATCTTTCTACTCACTATGAGTACTAGTAGGCATGCGGTTGTATAGACTCCTTAAAGATCACTCCCATTTTATTTATGATTACCTACATTGCATTAAGTTTATAAAAAAAAATTGTATCATTTACATAGTCATGGGGTCCTCATTTTGACTCTTTTTATGGGTCTATACCTTAAGGTTTCCATTAATCATTATCTTGAATATAAAATTCACTTTATAAACCACTACACACTCATGACTTTCATGAGCTTGAAGATATACCCTTAGTATCATGGTTGTAGGTTATTCATCTTAAGGGTGAAACTGATTATTTATCCTAGTTTAGAGTAGTATCCACACTCTCTTGATGAGCTCAAAACATCATTATTTCATGAAACCTCCATAGTTAACATGAAACATCACCATTGACTATGTTACACCTCCAAACCAACCTGAAGAAAGCCTATGTTCCTATATGGCTGAAGCTGAATTTCATTTTTTCCTTGAATAAGTATTTTTGGAGTACTTCCTCATGATCCTTTGATTTATTTCACACTTGTAGAGTTGTAAAACCAATCCCATATTGGTTTTCCATATGGATTCTTATTCAATCCTTGAGAGCCTTTTAAATAAGTACTCCATCCTCTCTACCAAGGTATGAGATTGAGTGTTCTAAGGTAGTGACTTTAATTTAGGTGTGATTAGGGGATGGAAGTGTTCAACTTCACTCCTTGATGAGTTAATACCACCATATTCCTAAGAATCATTCATTTGAAAAGAACCTCATTCAAAGACCACTTGCTCTCATCTTTCAATGCTTAGGGATAGGATCATGTATTTTGAGAAGTATTTAGGTGTGTTTTTCAAGAAAATTAATGCTCAACTGAGTTTAAATTCATTGAGTCTCTTCTAAGGTCATATGAAGTAGATGCTAACCATAAAACCATCTCTCTTGTACTCTTGTCTCAATGCAAGCCTTTGACAAGGCTATTAAGCTAACTCTACTCCAAGGAGTCACTTTATTATTTTAATGTCCTTAAGACTTTAATCATGATTATTTAGTCTCATTGGACTCCTAAATTAATGTAAAAACCTTTCAAAACAATAACTCATACCATACATCATTCTTTCTAGCTTATATTGTTGAAGCTTATTTACTAGCCCTTTTTTGGATAAATCCTTCTCATTTAAACAATATATAAACTATTATAAATATATGAAACAATTTTAGAAAACCCTCTATCTCCATATCACTTCTCAAGAATATTCCCATCTCCATTCCTTATGCAAGTACATTGTCTCTCGTAATGGTCTTACTAATTAAGCCTCTTTATGGACAAAACTCCTTGGTTTGACCCAACCATAGAGCCTCCATACAAACCAATCATATTTATGCAACCATTTTCCACCTTAAAACTCATTTCAAAGTTTCATTTCTCAATTCCTTGGGAATCATCACCTTTTCATTAGCCCCTTGCATTGCATTAGGTATCCAAGCCTAACTACAACATAGTCAGCTATAAACACTCTGTATAATGCCATATAGACCTAAAACCACTTTAGTCTATTAAATCACCTTGGAATTAACAATATTAAAAATTTATAGGTTGTTTGAATAATTCAAACACCTAAAAAAGGTAATTTATTTTTATCAAAACCCTAATCTAGGGTTTCCTTCCCTTGCACAGACCTGAAAGGGAAGATAATTTGTTTGTGACCTATGTAGGGTCTTTTCCTACTCTGTGAAGGTTCCTATACCTCTTTATAAACTCCAAAAAACTCCTCAAATCACCCAAACAACTCATTACCTCTACTTTTCCATGTTTCTAACAATGAACTCACTTGACTATGCAAAGAAGTTTGATTACTACAAGTCTACATTATATTTGGTACCAAATAGAAAGATAAAAAATCAAGGAAAATGTATAAATACCTTCAATAAACAAAAAATGAACTTAATAATTCCAAGGATAAGTCAAGAACTCATTTTATTAGTGAAAATATGCAAGGGGCAAGGTTACACAATCAAAAAACATTGCTTTAAACACATGAAAAATGGGGCTATGCACTTTCTAAGATTACAAACACTTCATAATGGTCACTCCTAGAACCTTGATATTTTTTTGAACCATAATGAGATTGAAACAACTCAATACCCCTACAACATCTCATACTCTTGCATCTATTCTTGCCTTGGAATTTATAAACAAGATGTGGTTTATGTGAAAAATGGGGTACTCACTATGTCAAACTAGTGGTTAGGTGAATTTGACTGTGTTCATGTTTTGAAATTCTCTTAAGTCAAATATTAAATTTATTCTATTAGGACATATTACCATAAAACCTTCATACCATGAATCTCTCTTCTTTTTGCTTGAAACCCCTGCATTGGAGATATGCCTGCCTTTAATGACCATCTCCAAAACTTGAAAATAGTCCTCCTATAGGTGAAAACCAATTAATTTATTAGTTTTAAATATTATAATTATATCATCTTGGTCAAAAATTGTTAATGACTTCTTCCCTCTTGTAAAACAAACTTAAATCAATTTTTAAATCTAATTCACTGTATAACCCAAAAGGTGGTTGTAGGTATGCATTAGGCTATGACTGACCTTGAGTTGATTTGGAGAGTTTGAAAAAGGGATCAATAGGTATATGAGGTCCATAAGTATCATTTTATTATAAAAACATATTTTACAAACTCAAAACCTCACTGAAGGTTATCATCCATGAAGGTCTCCAAGAGCTCATACCCATGTATTTGACTATATTACTATTTCAAGTATGGTTGTATGTCTATGCCTTTGTATTAGGCCATTTTGAGGGGGGTTAAAGTCTCAGACTTATATGTGAAGAGACTATTTTTCATAACCAACACTTTTTATTTCCCAAGAGACACTTTATATCCCCATGAACATGTTCTTCTCTTCAACCTTCTTCTCATGCCAAGGATAGGCTCATTAGGGTGGCTATAGGTTCTTTTTAGATGTAGTATTTACTAATCACTAGGTGTTTGGAACATTTCATGGCTTGATCTCATGTTATCATCATTTTATTAATAACCCTTCATTCTCATGAGACTCCATCATGAATCATAGAACTTCATCACTTTATCAATCTATATGTATCAAGATGTATACCCTAAGAACCCTTCTACTATATGTGAGAATTATTATGGATATACCACTTAAGATTGATCTTGGGGTTTTATTTATTCATAATATTTACCCATTATCCTTAATTTTTTATCATTATCTTTAAGAAATAGCTCTTTTATACCATACCATTATCCTTATAAAATAAGCCATTTCCTTTTACTATGAATGTGTTTGACCTTTGTTAAGACTTGTACAGATTAAGATCAAAGTCTGAGGATGCCTTATGGGGTCTTCCAATGAAAAAATTTCCCATGAGTTTATATCTTGGTTATTTATTCTTAAAAACTCAATAACCTCTTGTAAGGGATTTGGAGATCTCTAGGTTTCCTCAAAAACAATCTACCATCAAGGCTGCAGGTGGAGATCAAAACTGCCTGTAGGTTATGATATGGGTTAAGACCCCAAATTTTAACTCATCTCATTGTTATTTAAACCACAGTTCCATTAAAATCCCAAAAGATAAATTGTATGCATAATTATACTTTCATCAAGCTCTATATCACCATAAGGCTATTTGGGGGGTAAAAAACTTGTAGATAATATTGAGGAACAACAGTAAATTATTACATGAGTTAAGGTCTCTCCATCATCATATTTTTTGTGTAAATAGACCTCTTATTATGTCAACTATTATTCCCTTTGATAAGACTCCATAATGGAAATGTTTATAACTGACAATACCTCATATATTCCACTATGAGAGGATTGGAAGAAGGATGGAAACCCAATTTTAAAAAAATTAAGGTAACTGATAGCTAAAGTTGCTTAATCAATGTAGGAAAAAAGTTTCAATTTTTTTTTCCACTCAATGGCTTCACTACTGATGTTATGTCACCCTCATCACCTTAAGACCTTAAGTAAGGTCCAAACAAGTTTCAACATATGTCCTCCACTTGCTCCATATTCTGTATAAGTGACCTATAGGTGTACATTGCAAGACACATGGTAGTGAAGGTGATAATTTGAACATATTCATAATGGATGAACCTATGATCAAACTTATACCTAAAAAAAAAATTCAAAATGATCTTTCTTATATTGGAGGATGTTAAACTAGTTCCAACATCCTCATTTCAATGTGGTTATTCTCTTGTAGGGTACCTAAAGCCTTAATATGTGTTAATAAGGGAATTTAAAAGTTATTTCTTGATAAATGAAATATTTATATTATTTTATTTATATATATTCATTGGAAATTTTAAAATAATGACTACCTCATCACTTGGTTCTCATGAATTCCACTCAAATAAACCTCTTGAAACTACTCATTACCCCTTTTCACTCTAAGACAAGACAATGACTATTGTAGATGGTGATTTTACATGAAATACTAGTCCTCATTTGAACCATAAAGTATTTGATGAACTATTGAGGATTTATGATAAAATATAACTTTATTAATTTGATGTGGCATGAGGAGGTGGAGTGTTCATTAGCCTTCTAACCCAGGTTTTGCTCCAAAACTAATCAAATAGACCATTCACAAGGATAACAAGTTTTATGCAATAATTAATTTCTTGGGAGGATTTAGATGATGAAAAAAATTATAATAGGTACCATTTCACCTTGAAAAACTCCCCTAAAACAATTCTTTCTCATTAAATTCTAAAGTAAAGCAATATAAGAAAACCTGGACCTTGCCTGGATGAGTAGGCCATCTAGTCACCCTTGAACTCTTAACAATTATTGATAAATATGGGGAAATGAAATAGAATAAAAATTAAATAAAGTGTAAGGAAATTAGGTTGCCTATAACTTCCCAAAATATTATATCTCAACTCTCTGTCCTGATCGCATCGAGTGAAAACTTGAGGCTCTTCTAGAGCTACCCAAGATTGCCCAAAATGGTTTTTCCTTAGTATGAAGAACCTGAATCCTAAATATGAAATACAACACTTGTGAAATATTTGAAATTATATAAATTAACTTTAATTACTTTTGGAAACCTTATGAAATTCTGAGACCTCTATTAATGGTAGAAAACATGTTTCATGCCTAGTTTGCAACCAATAGGTTTTCCTTACCCCTATTGGTTTTTGTGCTAGAATATAATTTTAGAGGCCTATGAGAGGATATTAGGGACACCATGGATGCTTGAATATGATTTTTTATCCTTTTAATTAAGTAAAACCTCCAAAAACATGTTTAACCAAATCTTAAAAGGCTCCAAATTGCATCTTTTTGCTCCCAAACTCCTCTCCTCCACTCCAAATGACTTGAAATGGACTATAACATGTATAAATAGGTAAAAAAAACATAAGGAGATGGGAGGAAGTTAAAACCAATTTTATTCCTCAAAAATTTACCTTTTCACTTAAAATTTCTATTATGAGGACACTTAAGTCATCTAATGCTCTTTGGGTGTTTTGGATGTAATATCTTCTCTAGACCTCATTTTTGACCCATTAAAATATTTGAGACTTTGTGAAAACCTCTTTCATTCCCTTGAATGTTCAAACACTCTATAAACTTGATGGATCCTCCACTTATAGTTTGAGACCCATTTTTAGGCCTTTTCCTCAAAATCTCCAAATTCACCTTAAAGCTTGTTTAAAGTGTTTCAAAAGCTTGAAAAGGAAATTAGGTAGGGTTATGAGGTTTGTATTATACTTCCATGATTAGATCATCCATTTCTCAAGGAATTTACTCATCTCCTCACACTACACAGGACCTCCCAGGATACTACATTACATCATCAAGTCAAGACTATAAAGGGACTAATCATGGGGGTAAAAGGTTAATGAATGGTCCTATTGTAACATAGAATTGTACCCTTTATGGGAGAGTTTATCAGTGTCTCTCACTCCTAGCTAAAAACATTGGGACAACCTCATGCTGTGGGTATCTTGTAGTGAGGTTGAACCTTTAGGCTTTTTTATGAGGCTAGTTCCTCAGATGCTTCACTTCAGCTCTTATTTCCCATGCTCAAATCTACTACTGACTAAGGAAAAAGGATAGGAGGATAACATAAAAAGGAAATCTAAGCTAAGGGAGGTGATGCACCAAATAGATAATGATCCAAAATTTAGACGAGGAACCTTAATGACTACTACTGAAATTAAACAAGACATAGTTTAGCTGATCCTATTTCAAAGCCACAAGTATGAATAGTTGTGTGGAGGTCAAAGGTAGGTGCACTTTGAAGGGTAGGAAAGAATAGGTCTGCAAGAGAGACATTATAACTTGTAATGCTTCAAAAATTCACCAAAGTCTAACATATCACATGACCTATAAGAAAATAAGAAAACTAAAGTGAGGTGCATAGATAAATCATAGGTGATGAGATAAAAACATACATTCTATAGAAGAAAAACACCAAAAATGCACACTTGACTTAAAAAAATTAAAAAAGTTGTCTTGTATTGCTTCAAGAGAGTGTTATAAGGAAATTTTGATAGAGTAACTCTATCACCAATTGAGGGATCCTTTTTAAGGTTTAAACATCTACACACACACACACACACACACACGCACACACACATACATATATACATGTATCCATTTATGATGCCCTCTCCATCCTCTCACGCAACGCCCCCTATTCTCTCATCCCTTTCTACTAATATATACATATATATATATATATATATATATATATATATATATATATATATATATAAAGTAGAAAGGGATGAGAGAAGAGGGGACATTGCATGAGAGGATGGAGAGGGCATCATAAATGGATACAACTACCACTATGTCCGTATAACTACCTTAACCATGAGATGAGCCATACAAGATCACCACAAATCTCCTTGATCCCCTCCTATATTCAATTCTCCCTTGATTGAAGCTGAGAGATCCATGTCATAGGTAGCTGCATGTTCCTACCAAGTGTAAATGATTTGATCTTTTACATTTAAAACTTGGCATGCTTCTTCACTTTGCATGTCTACTGATCCACCTAGATGCATATAATCTTAGTTTGACCACTTTACATGTTATGACTATGAGCTTTAGACCACATCATCAAAGTTGAAAGGATAAATCCTCATCCTTTTCTACTAATTAGCTATCAAAATCCCACTAGGATCCTTTTGAAAACTTGGCCTTTTCTCATTCATTGATCTCCTTGCTAGATCTTGACAAGTGTCAATCTCACAACAATCTTGATGAACCTTTTAAAAACTTGACCAAAGGCAATGGTTACTTGCAAAGGATCAAACTTGACATTTGTGAGCCTATCATTAATTCCTTTAGACTTTTGTTTGTTTTAGAAATTATTATTTTAGGCTTTTCTTTTATAACTTATCTTCATGGACAATTCTCCTAAAATAATTCTTTCCTTTTCTTTGGCCTCAAATAATTTTATTTGAAAATGGACCTTCAGATTTCTTGTCAAGTGCCCTATTTTTCACTTGAAATTCCATTTTTGAAAGGAAAGGTACCCTTCAACCTTCTTGAAAGTGACCCCTTTTTTGAGAAGTGCCCTTTGGAGTTTTTGCAATGAACCTTTTCTGAAAGGAAAGAACCCTTTGGAATTTTGAAAAAGTCCCTTCAGAATTTTTTGCAAAGAACCCTTTAGATTTATTGAAATGGTCTTTTAGAAACCTTGAAAAGTCTTTGATCCATTGCTTCATTGAACCATGCAAGATTTATATATGTAGGCCAAAAATGGCCAACATATTTAGCAGCTCACAAGGGTTGCATGCTTGTCGATGCAAGAGAACTTAGATCATGTTGCCTTATATAGTCCATTGGGTATGGAGTTAATTATTTCTTTGATAAGGTTGAATCTAACTAAAAAATCACCTTGAATAAAAAAGAACAAATAGAACAAAAAAAATGTGCCCAAGACACTTAGGGAAGGGAAACACACAACTAAAAAGGATGTGCACAAGGTACTTAGAAGAAAACATGAAAAACTATACAAAATGTATAATATATACAGTGGCTACAAATTGTTTTAATAGCAAGGATTTAGATGAATCTCACTAAATGTGATGTGTAATACCTCTCCATCTAGTTGGGAAAGCTAAAAGCATTATTCTATTTACATCCATGGATCAAATAAGGGCCACTCCATAAGATGTCAAACTTGGTATGGGTGCATAGCTTAGCCTTATTTGAATCCCATTTGAGGACTAGATCCCCATATTTAAAGTCCCTTGTTATGGTTCTCTTGTCAAAGGATTTATTTATTTGCTTGATGTGACTCTAGTGTCTTCATTATAAGGTCTCTTTTCTCTTCAAGCTCCATGAGTTCTACCAATATCACATTCATGGGCTCATCTTCTAGTAGCTCCAATCGATGGGATAGTTCTAATGTTGGTAGCTCAAGAAAAATGGGAAACTTGTTCTCCCTTCCATTTACTAAAACATATGGAGAGTTGCCAATGGTAGCTTTAGGAGTCACCTTGGCAGCCCATAAGACTATCTTTAATTTGGTATGACATGTCCTATGATTCTCTTCCATAGTTCTCTTGATGATTCTCAACAAATTCTTATTTGTGGACTCAGCTAGTCCATTTAATTGAGGATAATAATTGGAAGAGGTGCTAAGGTAGATTCATATCTTGAGAGCCCATTCACTTATTTTTATACCAAGGAATGCCAATGCATTGTCAGAAATGATAGTAGATGAAACACCAAACCTGGTCGCAATTCTACCATAGAAATCTAGGACTTCACTTTCATTAGCTTCCTTCAACACAATGGCTTCCACCCTTTTGGTCAATTAGTTAGTTATAGTACACAACCTTTGATGCCATACACTTGATATTAGGTTAATCATTCCTATGAAATCCAAACCCCACTACATGAATGGTTGCTCTACCTGAATTGGGTTGAGAGGAAAAGCTGCTAATCTTTACTTAACCATAAAGAGGACACATTTTTGACACTTTATTACCCATGAATAATCATCTTTGAAGAAGTTAGGCTAGTAATAACTAACCCTCATTATCTTTACTACTATAGTCCTTGGAGAAAAATGGCCTCTTGTAGGCCCATCATGAAATTTCTCTAAGAGCCTCATCACTTGGTCATCATCTATGTACCTTAGGATCACTCCATTGAGGTCTTTTATGAATAAAAACCCATCAACCATTACATAAGGTATGGATTTAAGTCTAAAATACCTTTTTTTGCCTTCTATAGACCTTGGGGACATTCCCCTATTAGTAAAAAATGTGCCATTTCATGGAGCTAGCTCTTATGAAGTAGAGGTGCCTCTACCTATGAGTTGTATAGAATCACCATGGAAACTTCTTTGTCTTTTTGGAGATCTTCCACCATGTGCTCACACAAACCTCTACCTCTAACCAACTTTGTCACCTTGATTTCCACATCAAACTCCATGATTTTGGTGACCCAACCAACTTTTTTTGATTTAGATCTTTGTTAAGGAGGAAATCCCTAACTCTAGGATGGATTACCATGAGATAAATCTTGTTGTTGGAGAGCATTGGTCTCAACTTTTTAATACTACTCACTACTGCAAGTATATTCTTCTCTATAAAAGTGTACCTCAACTCATATCCTTATAGTGCTTGACTAAAAAAGGCATTTAGTTTCTCCATTCCCTCACCATTCTTTTGTATCAGCATAGCTGACAAGCTATCAACATTAGCAAATGTGTATAGCATGAAATTCTTAGAGAAATTAGGATTTATAAGTGAGGGTGATTTGGAAATGGCCTATTTAATGGCTTCATAAGTATCTTTTCCTTCTCTTAGCCAAGAAAAAACTTGACTCTTCTTTGACATGGTAGTAATAGGCTTGACCAAGCTTGAAAAACCTATTATGAACCTTCTTACAAAGTTTATTTTACTAAGGAAGATTTGAAATCCATTCTTGTGCTTGGGGAGAGAGAGAGTGCTAAGATGAAATCTACCCTTTTAGGGTCAATAGACAACCCTTATTTTAAAATGATGTGGCCCAAAAACTTACCTTTATGTATAGAAAACACATTTCTTGGGATTTAATGAGATCCCATACTCCTTTCATCTTTCAAAGATCAACCTCAAGTGGTCCATGTGTTTACTGGCATTCTTGGAGAAAACTATGATGTCATCCAAGTAGATCAACACCATTTGATTCAGTAATCTTTAGAAAGCCATGTCCATAGCTCTTTATAAAGTTACTCTAGCATTTGACAAACCAAAGTGCATCTTTTGGTACTCATTCATCCCCCATTTGGTGGTGAAGTTGGTCTTGTACCAATCTTCTTCTTTTACCAATACTTGGTTGTAACCTAAATATCCATCCAAAAGAGAAAAATGTTTTGACCTTGTAACTATTTTAAGAAGTTTCTCCATGGATGGTAGAGGGTAATTATCCTTCAAGGAGACTTTGTTCAAATATCTAAAGTCAACACACAACCTAATCTCCCCACTCTTCTTCTTTACAGGCACCAAATTGGCTACCCATGATGAGTGTTTGATTGGAAAGATAATCTTGGATTCAATCAACTTGGTTAGCTATTTCCTCATAATCTCTTCTATTTTGGGGTTGATGAGCCTTTGCTTTTACCTCATAGGATTAACATTAGCCTCTACCTCTATGGTATGATGGGCTAACTTGGATCAAAATATTTTAGGTCACTATATTCCCAAGCAAAGATGTTTATGTATTCTCGGTAGAGTGATATGGAAGCATGCCTCTCAACCTTGCTTCTTACCTTCCTGAGTTTGAGAAGTTTGTCTTTGAAGATGAGGACTCTCATAGTTTTCTTCATTGGTTGAAATTACCACCTTTTATTTTCTCATATGGTTTCCCTCATGGAAAAGGCCCTCAAGTGTGACCATTCCTTTGGGAAACTTATTAGATTTTAATCAGATAATTTATTCCCCATACTATTGTTGAAACTTCTCCTAATTGGTAGAGGAAAACTTAGCTTCTTGCTATAAGAAATAAGTAATTTATTTATCATTTTCAAAAACTTGCCAATGGACTTAATTATTTGGCACTGATGGCCTGACCACCACCTTGATGTGTGGCTAAATCTTGGCCTCTTTCAGCTTACTTGGGATGTTGAACTAAGCTCCCATAGCTACCAACCTATCAGTATGCTGATTCTAGTTCCTTAGCATTTCTTGAATGTTGAAGGCTTTAAAATATTCAATTAGGTCCCACACTCTATTTTTTTAAGACCTCATTAAAGGATTCTTTGTAATGTTCAAGCCTCTGACTTGGTTCACTATAAGCTCATTTTTTGTATATGCTTGTAACATTTTGATTCCTCTCTTATTAGCCCATTAGAGATCATAGATCAAGCCTTCATATTATACTACATTAGAAGAATAACTGAAATGAAATATATAGGAATAAAAATGATTATTTCTTAAAGGGGAAACCAACATTGCCCTTGCACCTACTCCATTTTTTATCCTTAAACCATCAAATAAGAACTTTCACATGCCATTGAGGTCATCTTTAGGTCCAATGAGGGAAGGTGTGGGTTGATTTTCTTCATTTAGCATATAGATACCCATGTCTCTTTCTTCAACACCCTCCAAAGGGTTAAGAAAATAGTTATCCCCCCATATCTCATCTAAGAACAAGTCTAGAATCTCCTCAACATGAGTATTAAGCTCTTGACTAGTAGCATTTTCATCTTCATCAAGAATAGTGTAATTGAGGTTTGTGTTATTTGACTGATGAGGCTCAATATGAAATTGTGTCATGGGCTTAACCTTGATTGATACCTTCATTCCATACCTAATTTTGAATTACATGTATGACCAATCTATTGAGAGATAACCTCCTGTCTTTGATGTGAATTCTCTAGAAAGGCATAATGCAAAGCAAGGAGTTACATCAAGGATCATCACATCTTGAACCACTGAGACACTAGGACAAGCATCTAGGGTCATATTTAAATCTTTGATGATACCAGATGGCTTTGTGGAAGAAATATCAAGCTGTTGAACCCCCTTGGTATGTAGCTCATATTTGAGGTTTAATTGATTAGCTATGGACTTCAACATTACTGAAGTTCTAGCTCCACTATCTACCAAGCAATTACGCATGAAGGAGTTATGAATGATTAATTAAATTTAGAAGGGAGGAGGTTTGACCACATTACCTAAAATTTCTCCCATATGACCCTTGGCTACATTAGTGAGGACCTCAGCTTCTTTACTTAGTTATTTACCTATAGTTATTATAACACCTATCTTGGAAAAACCTTCTTGAAGGATATACACTTAACTAGCCATGGAAAGAATGTCCCATATTATTATGCTCACATTGTAATTCTTCATTTATTAAATAATGTTGATTTGTGTACTACTAACCTTTGCTTGTGATTTAGGAGCCACTACTATTGTTTATTGGATCTATGAGCTTTGTGGAGGTGTTGAGACCTTTGGAGTGATAGTACGCTCATTAGGCTTAGACAATGAAGGAGTGGTGGTAGGAGGTTCCTTGAATGCTCCCTAGTTGTCACCCATATTCCTTATTTTAAATCTTGTATTTGCTTCCACTGGGACATGAGCTTGACTGGAGTTGCTATGCTAATTAGATGCATATCACTCTTCTTGCTCACTAATGACCATTTTAGAATCTAGTTTGCTTGGTACCGCATCCAATCATTATTATTGTTGAGACTAATTTGTCTTTATCATCATGGGAGTCTATGTGCTTTGAGCCATTAAGGTTTTATTATATCCATAAGCAACAACCTATTACCATTGGTCATTAAATGCCTAGTTAGAATGATTAGTTGGGATAATGGATTGCCCAAAAGACTAGTTCCAAGGCATGGTCCCTTTAGCTTTTTGATCCATATTATTTTGAACAGGAACCAAAGAGTTGGAAGAGCTTGTAGCATTTGGATTATAGTTATTTTGTCTAGCATAGTTAGGTTTCCCCTTCCTTGACCTTGTCCTTGGAAACTTCCTTTGTAGGGTGGCCTATTTTCTTGATAAGATTGTTGTTGAGGATGATATGGATCTTGATAAAGTTTATTTAACTAGTATTGTTGCCTCTTCACATTTACCACATCATTTCCCAAGGATTGGGGCATGCTCTTAAGTTCTACGTAATTTTTCTACTCTTGGGAATCACTTGACCTGCTAGTTGATGCCTTTTATTGTTTAGGTGAAGCTCCAACAAAAATTGTTGGAGTTGTAAGAATAACATCAAGTGGGGGAATAACCATAGGGGGTGGTTTGATTTTAGGGAAAAGAGGCATTAGGGGTCTAAGAGTAAGCTTGCTAGTCTAAACTAAGTAATTTTTTGCTTTAATAGCCACCTCTTAAGCATCTAACAATATGTTCCCTCCCATGGATTGGGTCATTAATACTATGTCATTATTTAGAGACTTCAAATAGGGATGGTCTAATAGTGGCTGGAATTTTGTCCCAAGCTTTTTGGAATCTTGTGTTGAAGTCTTGCATAACTTCATGAGGATCTCTCTTGATTGTGGTCAACTATTCTGCTAGTGATTAATGATCACTCTTGTCTATAAATATATTACATAAGGCTATTCCCAACTGATCCAATGATTGAATAGAGTTAGGAGATAAACCTCTATACCAATCTAAAGCCTTTCCCTTATAGCATACAATGAATAGTCTGATAGCTACATTTTCTACTCTGACATTATGGATATTGCCAAAATTAGCTATGTTTATGATGTGTTCAGTAGGAATTACAACTTGGTCTCCTATGAAATATGGGATGATTTTTAGGGATACTACTAGTATAGGATCATATTATGGAAAATTTAGAGGACTTTGGCTATTAAAACCTATAAAATATCTTTGGTGAATCATGGTAACAAAAGGGGCTAACAAAGGTCTTCTTGTGTAGGTATACTTCACAACTAGTTTAGGAAAATAGTTTCCTACGTATGGGTGAGTATGGGTGAACCTTAACCTTATTGATTAGTTTAAAGGTATTTAAATAAATTGAAAAGGAATACCTCTAGAATATGATCTTGTAGTCACCTTTGGCATGAAAGATAGTTACTATTATGCCAATAGATTATTGAGTGATCTTCAAAGTCACTAGATATTGAAAGATGAAATCTATAACCACTATAAATTTATTTAACCAAAATGAAAATTGACCAATATTCCTTGAAAGTGATCCCACCAGGCATGCCAAAAAACATTATAGCATAGAATTACACCATTTGTGGGAGATTTTCTCAAGCTCTCTCACTCCTAACTAAAAGCATTGGGACAACCTCATGCTATGGGTATCTTGTAGTGAGGTTAAACCTCTAGGATTTTTTATGAAGCTAGTTCCTCAGATGCTTCACTTTATCTCTTATTTCCCATGCTAAAATCTATTGTTGACTAAGGAAAAGGGATAGGAGGATAACATAAGAAGGAAATCTAAGTTAAGGGAGGTGATACACCAAATAGAGAGTGATCCACATTCAAATTGGGAACCTTAATGACTACAACTAAACTTAAAAAAGACATAGTTTAGCTGATGTTATTTCAAAGCCACAAGTATGAGTAGTTGTGTGGAGGTCAAAGGGGAGGATGCACTTTGAAGGTCATGAAGGAATAGGTTTGTAGGGGAGACACTATAACTTGTAACACTTTAGAAAGGCACCAAAGGCTAACACATCACACGGACTACAAGAAACCAAGAAAACTAAAGTGAGGTGCATAGAGATATCATAGGTGATGAGAGAAAAACATACATTCTATAGAAGAGCAACACCAAGAATGCACACTTGACTTCAAGAAAAATTAGAAAGTTATCTTGTATTGCTTGAAGAGAGTGTTACTAGGAAATTTTGATAGAGTAACTCTATCACTAGTTGAGGGATCCTTATTAAGGTTTAAACATTTGTATATATAGTAGAAAGGGATGAGAGAAGAGGGGACATTGTGTGAGAGGACAAAGAGGGGGTCATAAATGGATGCAACCACCACTATGTCCTTGAC
This sequence comes from Torreya grandis, assembly GCA_037957365.1. Taxonomy (NCBI): domain Eukaryota; kingdom Viridiplantae; phylum Streptophyta; class Pinopsida; order Cupressales; family Taxaceae; genus Torreya; species Torreya grandis. The sequence goes on along the minus strand of JARHVA010004325.1, from coordinate 604,013 downwards.
CATGAGATGAGCCATCCAAGATCAGTACAAATATCTTTGATCCCCTCATGTATTCACATCTCCCTTGATTGGAGCTGAGAGAGCCATGTCATAAGTAGCTAAATGTTATCACCAAGTGTAAATGATCTAATCTTTTGCATTTAAAACTTAGCATGTTTCTTCATTTTGTATGTCTACTACTCCACCTAGATGCATCTATTATTAGTTTGACCACTTTACATGTTTTGACTATGAGCTTTAGACCATGTCATTGGATTTGAAAGGAGAAATCCTCATCCTTTTCTACTAATTGGCTATCAAAATCTCACTAGGATCCTTTTGAAAACTTGGCCTTTTCTCATCTATTGATCTCCTTGCTATATCTTGACAAGTGTCAATCTCACAACAATCTTGATGAACCTTTTGAAAAATTGACAAAGGCAATGGCTACTGGTAGGGGCTAAAAATTGATGTTTGTGGGCCCATCATTAATTCCTTTAAACTTTTATTTGTTTCATCAATTATTCTTTTAGTCTTTTCTTTTGGAACTTATCTCTATGAATAAATCTCTCAAAAGAAAAAGAATTCTTTTTCTTTGGCCTTGAATAATTTTATTTGAAAATGGACCTTTGTATTTCTTATAAACTTCCCTATTTTTCACTTGAAATGCCCTTTTCAAAAAGAAAGGTACCCTTCAACCTTCTTGAAAGTGACCCCTTTTTCTGATAAGTGCCCTTCAGAGTTTTTGCAATGAACCATTTCTGAAAGGAAAGAACCCTTCAGAATTTTGAAAAAGTCCCTTCAAATTTTTTTGTAAAGAATGCTTCAGCTTTCTTGAAATGGTCTTTCAAAAGCCTTGAAAATCCTTTGATCCACTGCTTCATCAAACCATGCAAGAGTTCTATATGTGGGTAAAAAATGGCCAACAGGTCTAAGGGAGTGTCCTGATCCATTTAGGAAAAAGTTTTGTATGTAGGCCAATTTTTACCAATAAGTTCATATTGGGGGGAGATATTTATGACCATCCATTGGATGGTATCATAGGATGATATTTCATATTAAAAAAAAATCCAAAAATACCTAAAAAAAATCAAAGCATTCAAAACTCCAAAAATAATTTTGGCACTTACATGTTAAATTGGATCCTTGGCATCCATGTGTTACTTCCATATTGATGGATGACATACTTAGGTACTCATACATACACATATGTTTCACACTTCTAATTGAATGTGATATAGGCATACATATATACATTATAAATTTCTCTTTTATATGTTAAACCTTCCTTATAATCATGTCATATGGACATTAAGGGTATCCAATTCTTTGATCTTGATACACACAGGTTATATGACTTGATGATCACTCTACATGATCATTATTGAGCTTACATATGCACTTACACATGTATATTATCCATGATATATCTTATGCATGGTACTTGATATGCTATAAACTTGACATACATTTCTTATCACATAGTTTCTATGGGATATTATAACATGCTAATGTTAGATGCTTATGATTTATTTTATACACTTACTTGGGTGTCTTGTATTCCTTTTTTGAGCATTTGAATATGCTCATTTGATTACATCCCCCATTCTTATATATGATTTCATTGACATTTATATGTAATTGTTTATTATATATACATTTGAAAATGTCATTATTACCTTTACGTAAATTTGAGTAAGACATGCCCTTAGATTGTGTGGCATTTGAACATGCCTCTTGTTTGAGGTCTCCTTAGAAGCTTGCCTTTTGACTTACTTTTGAGTGCTCTGGTATATGTGTTTGTGTACTTGTTGAGATTGTAATGTTACTATTTAGACATTGCTATGATATTTATTATACATTTTAGGCCTTCTTGTGATCATACTGATTCTATGCACTTTAATGATATATTTACCTACACACATTCCTTATATATGCTACATGGTTGCATTCACAAAGTATACATTTACAATATTATTTTGAGGAGAGCTAACTAATAGTTATTATCTTTTCCTCACCTCAAAAGGGGTACATATTAGTGGGTTTCTATCATAGAGACATGTTTTACACACTTGGTATGATTTCTAGAATCAATGGGGGCATACTTTGGAAGATTTTTCTCCACACTCATTCAGTAAATGGTACTTATATAAATTTCTTAGATTTAGTGGGGGCATGATTTGGAAGCATGTTATCCACACTCATTCAATATGTGGTAATTATATTAGTTTTTATATCTAGTGGAGGCATGTCATATGGGCATGGCTTCCACACATTCCTAGTTCTTAGATTTAGTGGGGACATGCTTTGGAAGCATGTTCTCCACACTTATTAAGTATTCAACATCTCCAATTTATAGTGGGGGCATGTTTTGGAAATATGTCATCCACATTGGTACTTATATTAGTTTTCATAATTATCTATATATAGTGGGGGCATGGATTTGAAGCATGTTCTCCACACTTACATATTTATCCAAATTGGCCAAAGGACATAGTTATATGATTTAGATTCATAGTTATAGCAAAATTTTATACAATGGTACTATTATTATACATAGTTTCAGCATGAGACGTATCTAAGGTGCATATTATATGAAATGTATACCTAATATTGTAAAATACAAATTATTTTTAGATTCCAAAACTCTTTTATGGATTGTTATCATACCACAAACTTCTTTGCACTAATACTTTACAAACTTTTATAGGCTTTTATTGAGCCAATCTACTATAGTAGTTGCTTTAATTTTTGGTATGGTTGAGTTTTTCAAATCACTTAATATTTACAAGTTTTTACGTTGTATTTTATCATCTAGCCTCACCAAGTTGTAAGCATCATTAGATTATATAGTTGATATCAACTATCTGATGTCAACTCACTTTTTCTCTAAAGTCGGGGGCATGTGCCTTTCAATCTCTATCTTTCTCTCTCTCATCTTGGATATATAAACTTTAAGTATTTATATATATTTATCCTAATCTAAGTTTTAAGAGCCTTAAAATCATACATATTTTTTCAAAATAGCTTGCCAATAGGCAAGACGATTACATTGACACACATATACTCCTAAACCTTGCTATTTCAATTTAAATCTATTTTAAGTAATTTTAACCTAGATTATATGTAGTATTTTTATAATACAACATGATCTTAGTTGTAGGTCAGTCACCATCAAATTATTCAATTTGGGAACATGCAAATACAAGGTGTGTATACATACTTGGGTATGCATTCCTTTCATTTAAAGTAGTAATTTCATTACTAGATTAAATGGGGGAAAATGTAGCTGATATTTTATGATTATATAAAACTTATATATTGTACACTTTGAAAACTTAGACCTTGGTTATTCCTCTTAGATATATGCCTTTTCTACTTTCGCAAGTCTTGCATTCACTTTATCTTTGTTCCACTTGGCCTTTATATCTTAGTACAACTAGTCTTATATTAATGACCTAGGTCTTCTATCTTGCCCAAAATGTTTAAAATGTACTTATCTTCCATCTCTATAAGTTATGAACCTTTACCTATTTTCCTTCTCCTTGGACACTAACATCCTAGGTAGACAATAGTATCGACATTACTATCTTATCCTGACACAAGTGTCTAATGCTCTAAAGTCATCTAATTTATAAATGAAACATATCCTAATGGTTAACCTAGGTTATTTAATGTGGGTTATTACTCCAAATGGATTGATATAAATACAATATTAACCCTCATTCATTCATCACCTATGAATACATATCAAAAAGACCAAGGAACATTTCATTGATCAAAGCTTCCCTATTTATTCATATTTACATACCCATCATAAGGACTACATATCTATCAGTCTAAAGTACTAAAGGAGTAGACCAAGATCCCAATTTTCCAATTTATAAGCTAGGTCATTATTTTACTTGATTTACACACATTATATGATCACACACAAGCTAACACATAGTGGAGAACTACATTAGTTTGAGGCCCTCTTTAGAGTATTAGATATGTAGGTAGCATCCTTTGATAGTGGGGTTATTGGGGTTAGATATATACTATGTTCCCACTAAACCATTTTCCCCCAAGGTCACATTGAAGATGGAAAGCTAGGGTTTTACCATTTCACAAGCAATGACTATCCACGACCAATATTTGAATGCACCAGAGAAAAGGAAAATTAGAACCCAAAAGTATCTAGGTGGTCACATCCTATTTAAACACACATTCCATACATGACACAAGAATCAAACCCAAATAGTAGAATTGATGAAACTATCCTAGGTTAACATTACTATATAGAGAGCCAAAAGGGTTAAATCTAGAATCTAACAACTGTTCCATAATCTACTTATTTCTTGTTCTAGATATAGAATTAAATTAGCATTAAAATAAGCTAACTACATCACTTATTTGTTAATTATATATCTAGAATAGTTATGATTTCTATATTTAGTTGATCTCAGTATAATAAATTTAGTGTATGCTTATATCTAAGTTTAGAATCTAATTGGACTGCTATAGATTGTATTATAACCCTTATGCCATTTAATTTATATATACCACTTTAATGCAAATATATGATAACCAATAGTCACTTAGATTTAATTTTAGGATTAAACACACATTTATGTCCTTTTTTCCATTTTCAATCACAACCAAAACATAACCCTTTTGTACACTTCTCTTCAATTTTTTGAGGGGTCAATCATGTAGGTTAAGGAAATGATGGGGCTAGGAAATTATCTTCATGGACATTAGTGAAAGGTCTTCATTTGACTAGATAATTTTCCTCTATTATGCATACCATTAGTGTGGCTTTAGATATTTAACTGGGACTAAACATGAGAACCTCCATTTGGATGTTATCATTGAGGACAACCAAGAATAGGTTAGTCAAATTTGCCTCAATGATGTCATCTACACATAAATAGATATTCTAGAAATGATGAATATAATCCATCATAATCCTTGTTTGACATAGTTTGGATAGCTAACTAATATAATTTTTTGTGACATTATTGTGATAGTGTAGCTATAGATCCTTAGAAAATATAGACTAAGTATCCTGAAGACTCTTATTTTTCTTTTGATCACATAACCATATACACCAAATGAACTTTTTAGGTTCGATATATATAGAGGCCATGGCCATATTTCATATACATGGATTCTAATGTAGTTCAACTATATTTTTGATTTGATTGATCCAAGTAAGTGAATACTTACAATCAAAATTGTGAAATTCTAATTTTGGAAACAAGCACTTTGGACCAGTATTGGAGGTGTGATTGTTTGAATGGGGAGAACCAAACTAGAGTGGTGGAGGCTTATTTTACAAAGGTTGAGCTATAAAAATAGACAATTACCCAATTCTAAGTGTCAATTGATCAATTAAAACATTTAGGTCTCATATACCATAATGATGTCCCCTTTGACCACATCAAGATCATCTTTCCACAACGTGCTTTGTAAATTTTACTAACGTTGGTGAACCACCTCAAAAATAAATAGATCAAAAATGTGGAAATCCATGTCATCCTTTTGAGGATTTTTTGGAGTTTATTTTTCTTTTACACATCTACAAGTGTTAGGAATAGCCATGTAAAAACCCTAGGATGGAGGGTTTCAACCCTAAAAAAAGTGTATCAAAAAATTATACCATTATGATCATCTCACCAAGAAAATTCCAATGACTACTAATGTGCACAAGGGTGAATTGTTTTTTCCCCAAAAAATGTACTAATAGATGATACCTTTACGATCATATGGCTAGGATGAATCAAATGACTTATAATGTGCACAAAGGTGAAAATTTTCCATAGTTATTAACTATTTTTTCCAAAAAATCACTTCAAACAATGCTATAGTGATGGAAAAATTAAATTATTTATAGAATGCAAGTTATGTTTTTTCTATCCTTCCACTAGCAAGAGACCCACAACAATATATTTGAAAAAGACACCTTTAAAATTTCCCAAATCAAATCTTTGATACTAATTGTAATGAAATTACTTATATGTTTTCATAATAGAATATTATATCATAAAAATAGGGTAAGTGCAAAAATTTGGGGGATAAAAAGTGTCCTACTCGTGGACATGATTTTCCTAAAATTTTATAAATCTAAACTTTTGTATATAATTTGAGCTATCCACACTCCAAATTTAAAGATGGTGTAAGAACATGAAATGTAGAATTTCAAGTCTAGTTTCCAAAACATTTTTTTTAAAAATGGTTAAGTATAACTAGGTCAAACATCTAAAATTTGAAGAGGAACTCCTATTTTTTTTTAATAAAACAAAGTAGATAGATGGTCATGTGGTGCACCATTTTTTCAGTATCATTTAATATTATTTGAAACCCTTTAGGGAAAATTTAGATAAGATCTTCTAGTTTGTGACCTTTATTTTTTTTTATTGTTTCGATGAATATTTATTTTTATGAATTTTGTAAGTAAATAGATCCTAAAAATTGATAAAAAAAATGGATAGCCATCAGTGTGACATACCTAACTACCTTAAAGAAATAAAAATTAGTTTTTTAAATTTTGAATGTGTGTAGAATTAGGCCTAGTTTATGACCATATAATTTGTTTTTCACTTAGATAAACAAAATATGAACATGTATATGCATGCATGTTTGTATCATGTATTTGCCTAAAAAAGGTATAGTTAGAAATCAACATAGTTTGAAACCTTAAATTACTCTAAAAATTATAATTTTTTTATTTTTTGAAAGAAGAGAGTGTGCTCATCATGATGGTATTAAGTTTTTGAATTTTCACATTGAAATTCATAGTGTATTTGGTGATCAATGTTGAATTTTGCTATTTTTATCATAATTCTCAGAATTGATTGTAGATTGATAGGTTTAAGACTTAGGCTCATGAATCCAAGCCATTCCTGAGCCAAAAGGCATAGGATTTGAATTCACATTCAAATAACATGATCATATTAATAACATAATCATAGTATTAGCATGATTGAATTATTAATTGTGTTAGTAACACATTTTCATTACTTAATAATGAAATCACATTAATAACATGATCACATTATATATTCACGACACCCAAAAACCCAAATTTGCATTTTTGATCTATCGAAGGAGCCATTAGGCCTAGTAGTCTTAAGAACAAAATTTGGTTGATTACGATTGCTATTTGGGACCAATGTTCTTATCAATATTTGATAGTATTGAATTTTAATTGGATATGTATTAACCTATGAATCAATTTATTATTCATTTGACATGAGTCTAATCTTCTTTAAAATGTGGATAGTCTTAGTTCATCTTAGACAAGGTCAAAAAGTCAAAAGTTGGTCTTTTTTGATCCACTGATCCAAACCACTCATAATTTGGTAGATTTGATTTATATTTAATTTTTTACATGAATAAATAAATTATATTATACAAAAATAAATTAGAGTATAAGGATCCTCTGACTAAGTACTAATAGACATAGAGTATTAGGTTTGAAAGAGAGTTTAGTGATATTATAAATGTTTAAAGATTAGTTATTTGAAAGTTGGTATTTTAAAAGGAATTTATAGTCTTCATAAGATTCAAATGGTGTTTTATAAAAACACAAAATAAATCAAGGATCATTATATTTTGTGTCAAGAGTGTATCAGTCCGAAAAGAGCTTGAATTTTGTTAAACATGACCGCATTAGTTTTGTGGATAATTGGTGATGTTTGGAACTTGTAAAAAAATTTTATAAACTTTGTAGTATTATATGAGTCTCTGATAATATTTTTTGATTCATTAACTAAAGTTTTGTAAGGATCTATTTTCAAGGTATATCAATGTGTTAGTACCCTATTTTGCATATAAGACGTTGTGTTTTGTCAAGTTAAAATATATCATAAACATACATGTTGCAAACATACATGCATTATGATATAAATGATTTTATCATGAGATGTTATAAAATGCATTTTTTAAACCTATGGCCAAAACGTAGCCTTTGGAGTACCAATCTAATTGTGCATTTGAAGTAAATTGGGGCTATTTTGATCCCCTTCAACCTAATTACATGACTCTAAAATGTGATTTGGGGTTGATTATATCCAATTTAATTATCTTGATTAAAGCAAAGAAACATAATTTATTTATATGCAATTTTTACATGTATATAATGTGGTTTTGATATCAATAAACTTGAAATCATCAGCCAATGAATGCAAATGTTGATTAGTTTAATTATGGAGGTAATTAGGGTCAAAATGAGCCATGTGAACATATTTTAAATTATATATTCAATGTGATTTGGAGTGAAATTAACCCTAATGTCATGTCATATATAATTAACTAAAGAGTTGATTCATTTAATCCAAGAGACATTTGAGGCCAATTTGAACCCCTTAAAGAGCAAGATATGATTTGGGACAAAATTAAAAGTTTGATTCTATCATGAATTTATCCAATTAGTCAAAGTATGTAATTAGGGGTGTGATTTGGGCAAAATCGATCCCCTAAACCAAATTTATGGCTCAATAAATTGTATAACATGTATGTAATGTGTATGGATTAACCGAACCTAATTTTATTAGAAATGCAAACATGTTTAGGTAATTATCACAAATAGGTGAACAAGTGTCTCAAATTTTCTTTAATTACCTTAGTGATTGGACCCTATATCTGATATCCTAAACCCTAAACCTTGTACTATTTAACTAAACCCTAAACACTGTATAATTTACCTTAAAACCTAAGCCATAATCCCTAAACCCCAAACCCTTTAAATTATAGACCATAAACCAATAATTTTATCCCTAATTAACATCCTTTATATATAGTAAGAAAGAGGTTCACATGGATGAACTTAGTTAAAATCACATCACTCATTACCATAATTAACTTCATAGGATCAATTTGTGATGATGTAATGGATAATTGATCCCAAAACCACATTATTTACTCATAGATATAGGTTTAAGGAGCTCAAATTTCCCCCAATCACCATCATATTTATACCTTATATATCCTAAAACTATACTTTAGCCCTAATCCCTAAAGTTTATAATCTCTAAACTCTAAACCATGAATATAAACTCTTTAAACCTTTAACAAATCATTTTATCCCAAATTAACATTATTTAGACTAAGAATTAATTTCAAAGGGCTTAGTTTGGCCTAAATCACATAGCTAATTTCCCTATTTAACTAATTAACTCAATCTACATGATGACATGGGGTATAATGACAACCGAAAAACACATTTTATAGTCACAAATAGGTTAAAGTGATTCAAATTATCATCAATTATCTTTGTGATTGACCATGTGTACCCTAAACCATATATACATTAAAACCTAAGCCCTAAACCATAAACCCTAAACACTATATCCTAAATTATAAATCATAAAATTTACCTATTTACCAATTGATTTAGTCCCAATTAACATCCTTTGTAGTAAGAATTAGGTTTGAACATGGAATAGAGTGATTAGACATTATATATATGTCCTTAAACCTAAACCCTATGCCCTAATCCCTAATCCCTAAAAAATAAATTATAAGCCTTATGCCCTAATGCCCACTACATACCAAAAACATACATGCCTTATGATATAATTTATTTTTTCATGAGATGTCATAAAATATACTTTTTAAACCTATGGCCAAAACTTAGCCTTTGGAGTACCAATTTGTCTATACATCTGAAGTAAATTAGGTCTATTTTGAGCCCCTTCAACCTAATTACATGACTATAAAATTTGATTTTGGGGTTGATCAGCTTTAATTTCATTAGATCAATGGAATTAAAGAAACATAATTTACTTATATATAAGATATACATGTATATAATGTGGTTTTGATCTCAATAAACTTGAAATCATCAACTAATGAATGCAAATGTCAATTAGTTAAATTGTGGAGGTAATCAAGGTCAAAATGAGCCACATGAACCTATTTTAAATTATATATGATTTGATTTGGAGTGAAATTAACCCTAATGTCATGTCATATATAATTAACCAAATATTTGATTATTTTAATCAAGGAGGCATTTGAGGCTAATTTGAACCCCTTCAAGAGTAAGATATGATTTGGGGCAAAATCAAAAGATTTATTCTATCATGAATTAATCTAATTAGTCAATTTATGTAATTAGGGGCATGATATAGGCAAAATTGAGCCCCTAAACTAAATTTATGGTTCAATCAATTGTATAACATGTATGCAACATGTACATGGCATAACTAACCCTACTTTTATTATAAATGCAAACATGAAGGTAATTATCATAAATAGGTGAACAAGAAGCTCAATTTTTCTTTAATTACCTTAGTGATTTGACCCTATATCTGATATCTTAAACCCTCACCTTTTACCATTTAACTTTAACCCTAAACAATTTACATTAAACCCTAAGACATAATCCTTAAACCCCAAACCCTTTAAATTATATAACCTAAACCTTAAACTAATAAATTTATCCCCAATTAACATCTTTTATATATATAGTAAGAATTAGGTTCATAGAGATGAACTTGGTCAAAATTTCATCACTCATTAAAACATAATTAACTTAATTGGCTCAATTTGTGATGATGTGGGGGCTAATTGAGCTCAAAATCATATTTTTTACTCATAAATATAGGTTCAAGGAGCTCAAATTTGCCCCAATTTCCTTCATGATAGTACCTTATATACGCTAAAACCTATACCCTAATCCCTAATCCTTAAGTTTCCTAATCCCTAAACTCTAAACCATAAATATAAACTTTTAAAACCTTGAACTAATCATTTTAGCCCAAATTAACATCATTTAGACTAAGAATTAAGTTCACAGGGCTCAGTTTGGCTTGAATCACACGACTAATTACCCCATTTGACTAATCTACTCAATATGCATGATGACATGGGGTATAATGATAACCCAAAAACACATTATATAGTCACAAATGGATCCAAATTATTCAAATTATCCTCAATTATCTTTGCAATTAACCCTATGTACCCTAAATCATATATACATTAAAACATAATCCCTAAACCATAAACCCTAAATACTATACCCTAAATTATAAACCATTATCTTTCCCTATTTACCAATCTATTTAGTACTAATTAACATCCTTTGTATTAAGAATTTGGTTCACATGGCATAGAGTGACTAGCCATTATATAAGTTCCTTAAACCTAAACCCTGTGCCCTAATCCCTAAAAAATAAATTGTAATCCCTATTCCCTAATTCCCACTACATGCCACAAACATACATTCCTTATGATATAACTGATTTTATCATGAGATGTCATAAAATGCATTTTTTAAACCTATGGCCAAAACTTAGCCTTTGAAGTACCAATATAGCTATGCATCTTAAGTAAATTAGGGATATTTCAAGCCCCTCAACCTAATTTCATGACTATAAAATGTTATTTGGGGGTTGATCAACTCCAATTTTCCCCAATCATCATGATGATTGTACCTTATATACCCTAAAACCTATACCCCAAGCCTTAATGCGTAGAGTTCCTAATCCCTAAATTCTAAACCATAAATATAAAGTCTTTAAACCATAAACCACTCATTTTATCCCAAATTAACATCATTTAGACTAAGAATTATCTTTGCGATTGACCTTGTGTACCCTAAACCTAAGCACTAAAAAATCTACCCTAAATTGAAAACCAAAAACTTTTCCTATTTACCAATTGATTTTAGTCCTAATTAACATCCTTTATAGTAAAAATTAGGTTCACACATGGCATAGAAAAAGTATACCTTATATACACCCTTAAACCTAAACCCTACATTCCCTAATCCCTAAACCCTATGTACTAATGCCTTAATCCTTCATCCCTAATCCCTAATCTATATTAAGTATAACATGATCAAGTTATTTAACAACATGGTTGCATTATTATTAATATAGACAACACTTGGTTCTCACTTTCAATTTCTAACCCCTACCGAGTATTAAGAGTATTGTGATAGTGTTATTACATAACGTGATCATGTTATTCTTAATATATGATTCTCAATATGTATGTTTAAGAAAAACCTAGTATAACAAATAACATGATCACTTTATTATCATTATCAACTAATCTCAATTTTCAATGTCTATTTTTAATCCAAATTGAGAATTATGTCCCCACAAACATTCTCTATGTGCTTTTGTAGGACCTATGGTACCTTTGTACTTGACCCCACCATTGAAAAGATGTCAATTGTCCTTGATGGGTGATGGAGCACATGCAAGGAAAAGGAATATATTAAAGAATAAACACTAGAGAAATTATAAGATTTGAGAGAGAAAAACAAGATAAGAATGAAAAAACTTCATGGTATATAAGGTACAAACCCTAATCATGATAAACCAAATGCCATAGATAATGAGCCAATTATCAATAATGAATTTAACAATGATAAAATTTACCATAATGATTTGAATAATGACTAAATTAACCATAATGAAATTTATAATAATGAATTAGATAATTTTAGAAGTTTACATTCAAAGTTCCAAGTTTTTTATTTTGTTGATGATGGGTCTATGTATGATACTTCACCCCACATGAATGAAAAAAAATTGATGGAAATAAAAAATGATGAAATTAACCATCAATAAAATTTCATGGAAACATATAATAAAGAAAATGTCATTAGACCTCTAAAAAATGAAAGTAATAATGATTTTGAAACACCCTCTCAACAAATTACACCATTAACAACACCTCCAAGAATTATGCATAGAAAAGACAAGTAATTAATTGAAGTCAATGAAAATAATTTAGAACCAATGTATAAAAAATGTTTGATCTCCATTCAAGAAGACTGGCTCAAAAAATTTATGATATTTTCTTTCATAATTTGGATTATGATAGTCAAAGATGTTAGTAATTTATTTCATTGACAAAATTGATTAAGATGAGACATTTAATGTACACATTAGGAATAATAACATGTAACATGGATGATGAAAATAATGAAATTGTTGAAAATCTAAATGATGCATATCATACTGTAGCTCCAAAATCATGCACCCAAGATTGTAATGCTACCTGACATATATTTACAACTTATGTAGTAAGTGATGAAATAGGGGGGAAATGAATGGTTTAAAAAACAATATTAACACTTGATATAAACATAAAAACATTAATGAAAACAATTTAAAGACGTGAAAGACTTAATGAACCTAATACCAATGAGCTATGGCCATTCTCTAGTAGACTTATATGAAAGGACAAGGCTATTAAACATGAAATATACTAAGGGGGGGTGAATCAGTATATTATATATCTTTTACTTAATTTGATTTCTTTTCTTTAACCACTTAATCACAAATTCAAGATATGTAATATAACTGAAATAGTAATATGAACCACATAAGAGAGAGAGACCATATTTTTACGTTGAAACCCAAAGTGGGAAAAACCATGGAGAACAATCTCAAGTACATGAATGAGCACCAACACAAATTACAAATTTCATAAGCACCAACTTGTAGGAGCACCAACCCATAGGAGCACCAACCCCTCATGTGTATAAAATACAACTATCTCTCAATGTTGCTTACTCAACAAATGATAGAACTCTATAATATCTCCTACTTTTCTTTCTTTGAAAACAAATACAAACTATGCACTCTTTTGAATATTACAAATGGATTCTCAAGCCTTTATTTATAGCTTTACAAATTACCTTTGGCATTCATCCTTTATGACCCTTAAATCCTCATGGAAAATGGTGAAAAACTTGCATGACCCTTCATATCCTTGTATTTGGAAAGTCACATGGTGACCCTTCATAAGCAAATGCATCGTTTCCTCTTTTGTCTTTATCTTAGTGACTTTTCATATTCCTCAAAGTGTATCTTCATGGAAAAATGTTTCATACCCTCTTTTGTATTCACATGGTGACTCTTGGAATTCGTCAAGATGATTCTTCATGAGAAAATGCATCCCATTCCTCTTTTGTCTTTACCCCATGACTCTTTGACTTTTCCATGGGCCCTCTTTTGACTTATATGCAACCAAAAATATATATGTTAATATTAAATAAATATTAACACACATTAGCCAAGATATGAATATTAAAAACATCATTAAATGTAATGGGGCCTTTATCACCAATGCTAGACCTTTGACATCAATGACAATATTTACAATAATCTCCCCAATTGTCATTGATGGCAACCTCAAACTAAAACTACCACATCTTGAAACTTGTACTACACATGTCAACCTACACATACTACCATCTAAAAAACATGAAATAGCTCTCCTTTACTGTAGCAACTTGTACCTATTCCCTATACCTATTTCTGCACTTGTACCTATACCTATTCTTCTCCCCCTTTGAAATCAATGGTAAAGGGCCTATATGGAGCTAAAACTTAGCTCCCCCTCAATTGATGTTAATCCTCAATGGTAGTAAGTAAAAGGAATTACTCCTAAATTCTCTCACAGATACTCAAATGTGTCTTTTGGCAGTGCCTTTGTGAAAATATCTACAATCTACTCTGTAGCACTAATATATTCCATCTTAAACTATTGATCTGCAACCTACTCTCTCAAAAAGTGATATTTGTGGGAATATGTTTTGTTCTTGAATGCATCACTAGATTTTTCAAAATATTAATAACACTTATTTTGTCATAAAAAATAGAAATAGGTTCATCATATTTTACCTAATATCTTCCAAAGTTTGTTTCATCCAAAGCACTTGAGTACAACAAAATACCACTACAATATATTCTACTTCAACTGTAAGAAGTGATACTGCATTTTACTTTTTTCTTAGCCATGATACTAAGCTATTACCAAGGAAGAAAGATCTTCCACTTGTACTCTTTCTTTCATCCAAGCAACCTACCCAATCTAAATTTGTATAAGCAACCAAAGTGAAATCTCTACCTGTGGGATACCACAATCCATAATCCAATGTCCCCTTGATATATCTGAATATTCTCTTCACCAACTAAACATGACTATCTTTTGAAGCTAACTAATATATTACAACTATAATTAATACATGCATGATGTCTGACCTCAATGCTATCAAATATAAAATACTACCAATCATAGATCTATACAAAGATTGATCTAAAATAGGTGAATCTTCATCCTTGGTCACCTTATTTCCTATATGCATTAGTGTGCCAACTGGTGCACAATCCTTAGAACCAAATTTCTTCAATATTTCCTTGGCATATTTACTTTGAGATATGAAAATTCTTTTATCTCACTGAAATATTTGCAATCTGAAGAAAAATGAAAATTTTTCAAGCATAGACATCTCAAATTATTTTTTCATATTATCATAAAATTATTTTGTCATCTTTTTAATATTTCCTCCAAAAATTATGTCATCAACATATACCAAAACAATCAATTGATGGTCACCTTATATTTTGATGTATAGATTATTTTCAGCAAAACCTCTCCTGAAACCTTGATCTCAGGTATTTATCAAGTCTTGCATACCAATCTATAGGAGATTATTTCAATCCATACAGTGCTTTCTTCAATCTACATACATGATTATTAATATTTGAGAGAATAAATCCCCCAGGCTACTCAATGTAGACCTCTTCTTCTAGATTCTCATTTAGGAAGGTAGATTTGACATCCATCTGAAACACTTTGAAAATTTTAAACACTTCATATGCAAGAAACATTATAATAGCCTCTTACCTTGATACTGATATAAAAGTTTCTTCAAAATCTATGCCCTAAATCTGAGCATATCCTTTAATATATTTTTATTCCTGGTCACTTCTCCATTTTCATTCAACTTATTTTTGTAAACCCATTTTGTTCCTATCAAATTGTGATCTTTTGGTCTAGGTTCTAATTCCCAAGTATCATTATTTTCTATCTGATTTAATTCTTCATCCATTGCCTTAACCCAATGCTTATCATGTCTAGCTTCTGAGAAAGTTCTAGGCTAAATTTTGGATAACAAAGAAAAACTAACTTGCTTAGATTCACTTACCATCATTCTTCTAGTGTAAATTCCTTTATTTATGTCCCTAATGATGTCACTTTCATTATGATTTCTCTAAACATATTTGGATGGAATTTTGGTGTCCTTTTTCTCCTTCTTCTCATTTTCATCTGATTCTTCAAAATCTTCCTTTTCATTGATTTCAAGAATGTCTATTGGATCACTAATTCTTTGTGTTCCATATTCTTCTATCCTAACACTTACACTTTAAACAATTTTCTTGGTTCTTTTGTTATAACATTTATAAGCTATAATTTTTCAAGAATAATCAAGAAATATACCTTCATCTAATCTGGATTCAAACTTACCAAGTTTTTCATCAATTCTATTTATGAAGCATCTATTGCTAAAAACTTTGAAATAATCAAATTTTACTAGTTTATATTTCCATAGCTCATAAAGAGTCTTGTCACTATTGACTCTCAATAATTCTCTATTCTAAATATGCATTATTGTAGCAACTGCCTTTGCCCAATATTTATCTAGTATCTTGGATTTAGTTAGCATTGTCCTCACCATCTCTTGAACTATTTTGTTTCTCTGTTCAACTACTCCATTTTTTTGTGGAGTTATGGATAATGAATAATGTCTCTTTATTCCATGGTTTTCAAAAAACTCAATAAATTGATTTAACATGAATTCTCCTCCTTGATCTGATCTTATACACTTAATCTTCAAATTTGTTTCATTCTCAACTAATTCTTTGAATGCTTTGAAATGTCTGAAAGATTATGATTTTTTATTTAAAAACATTACCCAAGTCATACGTGAAAAATAATCAATAAATAACATGAAATATTTCTCACCTTGAGTAATTTGAGTTCTCATAGGTCTACATAGATCAATGTGAACAAGCTCTAACACCTGAGTGGTCAAGTAATCTTTTATTTTGAACCACCTTCTGACCTACTTCTCATGCTAACAAGGTTCACAAAGCATGTCGATGGCTTTGTAATCTTTAGAATATTTCTAACAAATTATTTTTGTTAATGTTGACAATATTGTCAAAATTTATGTGTCCCATTCTCCTGTGCTATAATCAAATTTCTTTAATTTGACTCAAACAACATCTTTGACCTTTAATGTCTAATAACATATACAAATTATTACCTATTCTCTAATAATCTACAACTAATACATCCAAATCTTTTTTCCTAATTTCACAACCTTATACATAAAACTTTAGTGTGTGACCTTGATCACACATTTGACTTACACTCAAAATATTATGTTTAATACCTTTTATATACAAAACATTTTTAGTTTTAGTTCTACCATTATCCAAACTTAGTGTACCTTTTTTTGTAATTTTGGTACTAGTATTATCTTCAAATTTCACTATGCCACCATTGATCTTCTTCAAGGCTATCAACTTGCTTTTGTCTCTTGTCATGTGCCTTGAACATCCACTATTAATGAACCATTGATTTTATTCATTTTTGCAAGCAAAGCTATCTGTACCAACATAGATTTTTTAGGTTATTTCCTTTGCCATGAACCTGTCTAAACTTTCTTCTTGATGAATGGAGCCTTGAAACTTTGGTCCTTCTTGACTAATTTGAACATGCTTCTACATTACCAAGCTATGTGCCCAAAGTTTTTACACTTGTAACATATTATGTCCTCTTCATTAAATCTTGATAGAGGAGCAAAAGAGTTGTGGCTTCTACATGACTTTCTTTCTCCTTATTTCTAAAATTGTTAGCCCTTTTTTTAAATTCTATTTTCTTATGACCATATCCATCACAATAAAAATAGTAACCATAAAAATAGGACCTATTTTTGTATCTCTAACCTGATTGCCTTTTGTACCTCTATTCCTTCTATCCTTCTTTATTTGAGATGTATTTTGTATTCTTAACTTCTTTCCTTTTTATTTCTTCTTTTATAAGAGCTTCAACATAACTCTTTTCTTTTTCCTTAACTGTGAAAGTAGTGGCCTCCCCTTTCTCTTTTTCAAATATGATACCTATCTTATCTAACATTTATCTTTGACTTTCTAATATCTTATTCAACATATTCATGCTCTTCTCAAATTTTGACTCATTGACTGCTTTATCATTAATTAATTTATTTGTCTTCTCATGATCTACTTTTAAAGAAGAAATTTCAATAACATACCTTTCACATTATTTACTTACTTTTTATAATTATGTCATTATATATTCTTTATTCTTCTTGACTTATTCAAAGTGTGCGTATAGATCTTCAATTGTTTCCTTTGACTCCTTTTCATTTTTCTCGATCTAGAGCTTTAATCTTTATTTCTTCTTATCAAGAGCTTTTAACTCTTCTAAGGCATAAATGAGTTCTATTTCCAGATTCACTTTGGCTTCATCCTATTCTTCTTCTTGATCATCTACACTTTTTCTTGTGGAGGCATCTTCATGCATGGCCGTGAATAGAATCTCTTCTTCTTTTCAATCACTAACTCCACTATCTTTGACTGAGCTAGGATCTTTAGAATGTAAACTCTTCTTCTCGAATCCATTATTGAATTTTCCTTTAAAATTCTTATTGTATGTATACTTTCCTTCTTCATTATCAACATTACCCTTATTTGAGCACTTAGCTACAAAATGTCCAATCTTTCCATAATTAAAACATTTAAAAGGTAATTTTCTTTGATATTTACTTATGCCAATTTTTGACTTGCAAATGAATAGAGCTCCACTGTCATCTTCATCATCGCTAGAACTATCACTTGATTCTTGAATCTTAGCTTTCTCTTTCTTTGATGTATTGAAGGCAACTTCTCTCTTTGAGGGTTTCTCTTGTTTGGTCCACACCTCATAAGCCATAAGAATACCATGTAGCTCATCCATATTTAGCTTGGTTAAATTATTCATCTCTTCAATTGCCAAAACTTTTACATCATATTGCAATGGTATAGATCTCAAAAAAATTTGAACCCCAACTAATTCTTCTAACTTTTCTCCAAGACCTTGAATTTCATTAACTATTTGATCAACCTGTAAAAGATAACTTGATATATTTTATTCCTCTTCCATCTTCAGACTCTCAAACTATCTTCTGAAAGTATAAATCTTAGCTTGCTAAACCTTTCCATCACCTCTGTAAATATTCTCAAGTTTTACCCAAGTTTCATGAGTAGATTTACATTGCATAACTTTAACAAATTCTAATTCACATAAACTACATAAAATGGTATTTAAGGCTTTAGCATTTTTTCACTTTCCTTCTTTTCTACCAGAGTAGTTACAAGTGTTTGTGGCTCTTCATATTCCTCCACCACTACTTGCCAAATGTCGAATCCAAGGGACCTCAAATAAGTCTTCATCCTTATGCTACAAAAAGCATAATTTGTCCCATCAAACAAAGGTGCCTTATATCTAGAAAAACATTCATGTGATCCAACCATTGTGCTTTCTTGATCTATCTTCAAGCTATAAAACTTTTTCCAAAGGAACTTGATCTAATGCTAATTATTAATCATGAAATATACTAAGGGGAGGTGAATCAATATATATTATATATCTTTTACTTAATCTAATTTCTTTTCTTTAACCACTTAATCACACATTCAAGATATGCAATAAAACTAAAACAATAATATGCACCACACGAGAGAGAGAGAGAGAGAGAGAGAGAGAGAGAGAGAGAGAGAGAGAGAGAGAGAGAGAGAGAGAGAGAGAGAGAGAGAGAGAGAGAGAGAGAGAGAGAGAGAGAGAGACCAAGTTTTTACATGGAAACCCAAAGTGGGGAAAACCATGGAGAATAATCTCAAGTATATGAATGAACACCAACTCAAATTACAAATTTTACAAGCACGAACTTGTAGGAGCACTAACCTCTTTTCCAAGAACCAACACAATAACTATTTATGAGTACCAACCCACAGGAGCACCAACACCTTACAAATATTTGTGAGTACCAACCCCTCTTATGTATAAAACATAACTATCTCTTAATGTTTCTTACTTAAAAAAATGATAGAAATCTATAATATCTCATGATGTTCTCTCTTCAAAAACAAATAAAAACCATGCACTCTATTGTATATTACAAATGGCTTCTCAAGCCTTTATTTATAGCTTTCCAAATGACCTTTGGCATTCACCCTTTGTGACCCTTTAATCCTCATGTAAAATGGTTCCAAAATTTCATGACCCTTGGTATCCTTGCATTTGAAAAGTCACATGGTGACCCTTCATAAACAAATGCATCCTTTCCTCTTTTTTCTCTATTTTGGTAACTTTTCATATTCTTTAAAGTGTCCCTTCATGGAAAAATGCACCATACCCTCTTTTGTCTTCACATGGTGACTCTTGGAATTCCTCAAGATGAATCTTCATGAGAAAATGCTTCCCATTCCTCTTTTGTCTTTACCCTATAACTCTTTGACTTATCCACAGGCCCTCTTTTGACTTATATGCAACAAAAAAATATATACGTTAATATTGAATAAATATTAACACACATTAGCCAAGATATGCCTATTAAAAATATCATTAAATGCAAAGGGGCATTTATCACCAATGCTATACCTTTGACATAAATGATAATATTTACAACAAAGGCTATATGTGATACTCTCAAAGAATTAATTTCTCAATTTTGGAAAGACAATACAAGAGTTTTTCCCAATGCAAGAGATGTTACGAAAAGAAGAGTTGGTTCTTATAACTATGAAATGCATCCAAAAAGTTTATTGGAGATGAATAAAAAACAATTGTACCCTAAATTTTTGGAAAAATATCCAAAAATTTCTATTTTTCAAAGATATTTTAAGATAGCCAAACCTTTTTATGTAAAAATAAATCACACATGCACCACTTATTGTTGTAACATGTTGAATTTTTAATGCACTATGATGTTTTTTTCCATATCCATTGTACTTTGCATATTAAAAATATTTTGCAGGAGTGTGGCATTGAAATTCCAACAAAATTGGCTAGAAAATTTATTCCAAATATCTTTTACAAAATATTGGATGGATAATTATTTTACAACAAATCATGTTTAAATGGAAATTGTAACATTTATGGTAGATTGCCAAAATTAAAAAAAATGTATCCATGAGGAGATTAAAAGTGTAATTAGATAAGAATTAGTTGGTTTAATAAAATTTAAATTAGTGACTTGTCAAGTAAAATATGGTGAAGAATCTAAAAGGTGTGATCTTGTTACAAAAATGATATCTATTTCTAATTTTTTTGTCAAATTTATGGAGAAGATTATTTATGAGTATGCAAGGCATACACATATGGCTAGATGGTTGAATGAACATTTTAAGATAATCAAGGATACATTCCCATTTGGTTTGATTATTTCAGTAGTTTATTTTAATGAAAATTACACATTCAAACCTCAAATGGAAGTTCAATCATAGTATTACAACTCATCATAGGTTACCATATTTATGTATATAGAATTCATGCATGAACCTAATAGTATAGATCAACAATGACAAATATTAAGGGAGTACCATTTATATATCAAAGATGATTGATCACATTGTTTAGAGTATGTGCAAGGTTATTTTTAGAAGTTATATGAATAATTGAGTTAGAAGAACATTACTTTCAATCAAAATTACATTTAATCAGACAATTATACATCACAATTCAAAAATGTACATATGTTTTATTGGTTCAACAGGATGCACATTACCATAGGTGTAGAACACATTTGGAGTTTAAGTGAGTCTAACCATGGAAAAGGGAAGCATGATGATGTTGTATCATGTGTAAAAAGAGCTATTACAAGGGAGGAGTTGAAATTTGAAGTGGGTGCTCATTTTATAAATGCAAAAACTATGGTTGAGTGGTGTAATGAGAACATGTGTCATGGTGCTCAACCAAATTCTAATGTTCATAGACATTTATATTTAATGGAGGAGGAAAATTTGGAAAAGTATGATGATTTTATGAATCTAATAGGTTCAAGTGACCTTCAATCATTTCATAACTCAAATGCAAGTTATTAGACTATTCATACAAGACACTTGGCATGTTTATGTTCTACATGTGTAAACTTTATTTATAATGAGTGTGAATCATAAGAGTGGGTGGATGATTGGAGTTCCAAACCTCTATTTACAATCAACATATATTAGGTTCTAAAAACATTACAACTTACAAATATGACATCATCAGATAACTTTGACCATGTATTTGATCTAGTTCAACTAAGTAGAATATTTTTCATTATGTATAATTTATTCTCATTATATATCTTCATATTTTCATTAAAAATGGTTATTTGTGATACAGGGCATGTTTTTTTAGTTATTTCACATGAGGATAATGAAGATGGCACTGATTACTACTTGTGTTGGTGTGTAGAGAGAAATTAAAAATTGACTCCCCCAATTATAGATGGAGAAAACATTGACTATCTCACTGGGCCAGTGGTAGTCACTAGAACTTGGTTTTGATGATATCCTATAAAATATTCAAATAAATGGTTGTTTTAAGATTTTGAAATGCATATAAATATACTTCACTATTCAAATTTGATTCTTGTAATGAATATTCAATTACAAAAATATCATGGAAGGCCATTAAATAAAAAACTATGGAAAGTTCAGGAGTCAGACCATGAAGATATTATTGATACTATCAAGGTTAGAGTAGATTATATTGGTTCATTGGATTGAAATACGTATGATAACTCCTTGAATAAAATATTTTGAACCTTGTCCTCGCTTAGTGCGAGTGCAAAAGTATTTTATTAATATTCAAAAAAATAAGTACATAAGGGTGACTTTACTCCGTTAACCCTTTTTCATAGCAAACATTGATTTATATGGTTTTTACCAATGACCGGTAAAAACAAATAACTTATAACCAACTATTTACAGGAAAAAAACCTGTAAGGTAGTTCTAATTAATAAATATAAAACATGAAAACTACCTAAAATTAAACTAACTTTTTTTATGGGGGTGTCTTTACTAAAAGATGCATGCCCCATTAACAATAATATTAATTAACCTACCAAAAATCTAACCTAATGTTAAGACTTTGGAACAAGTCATAAAAAACCCCCCTATGATCCAAAGTTAGGTCTTTGGACACATACCAAGAATTTTTTTAAATTTTTCAAATTTGATTTTGTCAAGGAGTTTTGTGAAGATATCAGTTGTCTGATCGGCAGTTGGGCAATATATTAGATTAAGATATTTCTTTGCCACCAACATTTATAGATAATGGTATTTGACATCCATATTTTTTGTTTTGGCATGAAATATTAGATTCTTGGACATCTTGATTGCACTTTGATTATCAATGTATAACTATGTAGGAGCAAACTGAGAAACTTGAAGATCTTCAAGAATATGACGAAGGTAAATAATTTATCTAGAAGCATCCCATGTTGTAATATAATCTAATTTTGCTAATGAATTTGCCACTATATCCTACTTTTTACAACACCAAGAAATGACAACTAAACCCATATGCATAGTGTATCCTATGGTTGACACTCTATCATCCACACATCTGCCAAAATCTGCATCACAATATCCAACAAGTTTGAAGTTTTTATTGTGGCAGTATTCAAGGCCATATGTTTTCATTCCCTAAAAGTAACAAAGTAATCATTTTGCTACGTGCCAATGAATTTCTCTAGGCTCATGCATAAACCTAGATAAAATTTCAACTAAAAATGAAATATCAGGTTTGGTAGTCATCAAGTATATCAAACCTCCCACAAATTATCTATATGTGGTGCCATCAAAAAAGGCACTGCTATCATCCCTAGACAATTTCAACTTACTTTTCATGGGAGTGAGGGCAGGTTTGCAATCACTCATGCCAAACCTATCTAATAACTCAGAAATATACTTAGTTTATGAAATGAAAATACTATTCTCTTTTTGAGTCACCTCTATCCCTAGATAGTAGTGAAGAAGTCCAAGATCTATCATCTAAAACCCATATTTTAATTCCTTATTCACATACTTGTTATGGTTTTCATCATTACCTATAATAAAAAAGTCATTGACATAGAGAACAAGTATCACCATTTTCTTACCCTGCACTTGAAAATAGAGAGTATCATCAGATTCACTATGATGAAAACCAATGGATTTCAAGTATGAATCCATTTTTTCATATCAAGCCCTGGGTGCCTGTTTGAGCCCATACAAAGCTTTTATCAATTTACATACTTTGTGTTCAGCACCCACCTATTCAAAACCCTGAGGTTGTTTCATATATACTTTTCCCTAGAAATCACCATTTAAAAAGCACTTTTAACATCTAATTAATGTACTTTCCAACTATTTTTGTGACCAAGGCAAGTACCATACAAATAGTGTGCCATTTTCCAATTGGTAAAAATGTTTCCTCATAGTCAATACCTTCTTGTTGTGCATATCCTTTTGCAACAAGTCATGCCTTATGTTTATCAATGGAGCCATCTGATTTATACTTAGTCCTATAAACCCATTTACATCTGATGGGTTTAACATGTGGAGGAGGATCAACTAAAACACATGTATTATTGTTAAGTATGGAATCATACTCACATTTCATTACCTATTGCCAAACATGTTCAGTAGATGCCTCCTCAAAAGTGGATGGCTCAGTGGAAGAAGTAGTAACAACCATAGCATAATCTACCTATTTTCGAGAATTCTTGGGCCCTGTTAAACCAACTTCATCTACTGTCAAGTAAAAAAAGTACTTTGAGCCCATTTTGGATACTTCATCAAATTATTCAAATCAAGGACTCCAAAATTCTCATTATGTGCATCATTCAAAGGGGGACTTAGAGAATTTTCAACAATTTCTATGTCATCAACCTGTGAACTTGTAGATGAAGGAGAGGAAAGTGAACGAATTTGAGTCTCATACCATAACTTTGTAGAGTTATCTCCATTATTCAAACCCTTATCTCTTTTTGTATCTTTTCTCTCTAATTTATCAAGTTGAGAATCAATCTCTGTAGTGTTCATAGTCCCAAACTCATCAAATATTACAACTTGACTCACTATAAATTTACCTAGATCTTATGGAAGCAAATGAAACTCCTTTTTATCTTCAGAATAACCAAGAAAGATGCATTTTCGACTTCATGGTTCCAAGTTAGTTCTATTTTTAATAGGAACCAAAGAAAAACAAAGACATCCAAACACTTTTAAGTGTTTAACTTTTGGTTTAAATCCATACCATGCCTCATATAGAGTTTGTCCCAAAAGTGCAATTGTGGGGGACCTGTTTCTCAAATATACTGTAGTACCAATGGCTTTGGCCCAAAACTTATCATCAAGCTATTTATAGTGCAACATGTCACGTGCTGTGCCATCTAAATTTCTATTCATCCATTCAGATACACCATTTTACTATGGAGTATAAACATTACTATATTGTCAATGAATTCCATGTTCTCGACAATAATCTGAAAATTCATTTGAGGTATACTCACCTCCATTATCTTAATGAAGAGTGGCCAAATGTGAACCTGTTTCTTTTTTGACTAAGTGTAACCAATCAACAAACTTAGTGAAAACTTTAGATTTGTTTTTCATAAAGAATACCCAAGTCATCCAAGAAAAGTCATCAATAAATAAGACAAAGTATCTACACCCACCAATGGATGACTTTTTCATGTCACATACATCACTATGAACTAACTGTAAACATCTGTTAGCTCTCCAAGATGACTGTTTAGGAAAATTTTCCTGATTTTGTTTGCCCAAAACACATGACTCATAAAGAATACTATCTTTGTGAAAAGTGGGCAACCCATTCACTATACAATATCTCTACAAATGCACTAAAGAGTGGATATTTAAATGTCCATAACAGAGATGCTATAACCACTGTGTAGACATAGTACCTACACCTGTGTCAACAACTGTTGCAAGTTCTACAGTGGGAGGAAGCACTTTACAATGCAATCTAACCAAGTTTCCATCTTCATATCATGTATACATTGTTTTATAATCATCCTTCACTAAATTGATGTAAATGAGCCCATTTTCAAGAACAATTTAATAACCTTTCTTTCAAATAGTTACTAAGGAAATTGAGTGTTTCTTCAATGTAGGAACATACCAAACATCCTCCAAGTATTTTATAGACCCATTAGGAAGAAGAATCCGAATAGATCCAAAACCTAGTGGTGTATGCATAGAATTATCTGCTAAGGCAACTGGAGAGAGAGAAGCTTCCTTGAAAGACCAAAATAAATCTCTCCTAAATGTCATGTGTTTAGTTTCTCCTGTGTCTAAAACCCATACATCTGTGAGCTCATCTCTAGCCTCATATTCAATATAATCAATGTGCCCCAAAGTAGTGAATGTAGATTCATGGGCAACATTATTAGATTCATCATAGTCATGATCAGCATATTGAGTAGAGTTAGACTTAGTCACTTTTTGTGGCCTCTAAATTTTATCAAAAGGAATCCTACATTGTGAGGCAATGTGACCAAATTTTC
The DNA here is from genome assembly GCA_037957365.1 of Torreya grandis. Lineage (NCBI taxonomy): Eukaryota > Viridiplantae > Streptophyta > Pinopsida > Cupressales > Taxaceae > Torreya > Torreya grandis. The sequence continues at coordinate 577,668 of JARHVA010004325.1, read as the reverse complement.
CACATCTATGACACCGAATGTTTGATCTACCTCGACCTCTACCCCTATATGAGTTGTGACCATGTCCTCAATCACTTGTTTCATGCAAATATGATTGGTTAGATTGTTGATTATTTGAATTTCCCATACCTCTTTTTTGATATCTGCCTACTCTATAACCTTGACCCCCTCTATAACTATTTTCTCTATTATTTTGATGCCCAGATGAAGATGAACTAGGATTTGACTCTAAAACATGGGCTTCTTCAGTTTTCTTGGATTTATTGGGTAGAGAGAGAGGTCATGTTGGATGAGAAACTCAACAAAATTATCAAAGGTGATGCATGTGATCTTGTCAGAGACATGCAACATTTCAACAAAATTCCTATAGGACCCTGGTAGTCCTTTCAAATCAGTAGTAACTATGAGGTCATCATCTAGTTTTCCAAATCCAGCCTTAGTGTAATTAGTAGTGATATTTTTCAACTTAGACATATATTCTCCCATATACCCATCTTTATCTAATGAAAAATTAAACAACTGCATATGAATATCTATCTTCTTATGCTTAGATTTCTTATCATACAAATCTGACAATGTTTTCCATGCAGTGTAACTATGAGGAGAATATAAAATATGAACATAAGTATCATGAGTACAAAAAAATTTAATGAGAGATAAGGCCTTAAAATCATGAAAATTGAATATATCTAATTTAGCCTACTCTGTTGGCAATGTGGGATTTTCATTCTTAACAATATCCCATAACTCATTAAAAACTAGTGAAGCCTCCATCAATCATTTCCAATCAGAATAATTGGAAATTGTCAATCTATCACCATCTAAAAGCAAATTTTGAAATTTTGGCACCTTGAAATGAAAGCAAGTGTAGTAGAGAAAAAGTATGAAAAATGTAAAAGAGATGAAACAAATATCACACTCAGTGCACAAGACACTACTTCTATGGGGTTTTGCACTTAACCTCTATGTAGAGCGCAAAAGAAAAACAAAATTTTTTGATGGGTTTTGCACTTAACCTCACAAAAAAACAATGATTACACCCTTATTTCACCAAATTACAACCTTATTCCACTAATTACACCCTTATATCACCACAACAATGTAAAAGAAATAGAATTGAATTCCCCCTTTTTTGATTTGCAACACCATACAATAAGTATGCATTTTACAACTTTCAAATTTAAAAGGGAATATTCCTTTTACAAAAAAAGTATATTCTAAAGTAAAAAGAACTTTTTCCAAAAGAAGGGATTTGAACCCTTGACCTCCTCCTTGCAAGCTTCTTCACAAAATAAGCTTAACCAATTACTCTAAGAGCATTTTCAAAATATTATACTCAAAAATTTCTACTTATTATGGATTTTTTTTATGAGGGAAAATTAAAAAAATTGCATGTGTAAATAAATTCAAACTTTTCCTTTTTTTTAGTCTTCTCACTCAGGGTATCTCATGTGGGAACCATTCCCAGCAAATTTATGATAGCAAACACTTTAGAAACATAAGAGAAAATATTTCTCAGTTTTATACCTATGCCATGTTTGCTTGAGATGCCATGGCTGCTACTAGAAATATTTTTTGCACCTGTTCTCTCTGCTAGAGGCCATACAGATCCGTACAGGCAGGATAAAACTGATTCTGCTGAGTTTTGACAAAATTTTAAGGTATGTTTTTCTAGAAAGAGCTTCAAATCTCAGCTAGGGCATTAGAAGGTTGTACCATAGGCCATACAACTCAGTAAAAATTCTAGATTTTCCTTTTGATGATACAAAATAGGGGTTTTAACCAGTTTAATAGGTGTTTATAGATTCAAAAGGGCTGAAAATGAAATGAATCAACAATGGCAGCCATGAATGAAAATTATAGAGGTTTTTCACAAGTAAATAGGCCGTACAAGTCTGGTTTTTGTGAAAAAACAATAAATTTAATAACATTTAAATTCTAAAAATTCATTTTTTATGCCAAATTAGGAGTTTGAACACAAGAAAATGGAGTATCAAATGGCCAAAATGACCAAATTGTGGTATATGGAAAAATACATAGGTTTAAATGTAAAAAATATTTGAAAAATTAAAATAATTTAATAATTTTTCAAACATTTAAACTAATAAAAATTTTCATTATATGACATACCTTATTTCATGCCATTGAATTCATGTGAATTTGAATTTTCACCTTGCCTTCCTTCAAATTCACCAAGCTCCCAAAATTATCATGCTCTGATACCACTGATAACTCTTTGAATAAAATAGTTTGAACCTTGTCCCCACTTAGTGCGTGTGCAAAAGTATTTTATTAATATTCAAAAAAATAAGTACATAAGGGTGCCTTTACTCCGTTAACCCTTTTTCATAGAAAACATTGATTTATATAGTTTTTACCAATGACTGGTAAAAACAACTAACCTATAACCAACTATTTACGGGAAAACACTCCGTAAGGTAGTTCTAATTAATAAATATAAAACATGAAAACTACCTAAAATTAAACTAAATAACTTTATTTTATGGGGGTGTCTTTACTAAAAGATGCATGCCCCATTAACAATAATATTAAGTAACCTACCAAAAATCTAACCTAATGTTAAGACTTTGGAACAAGTCCTAACAACTTAGGTATGTTGACTTTTCAAATGTAGATGTAATCAAATTTACCAAATATTTTTTTATTTTTTAGGTAGTACATATGAATTTCATTTTTAATTACTTACAATTTTTTGTAGGTTAGTAGTGTCAGATAAAATTCCACCTTCACAAGGTTGGCACTATCAATAAATAATTATAGATTATTGAAGTTAAGAGAAGCTCAGATTTGATGTTATCAAAGTTTAAGTTGGATGTGATTGAATTAAACTTAGGTTAAAAAATTACATTTTTCTTGTGTTAAGAAGGGCATTTTTGAGGCCAGAATGGGTGGTGAGTTTGTTAATCAGGATTGATGGGAGGCCAAGAACCTAGTTCTAGATAATATATAACTCTGTAGATGTGTTGATAGTGTTAGTTTTCAGTCATAAAGCATCAAAACTAGAGTTATGCAACCATAACTTAAACTTTGACAATATTTATTGTCAGTATTCTCGTTCTCCAGAATGGTAGTGAAAATGCACTTTAGAGTGGATTTAAATGTCATGAAAGTGTGATAACATATAATTTGCCTATATGGATATGATCAAATTGATATATTATCAGGTAGATGTCTCAGAGGTAAAAATGGTAGTTGGAGCTCAAGAAGTTGTTTGTTTAATACCAAAAAGTTACATTTTTGGACCCCTCACTACAACTTGTCCAACTGATTGTTATCAAATATCCCAATTGAGTCGATTATATATATTAAAGAGGTATAGGATGGATTTTATGGTTCACATAAATGACTTACATATTTGTTTTATGTGTGTTTGAACTTAGGCTAAAAATTACTTTTTTCTTGTATTGGGAAGGGCATCTTTGAAGTCAGAATGAGTGGTGGGTTTGTTGATAGGGTCTAATGGGATGATAAGACACTAATCATATACATCATCATCCCCTCATTGGATGTGTTTTTAGTGCTATTTTTTATTTAGAAAGCATCAAAACTAGAGTTTTGCAACCATAACTTAAACTTTAACAATATTTGTTGTCAGTGTTTTCACACTCTAGAATGTTAGTGAAAATGCACTTTTGAGTGGATTTGAATGTCATGGTAGTGTGATAAAATGTAATTTGATTATATATATGGAGGTATTGTAGGTATAAATTGTAGTTAGAGCTTAAGAAATTTCTTTTTCAATGCCAAAAATTTACATTTTTGGACCCCTCACTGTAACTTATCTAACAAATTATTATCAAAGCTTCCACCTAATTGATATGATGTGAGATTAGAGGGATTAAATATTTAGGTTAGGAATCTAAAAATTAATATAGATGACTTCTAGGTTTAATTTTATGCATATTTGAACTTAGGCTAAAAAATTTCATTTATTTTATATTGGGAAGGGCATTCTTGAGGCTAAAATGGGTGGTGGGTTTATCGATCAGGCCTGATGGGAGGTCAAGAAATTGGTCCTAAATTTTATCCACACCCTTGGATGTGTTTGTAGTGTCATTTTTTATTCAATAAGTATCAAAACTAGAGTTTTGCAACCACAACTTAAACTTTGACAACATTTGTTGTCAAGGTTTCCACACTTCAGAACGGTAGTGGAAATGCACTTCCAGGTGGATTTAAATGTCATGGTAGTGTGATAAAAAGTAATTTGCCTATATGGATGTGATAAAATTGATATATTATAAGGTGGATGTACTATACATATAAATTCCAGTTGGAGCTCAAGAAGTTACTTGTTCAATACCAAAAAGTTACTTTTTTGGACCCCTCACTGCAACTTGTCCAACAAATTGCTCTCAAAGCTTCCACATGAGTTATCTAGGGTGTCATTAGAGGGATTAAATAGGTAGAGGAAGGATTTTATGGTTCATGGAAATGAATTAAAAGTTTCATTTTATGCATATTTTAACTTAAGATTAAAAATACATTTTTCTTGTATTGGGAAGGGCATTCTTAAGGTCAAAATGGTTGGTAGGTTTGTTGATCGGGCTTGATAGGAGGTGGAGAAATTGATAATAAATTTATCCACCCCAAAAATGTGTTGGAAGTGTCATTTTTTGGTCAAGAATCATGGAAACCATAATTTTGTAACCACAACTTAAACTTTGACAACATTTATTACTAGTGTTTCCATGCTCCAAAATGGTAGTGAAAATGCACTTTTGGGTGGATTTGAACATTTTGGTGGTTTTATAACATGTAATTTCCATATTTAGATACTATTTAAGTGATATATTCATAGGTGGAGGTCCTAGAGGTAAAAATGGTAGTTAAAGCTCAAGAAGTTATTTGTTTAATGCCAAATAATTACATGTTTGGACCCATCACTACAACTTGTCCAATAGATTAATTTGAAGCTTCCACCTAAGTGATATAGGGTATGATTAGAGGGATTAAAGGGTGAGTGGATAGTTTTTATGGTTCATATAAATGACTTATAGGTTTTTTTTTACATGTGTTTAAATTTATGCTAAAAATTTGCATTTTCCTTGTATTGGGAAGGGCATTCTTGAGGCTGGAATGGGTGGTGGGTTTGTCAATCAAGCCTAATGTGAGGAAAATAAATTGATCCTAGATGTTATATAAACCCATGGATGTGTTGATAGTGTCAGGTTTTGGTCAGGAAGCATTAGAAAAATAATTTTGCTAAACTCTCAGCCTATAGAACATGTTAGAACTTGGGTAAGATGAGTTTTTGGTTGATTTGAGTTCTATAAACTTGGGTAAGGGTTAAAACATGTTAAAATTGATAAAATAATACTATAAATATAAAATTTAAGAGCTAAAAACTCTATTTTGATAAATTGACCTATTAGAGCAACAACTAGGTCTAGAGACCTAGAAACTTAATGAGTAATTGACCTATTGACCTAATGATTAATTGTCCTATTGACCTATTGACCTATTAAACTAATGAGTAATTGAATAATTTAAAAGAAGATTGTTTTAGAGTGTATTTTGAATCAAGTTGAGAACAAGAGTGGATAAGGGATGTTAGAATTATTCATGATCTTAGAGCATATGAATAAGACTTCTATAGCCTTCTTAAACATAGAAGAGAAAACTGTGCATTAGGTGGTATTAGGGGATGATATAAGGAATAAAAGAAGTAGGCCTAGTTTCAAAAAATATAGTTAAAAAGGCATTAAAACCAGGTGAAGGTGAAAGACTAGGTAACTTATAGGTATAGTTATAAGAGTGAGAAATTTGTAGGGATTTATGAATGATTTTATGTCTTTGCATTATAAAAGTTTGAACATGATTGGGTATGGGTTTTAAGTGTAATAAAATTGTGTTAATGATTAATTTAAAATTTGTAAATGAGTGATAACAAATGCAAAATAGATAAGCGTGTCATTAGTCATTTCCACCACACATAATGCAATTAAAATTTTAATTTAAAAAAATATGGAAGATCTGAGATTTATAACATTGAAAAGAATAATTTTTTAATCCTCATTTATGTACAACATTAAATACAAGATCTAATGGATAATAGCTTTGAATATTAATAAAACACTATATAATAACACACAATGAAATAAAAACTAAATATAATTAGATAGATTTTCATGATATGCATATAATATAGGCACATGTGTTCAATGTCAATACTACTTAGATTACCGTGATATAAATATGAAAAATTACATATACCAACATACTATCTAATGTTGGGTAAATGTTAGATATGCATATAAAATTCCAAAAATACATAAATTTCCATATAGGCATACAAAAAAGTATATCTCATGTAAGACATCCTATTCATAAAATACACTCCCTCTCTTTGCTTTCTTCGAAGAAGACTCTCCTTGGGATGCCCTAATAGTGGATGGAGCCCCCTTTAATGCTTTGAATTACTCCAAGGTCTAATTGTAGGTCCTAATATCATAGCTCACTTGAATTTGAACCTAATCAAATACAAGTATTATTATATAATTAAAATAAAATATATTCAACCAATTATTTATAAATTAAGTTTAAACTACAATAAAAAATCATTTAAACATGCACTTACTGCAAACTATTGGTCTTTCTTAATCTATTTTTGAATATCAAAAAAGTCAATGGAAGGTTCAACTATTCAAATAAGCATCTAAAATATGGGAGAAACATGAGAATTTTCCCTACTAATCATCTGATCAAGACTATCAGATGTCATAGGACAAACCTACATACACAATACATTCACATATGTTATATTTTTCCCAAGTATGTAGTAAAATTATTAAAATATGTTTATTTTTACAATTTAAAATTATAGGTTAATATATATCTCTGTTAAAACCTATGCAAATGATATTGTAACAATAATGCCTATGTATATCTCAGCTCATAGAGAGGGAGGAGTGTCTAATTGAGCCATAAACTATTCATGTAAACAAGGTATCACTTAATTTTATATAAATTATCAAAGATACATATGGTAATTTTTTCTCAATGTAAACCAAGATATATATGGCAATGTATTTCAATGTGCATATCATGAAAAGATAATGTAAACCAAGAATTAGGGAAGTGTAATTGCCATAAAATGTGAAATGGCCAAGAATAAGAATTAGTTTGCATGTTAGAGGTAATATAAATGTTGTAATAAATGTAAGAAGTGTGAGTGGAAGAGTGGGAGGTTGAAAGAATAGTATCACTTTGATAAGACAAAGTTAGGGAGAGAAAATGAATAAGAGACATATCAAGAACTATGTCCTTACTTGTAAAGCTTATTTGGATAGAGTAAAATGTATACAAGTATCTAGAAGTTTATGATCAATACTTTGGTGTTAATATCTCTAGTTAGAGAAGATTCAAGTCAGTAGTCTATACATTCAAAGTGGTTAAACCTAAGTTTCAATACTCTGTCGTCAAGCACAATCAGAAAGAGGACAACATAATCAGTTTAAAGTATCATTATAAATGATTAAAATATGATTAAGGAATAGAAGAGATATATGAAATGAAATTAAACACATTTAATTTCTCAATACTATTAATAAAATTTTAAATACATGGGAAGACTATATACAACCCAATTAGTAACAATTTTGAGTTTGCATAGTCATAAAGAAAGACCATACAGAGTTCTTGGAAATAGAGTTTATGATTTAAGGTTTTGCGAATGTTGAGGGATATTATCTTTCCATGTGTGTGACTCTTTGAATTTATATCAAATGAAGGTAAAGGGTCTTAAGGTTTTATTCTATCCTGTTTGTTGACATAGTCATGTTGGAGGGGTACAATTTTATTATAAAACTACATGTTGGGAGTGATTTAGTATTGAGAAAGGAAAATTAATAGTTTTATAAGATGCATGGGGTAAGGGTAGATCCATTTAAATCCTTATAATATTTTATAAGGGTCAAAAGGTCATTCTATCTCATTTATTATCCTCTCGAGTAGGTGTAGGATTGAGACAACACAAGTTAGGGTTTGAAACTAGAAAATGAGATAACAAGTGATTTAACTAATGAAAAGTCATTAAAGTTTGTGTATATGTGTATTTATATAAGAGGAAGAGTATTTTTAAGGTTTATATTTTATTTTAGTCCACATGTTATAATTTCATAGTCAATAGCCTTTAATTAGGCCTAGGAGACCTAATTAGTCCTGAGGGGTGTTGAGTTAGGTGTTCTCCAAAGAGAGTTAAATTATAAAATTCCTTAAATGAGATATGTGATGTAAAAGGGATATGAATGTGGGTTTTTTTGGTTGCGATATTTTTAGTTTACTCAGAATAAGGAGGTTTACCTCAAAAAAGGAATAGTATAAGGAAGGTGTCAAAGAGGAAGGAAGAGTTAAATGAAGAGTTGAAGCTTGGGGGTTGTGTGGAATGGTTGAATGCATGAAATGATATGTAATTAAGTAGGTATCTGATATTATGATTATTTTTGAAGGAAAAAATAAAAGTAGCATGCAGACCTATGAAAACACATAAGAAGATTGTAAAGAACAGATCAAGGATAAACAGAGAGAACATGAAAATAGAGTATGAACTAAGGAGGTTGATGTTAAAAGGAAATATTTTAGAGGTAGTTGATTAGTATAAATACTTCAAGTAGAGAATGAGGATTAAGATAATATAAGGAGGCTTAAGAGCCATTGAGTAGGTAAGAGTAAACAATAAATACCTATTCAATGCAAAGTGATAAAAGAGATAAAGATGTTGAAGACAGAAGACAAATAAGGACAAGAAAATATCAGAGTTGGGTATTTGGAAAAGGTAATTGTGTATTTCCATCCATATTAGGGAAGATTTTTAGAACCTATGCATCAATATACATGATAGATAAATTTAAATTAAACTTACAATGAAAATATACATAGACTAAATGTACATAGAGCATAAGATTAACTTGAAATTTTACCTTTGTATAAGTAAAAGGTGTCATCCTAATAGAGACATATGTAGTAGTGGATGGGCCAATAGCTATATCTAAATATATAAATAATGGTTGTGTAAAATCAAATATTGTAAATATCAACTGTGATGATGAAGGCACCATCACCTTCTATGACATAAAAATGCCATATATATTATTCAATTTCTATGTAAATTAATTGTTAGCTAAATTAAATTTGTAAATATAACTTAAATTTAACTTGACATTTATATAAAACATACTTGCATCTACGTAGTGTTGATGTCTACATAAAAAATATGTGTGCCAAAAATTCATCACTCATAAGAATATTATCCAAGGCCTCTAACCACTAGTGCCATCATCATCAAAAGGTCTAATGAACATAGCTATAGAAGAAATACAAGGTTGGGGCCAGGTATGCACACTAGGTGGCATATCTCTAGCATCAGTCTATAAGAGCCTACTAGTATGTTGAATGAGTGTATCAATGGGTAACTAAGAACATGTAGAGTGTTGATCTCCATGAACGTCTTAACTACAGAGGGGATCTCAGGCTCAAGTAGCTTTTGGATATGGATCCTCATAAGCTGATTAGGTATACAAAATGCACCTGGTCGATCCTACATAGAGCCTTTCCCTCAACCCTGAAACTCATTAAAATCAATATATATATATATATATATATATATATATATATATATATATATATATATATATATATATATATATATATATCTCATTGAGGAAAAACTCACAGTAGAGTTTCTTCAAAAAATACAATGGGACCTCATGGTTATTACATGGTGGATAATAAAACACCATCTACCATTGATCCCAAAAATTGGCTATGATTAAGTTATGTTGGTAGTAATGGAATAAAAAATGTTTAGTGATTATGGGAAACGGGGAATTAGTGGATGGGTAAATTAATAAGGTATAAATAGAGGAATTTTATATTTCTTTATTCTTGACCTCAAGTGCTAATTTTTTTTAGCATAATAAGCCCTATAACTATCCCTATATGAAGTCCATCTATCAATTTGACTCATTATAGAGTCAATTAGACCTAATAATGTCTCTAAGGAATTGACTAAATAGGTGAAATAGGGGTTAGTAAAGTGGTATCCCTCATTATCCCAATTAATTCTTCAATTTCAATTTTATTTCCCATATTGTTGTCAATTAGAATCTCTTGACTGGCTCGGGGATTTTGTGGAACTATAGGAGGGTTAAGTGGAGGGATAGGAGAAGGAACAAGAGGGTTAGGTGGAGGGTTAGGAGGAGGAAAAAGAGGGTTATTTAGAGGGTTAGGAAGGTTAGTAGGATGGGCTATTAAAAAAAAACAAATTACAACTAAAAATTAGGGTTAAACAATGAAAATAATGAAAAATTACGATTAATAACTATAAATTTTTATCACTTACCTCTTTTATATGGAGGCATCATCGATTATTAGCTTTCTATGATAAATTTAATGGATTCCTATCAAGATTTTGTCTCTCTCACAAAAAATTCAATCATGGAAGGAAAGGATAACAAAGGAAATTCAAATTCAAAATGACAAATTTGCATTCAAGTTTTTTTTTTGTAACATAGGGAATGCACTCACATTATTAAAAATAATAATAAGATGATCATGTTATGGCTCGGTAATTACCGAGCCATAATTTAAATAATGCAATCATATTTTTTATTAAGTATTGTGTTCCCTAAAATGTCCAAAAAAATATCCCCCAACTCCTTGCACTTACCCAATAAGAGTAGAATATGTATGTCCATAAAAATAATGGACAAAAAAGCATGATTCTTGATAAATATCATTGATCCACTTTGAGGAGGCAACATCCACAACAATGTAATAAGATAAAAATTTACAATATGATATCAAATACTAACCAATACCTCATATATATATTCTAATTATCCAAGGTTGTTCCATATGTTGACCTTACTAAAAACATAAAAAGATGCAACAAGATAATATAATAGGTATGTACACCACAAGTTAGCTACACATATCTCTAGACATGACATAGGTTAAGAGTGTATTAGAATTTTTCAAAATTCCAACGGTTATTATCACCTTTAATTTTATATATATCACCCTTTAAGGTAATTTGATGCATTGACATGCAAAATGGGCCACTCCTCTCATGCATTGAGTCCAAAGTCAACAAAAAATATATCATATGATGAAGTAAATTTTAAAATTATAACCTTAACTCTAACCATGATATGAGGTACCATGTTAGGGATATAAACACATCATAGTGGAAGAATTTATATCCAGTTGTATCCTTATCATGTGATTTAGGTATACTTAATATTACATTATGAGTATCATAGAGTTTTGATGAATTATAAGGAGATGAAACTTATGCCAGAGCTTTCATCTATCAAAGCTTACTTTATGCAAACATCGCTAACTTAGAAACTAATTGAAAATTGAGGATCATCCACACAAAGTAGTATTTCATTGATGATAAAAATGTTATAGAAAAAATTAATGAGAGAGATGCATCTATAGACACTCCAATTTTATCACTTCCATGTCAAATTGCACAATGGAATGACTTCTCATAATTTCACATAATTTGGTTTGAAATCATCAGTGTAACTAATATACATTTTCAAATTCACCTTAGGGCATCTCTAGGTGAGCCAATTCACTATATTAGATATGTTCAATTATCATTCTCTAATCAAATTCTTTATTCAATTATCATTCTCTGATCAAATTATCTATTTTGATTAATTCAACAATTCCCCCTTTTTGATCAATTAATTCCAATATTTACCCCTCTCTAAAGTATTATTCTAATTATATTTCTATTAAAAATAGAACTATAATTATCTTTCAATTAATTAATTCCTCTTTTTCCTTCTAAGTGTACTTCATGAAAATAACGGATCTTAAGATCCTATACCATATTCCTTTATGAGATAATTAAATTGATAAGTGAATTAATTTACAAGATTATTCTCCATTTTTAATCTTGGAAACAAGATGAACAACCCAAAATGCATCTTGTAATATATTTTAGGATCATTCTCCATATAATTCCTTGGGAATGATTTTCCTCCCTTCATCTTGGAAACAAGATGAAAGGGTTTAAATGCACTCTCATAAAGATATTTTAAGGAGAATCCTCCACCCTTCATTTTGGATACAAGATGAAGGGCTTGTTGGAACATTTAATATTATGTGGGTATAAGTATTGGGTGCTTAACACTTGGTAAAATAATAATGTTTTATTATTATATTTAACACGGGTTAAAACCTCATGTAAATGCAATAAAAAAACATATTGTTTAATTATCGACTTGGTTCCTCAGGAAAAGGTTGGAACCATCAGTAACAATGGCCACCTCTCCCCATTCCAATTATAAATAGGGTTTACTCCTTTGGTAAAATATATCAATACACAATATTAATTTGTGAACTGTGTGAGATATATGTGAACACTGTGAAGATTTTTTTGAAGGCTTGTTTGATAAGAAGTGAGAGGAAGAGGAATTGTGTATTGGGGTATTTCTCAATTATATGAATAATCCCCATCATTTTTACCTCTTTGAGGTTTTCCACATTAAAACTTTTGTTCATTGATTTGGTTGTTCTCTATATTTTTATGGTTAATTTCATATCTAGATCTGTATATTCAACATATTACATGTTTTAATATGGTACTAGAGTTTGGGATATGCATTGATTTATTATAAAGACTTAGGAGTTGGATTATTTTCAAGCTCAAATTTATTTAAATCCTTTTAAAAGCAAATTCAACATTTTTTTAGTTTTATTCAATCTTGGGATGTCATTGTATGACCCTGGTATGAACATAGGAAGAAGGAATATTTCATTTAATAGTAAAGGCCTAATCTAATCAATTTGAAATCTTTGGATTTGTTCTCGTAGACCTTAAAACCCTATTAAAGTAACTAGAATCATTTTTTAAGCATGTAAATCAACTTAAATCAACTTTTGGCCCATTTTTATGGCTTGAGTGGATGAGGAATCTCAAAAAAATCACTTAACATGAATATGGTCCAATTTTGACATGCTTAATAGATGTTTTATCATTAATTTTACCTAAAAAAACCCTTTTTAGACTCTCTAAATCATCTAAGGCTTCATTTGATTTTTTGAAAGCTTATAGGGGTGCCATAGTATGCCCTGGTAGAATGAGAAATCTAAATTCTACACCAAAAATTAAAATTTGAGGGTTCAATCTACATCATCTCAATATTTTAGGAGGATTGGCAAAGTTTCAAGCCTTCTAATGGTGTGAATAGGCTTATGTTCATTCTAATATTGTTGTTATAGTGCCATACTTCTACCTGGAGCATGATAAATTTATGTAATCATTTTTTACATAGTTGTATTAACTATTAAAAAAATAATTTATTTATTAAAATAAAAATTTGCATGTAATTTGAAAAGGGACCCACCTCCAAATTAGCTTTTTAACATATATGTTAAAAACTTTAATCTTTTTTTACTTTTATAAAATTACACGTATGTATATATATATATATATATATATATATATATATATATATATATATATATATATATATATATATATATATATATATATATATATATATAATGTGCATTTAAATTATTGAATAGCTTCCTAGAAGGGTTGGTGGTCTTTATTTTGCTAAAAGATTATACTTTGGGAGGTCATGTGTTTAAAATATCCAAAATTAACTTTTTATTTTTAAATTTTATCAAATTTAGTTTAATTTTAATTCTATTTTTTGGTTTGTGTGTTAGTTTCTCATGCATTCAAAACCCTAGTTGACATGACCTTATTTCGACATTCAACCTGGTGAATGTTTTGTCAAACATAGTCATGTAACCAGTTTATAAATAGATTTTGACACCTTATGGACACATATACATGTTATATTTAATGTTTTGAAACCTCTTATTATTAATTTTACATCTTTTTTTAATAATATTGTCAAGGTGGTTGTTTTTTAGTACGACTCTTTTAACACCTAGTTTAACGTAATTTCATTTTAGTTTTTTTCATTATATTGAATCTAATTATATAATTAATTATATTTTCACTTTATATTTACTAAAATAGTATAAAAATTCATTAAAAATATTAATTTTTTAAATTCTTCTTACATTAGTGTATTTTTTTGACACTTGTAACACCCTATTTTGTCATAATTTTTCACATTTTTCTTGATTTGTCTAGCATTAAATTGAATAATTATTTTGTGTTTACACTTAAAACCTATTTTTAATATCAAATAAAATTAAATTCACATTAGAAATGGTTAATTCTAAATCATTAATTTACTGTCATTCTTAAAAGGAAGCTATGGCTTCACCTAATTTTGTTTTAGATAAATATTAAATGTTTAAAGGAAATAACTATAATATATGTAAAATATAAATTAAAATGGAATTCATGGATCAAAATTTATTGAAAATTATCATTGGGACATAATCTTACCCATTAGGATCACATGTTATCCTTGAACTTTCAAGTGCAATTCAATAAAAATCACAAACCATTTCAATTATCATACAGAGTGTTAAAGATGAATTCTTAATCCAAATTGGTAATCAAGAGCCTCCTATTAATGCTTGGAAACTCATTTAGTCCATGTATGAGGACACTCATCTCTCAAATATTATTAAATTAATTCTTGAATTGCTAACTATACATATAAAAGGTGACAAAAAGGTTTTAATTTTCTTACTAAAATTAAGAATATTAAAGCTCAGTTAGATGGTTTTAACTGTAATTTGATTCAATATTAATTTATTTATTTTATTATTTCGCTTAACATTCATTATTTTTTTGTAATTTTATTTCTATTTTGAATTCTACATTTCAAATTGAGTAAGATATCCTTGATCTCACCACTTTGTCTGCTCTCTTGATTCAAGAAGAGAAAGTTATGACTAATTTTAATTTTAAAGAGAATTACACTCAGGCACATCTCACTCTTAACCATATTTTTGAGAATAATAGGGACAAAAAACTTAATCTTAATTCTAATAAAGGCAAAAATAGGAACAAGAGATTTGGTAATAAGAACCATAAACCTGAGTTTAATGGGAATTACAATCTGTGTGGTAAATTTGGTCATAGAAGAAAACCGTGTTAAAAAAAGGATAAATTTAAAAAATCAATCTTATAAAAATAAAAAATTAAGAAATATAATCAAAATAATTAGAAGGATCAAAACCCTAATAAAAAAAATTAGGATCATAACTCAAATGTTATTGTTTTGTATCCTAGTTTATTTAATTCAAATAAAAATGATAAAATTTTAGATAGTAGTGCATCTCACCATATGAATTCATTATCTAGTATTTTGTGTGATTTTAAAGATATCTGTAAAAATATTTACTTAGGATATAATCTATTTTTAGAATTAATTAAGCAAGGAAAGGTAAAATTTTTAAATGCTGTTATTAATGATGTTTTCTAGGTACCAAAGATTAAAAAGAACTTATCTTTTTCACAACTTAATAATAATAATTTAATTATAACATTAATTAATGATATATAGTCCATTAGAAACCAATTTGGGTATCTAATTTTTGAAGGGGTTCAAAAGAATGGTTTATGCTTTTTTTTCTCCTTCTTATACATGTTTTCTTTCATCACATAGTAATAATGAATTTGAATTATGGTGTGAAAAATTAGGACATGTTAACTTTATAAGTTTACATGATATTTTTAATCATAATAATGTTGTTTTAATTCCTTATATACCTTCTTATCATAAATCTTGTGAGGTTTGTGTTGATTCTTCTAACTATCTCATAGGTGCTCTCAGTGTTGATGATCACTTCTCATTTTAGGATCCTGAAGATCCAAGGCATGAGTTGAAGTTGGTGACAATTTGGGATGTCTATAGTTGAATAGAAATAGAGTGTGAGAGTTGTCCACAATATTTATTTAATTTGATGGTTGGGAGCCACCAAGGTCCTGTACTTGAATCTTTGTGATAATTCCTAATCTACAAACTAAGCTAAATGGATATTAACAATGATCTTAAACTAAAGTGAGATTTGATAAAGAAGATATAAAAAATGAGGGTAAGGAAAAAAAGAAAACATGATTTCAGGTTTCCATATCATGATAAATTTCTAATTAGTTTGAGCATACATGAACCAATTTATGATGTAAAATAGTATGAACCTAGATTCCATCATAAACCAGGCAAGCATCAAAGGAAATATAGAATTCACAAGTAAGAACTAGGTTTACTTTAAATAATTTACTACTATAACTTGAATAACATGAGCACATCCAATTTTAGAGCAAATGAAACAAAGTATACCTAAGATCTTTTAGTTAATCTAACATAACATAAGTTAACAACCTTATGACAGAAAATGTAGCTCAAAATGCAAATAACCATTCTAATCTAAGACATTAACATGAAATTGAGAGATAGCATTGGCTTTTAACACACTATTTAGACAATCTTTTTAGAATTCCTTAGTTATATTAAAATGCCCTTTTATATACAATTGCTCAAAGTCTCTCCTCTTCACAAATGGTAACCTATGCCTATTTATAGAGAACATAGGTGGTGGTACCAATTAATTTCTCAAAACATCTATATTTCAAATAAGGATAGTTGTCTTTAGATTACAAGATACAATGCACATGACCTTCTACATCAAATTTGACAAATAGAATAAATATATGCTAACAAACTA
This sequence comes from Torreya grandis, assembly GCA_037957365.1. Lineage (NCBI taxonomy): Eukaryota > Viridiplantae > Streptophyta > Pinopsida > Cupressales > Taxaceae > Torreya > Torreya grandis. Next base: position 561,021 of record JARHVA010004325.1, on the reverse strand, counting down.
ACATATATGTATTACAAAAGAATATTCCTTTTAAAATGCATTAGTGGGTCCCTTCTATTATTGATTGAGGATGTCCTTCACCCTAGTGTATTTATCCTTGATTAGCTCAAAATGTATTATATATTTCATCAGACAATCCTCTTCTTAATCTACCAATGTACTGAATTCTTTGTTGCTCTTGGCTATGAGTTCATAGATGCACTGTGCCTTTGCAATCTATCTTCCTGAGGTAATAATGGTGTTAAAGACTCTTTTACTATCCTTAATATACTATCCCTATATTTCCTTGATGTTTTTAATGAAGACATTAACCCTTTTCTTGAATTATTCATCATTTATCAGGCCTCTGGTAGTGGGTTAAGAGGGGTTTTCCAACAAGGTCCCCAAGAGTTTTTCCATTTTGTCTATCAAGTCCCTATCCTCCTTCATGAAATTATTGAAACTATTATAACAAGTTCTTAGGTCCTATATTTTATCCACTATGACTCCTAAGCTGATGTTCAAATGTCTCAGTTTGATGAATTTAATGTCCTAAACCTATTTTGTATTATGCAAATTGATGAATTTAGCTATCTGGTATCTGGAGTCCTACCATTAAATGATTAATATTTATGCTATCTCAGCTTGATGGGTCAAGGCACTTAATATGAGATTCATGGTCTTTAATCCATCAAATATGTCAAGAAGGGACTTATTCAACATCTTCAATATGTCCTCAAGGACTAAAAATGTAGCCTATGCTTCCAAGTACTGCTTGTCCTTTTCTAGGTTGATGATTATTTGTTTCATTCCTTTGACCCCATCCAAGGTCATTACTAATTGGGCCTCAATCAAACTTACTATGTCCTTTTGATGGATGGGGTGTTCCCATACTACTTCTCCTTTCATAGGAGTTATACCCTCTTTGGAAGGTGAACTCCTTAGTGCCTATAGTGGGCTTATTTATTATTACCTTCTCAAACTTGAATGTGTGTGCATTGTATCACATAGTGGCTATTGGTTCAAATAATTTAGGTACCTTTGGGGTTTCAATCCCAATACCATTTTATGTCTAAGGATCCTTCATTCCTTTTCCACTATCTTTAATTGCCTTAACAATCCTCCTTTATTTCTAATCCTTCATGAGATTTCTAATCTAGGGATTGATATCATCATGTCAATACTGATAGCTCTGGCTAGTGCCAATGAATGTGATCAAGACAAAATATTTTGGAGCTTTCCATATATGAACTAGTCAGGGATGATAGGTCCATATACGGGGAACTCATCACTAAACAAGTTTATTTCACTGGTAGGATGGGTCCATGTCACTTTTGGTCTTTTTGAGGACCTAGAAATAAGAGCCATCTCTACTTCCCTTTTCTTTTGTGAGGCATGGACTAATTATATAGCTATTTCCTTCCCCTTTTCTATCTCAACTACTTGGGGTTATTAAGATTGTGTCAACTTAGTTGTGGCTTCTTTAATTCCCTTATCCTCTTAATTTGACTCATAGGTATCTGCAAACACTTTAAATAATTCTTCAACTATTTCATATGGTTCTAGGGCAATAATATCAACATGCTTTACTAGATAAGGTTGTCTTGGAAGTGGAATTGATGATAAAAGACCTTCTCTTAGCCTTTCTTCCAATTTATTCTCACTAAGACATTAAATTTGGAGCACCTACTATTGTGGTAATCCTAGAGGTACACTTGAGGTGGAAGGCAATAGATGATATTATAGAAGTTTCATCTACCATATTTCTCTAGTTGGCTTCTCCTCTCTTTCCAATCTATGCTCAAGTTTGAAGCCATGTTGCCTACACCTGGCTAGCACTTCCTCAAAGTTTATATCCTTGGTGTAAAAATGATAATATGGGCCAATCCTATGCCCATGGGTCACCTTGGTCAGATACTTGGATTATAGATGGAGGAAAACTTTGTTATTTGGGTCCCATTATTTGAGGTCATCCTTTTGAAAATAGAAGGCATCTCTATGTTTAGACATAACATCCAACTATTTCCAACCATGGATCATGTTTTTTCTAATCAATAATGGAAAAGGATTAAAAATGACTTTCTTCTTCTCTCTGCATATAATATCAATCCCTTGGAGGAGTTGGAAAGGAATTTCCTATTCTACCAATTTGGTAGGGACATAGACTAGCAATCTAAATAGTTGTGTCATGACTCTTTCCATCTTGATGATGATGCAATCTGGGTAATACCATATGTCACCCATGGGCTCTACATTTTTATCAATGAGGGGGTACACTATGGGCATGGGGTGCCCTATGATAGTCTTAACCAAAGTAGGATATATAATCATAAATTAACTACATGTGACCCTTATATCTAAAGATATATAATTTTGAATAATGATGGGATATGGTAATCTTGCTATGAGAGGACCAATTATTAATATCAATAATATGTGTAGAGGCCATAAATGAGTCTAAAAGATAGGACATCATGGTGAATTGTTGGCTAGTCTTCCTTTTTATGCCATAGAATTGTCTTCTCAATTTGATGTTAATCAGTTCTCCAATAGGTGGAGTTAGCTTCTCTTCCACCATGAAATATATGTAGGAAACCCATTTTGGGTCAACATAGGTTGTGGTGGCTACCCCTAAATCTGTATTCAATAGGGTCATGATGATCTTAATGCATTCCTTGAATTGTATAATAGGGATTATCCCATCATGGATCCTAGATATGTGGGTTCCTTGGTTTAACTAGGGTATTAGAATAGTGTCTAAATTATGTTTGGTTGTCCACTCCTTAATGGTGGGGAGGTCTATGTGATCCCTAGAGAGTTTATAATAGAACTCAAAATCTATAGGGGTAATGTATTCTATCATTTTTGACACATCTTCCCTAACTATACAATCACCATCAATTCTACAATAAATGAACATAGGGGTAAGGACATCAATGCAATAGAGTACCTTTGGTTTTATAGTTTCTTGATGAAGATTAGACATATGAATTGCAACCAAGTCATAAAACTTCCTCTTGGCCATTGTAATCCTTTTCTCACTAGAAGTGAGGGGATTAAATTCCTCAATAAAAAATAAGATCTCTAACCAGTTCCTCATTCCATTGTTGAGTGCCTCAGTGTCCAATTCTGTATCTCCAAAACATCTTCCCTCATTATCTGTAGACAAATATAGTTCAGCCTCCATATTCGATTATTTCCTAGCTACTACCATGATTCCTTAATTTCCTTAAGTGTATTACTAGTCTTCCTTTTCTCAAGATTAAATTTGAGATTGTTTCAATACAATTGCATCTCAATAGTCAAAGGGATTTATGTCATTCTACTAGGGTTTCTTGGAGCTTTAATGGTGAAGGCAGAAGGCTTCATAAATATGTTAATGCCTTAGATCTTATGGATACACTTAATTTTGAAAATCCTATCCTTTTATACATGCCAAATCTTTGGATTTATAATTTAGTGCTTACATGGTGCCTACATGGATTTCCCAAGCTTGTTCTTGTGGCATCCCCATGAAATTTCCTTTAAAAAATAGCTATTGGTTTTTAAATCAAGTCTTTATTTTCACTCTGTTAGATCAAGATCTCTAAATAATCATGAACTATTGATGATGATCTTGGAGGTTTCCTTTTATTGGAGTTTGGTGTTAGGATGAATGTGGTTCTTCCATGTGTCAAGCCATCAGGCTCTAACATCTTTGGTTGAAAAGTCATCTTTAATTTTGCTCCATTAGATCAAAACCTTTGATGAAGCATGGTCTGTTGGATCCTACAAGATGAACATAGTCAAGTCCCAAGGCCTTAGTAAAACTTTAGGCCCAAAAATTCATTCCCAATATTTATCTATGTTGATAAACACTAATAATTTTTGGTTAAATTATTTTATGCTAAGTTTTCTCTAGTAATATGCTAAGAGTCCTTTTGAAAGGTTGATTAAAAATGTCCCCTTTGCTTAGGAAAAAGGTTAGATAATGTTAAATTTGATGGGCCTCACTACCATCAAAGACATCCTCATGGATGTCAAATGATGGGAGTGAGACTATCAATTTTAAGCTTGCATTTTGGTCTATGATGGCTTAGGTTTTAATAGTGAGGTCATATTATGTTTGCAAACATAACTATTCTTCAATTTGAAAATAAGGCCTTAGTACATATGACCATGTTCTAAGGCTTATTGATCTAATAGTTCACACCCTTAGATTGGATCTCTGGGGAATCAAGGGCTGGTAGATCAAGATCTGCATGCTCATTGGTGATTAGTTTAGCTTAGGTTGGGTCCCTTTGATCAACGTTAGCTCATGCCATTGGATCAAGACCTTTGATGTGGCAAGAGCCATTTATTTTGATTTGAGAGGTTAGAGTTGATTAGTTTTCAATATTGGGGCCTCATTTGTCTTCATGTTGTCAACTCAAAACCTCTAAGTGAACATGGATAATTAGATCTATAAAAGTGAATAAACTTTAAGTTATTCTAATGGGTTATACATAGGATTAAATTAAATGATTAGTCATAAGACAATCTTATAAATAAATATGATAAATCTTAAATCTAAGTTTTATTTTGCTAAGCCTAATGTCGAAAACATTAATGTGGTTCCCTTTGATCTTATGCAAAATTTTAAATGAGGTTTAAATTTATAATATCTCTAATGTCAAAGAGATCCACATGGACATAACATAATGGGAGCGAGAATGTCAAATTAAATCCCATGATAACTTTTCATAAAACATGAGGTCAATGTGTAGTTCCTTCAGGGTGATCTCACATCATTAGATTGAATCAATGATGTAGTGAGAGTCATTAAATCTATGATTAAATCAAGTCATTGAGTTAGGACCCAATAAGAATAATGTTTTAGACTAAGGTTCCATCTCAAGGTGTCATTTGTGTTGATAAACATAGACATTTGAGATTGGAACTTAGGCTAAACATTAATAAAAGACTTGGCTATGAATGAAAGGAACCCATGGTCTAATAATTAAGCAACGTTAGGAAGCTAAAAAAAAGGGGGAAATAAAAGGTCCAAGTGTGATTTTATATTAAGGTTTGGTTATGTCAAAAATATGATCAAACCTTAATATAAAATTAGACTTAGGGTTTTTCTAAAAATAAATATGATATCTCATTAAGATTTTCCTGCCACTTTTTGAATTTAAATTACAAGGTTTTCTACATGGAAACCCTATCTTCCTCCATGGAACTTTCATTTTATCATCTGAAGATAATAATTAATAAATTTAGTCCATAAAGCATAATCCCAATCATATATGCAAAGGTTTATGCCTTTATAAGTGGACATTCTTTAAATTCCAAGAAAGAATGACCTTTTTCAATCCTAATTTAGGGTACTGATGTTCTACAACATTCACAAGGGTCCCTATTTTGAAAAATTAAAAAAATGGGGGTATGTTGGTCCCAAAACATGGTGACTCACAAGGGAACATAACAATATGTTAGAACCAGATTTACTTAATAGATAGAAGTAACATAAGAAATGGCTTGCATAACTGAAATCGGTATGAGCGAGAATTTTGAAATCGGTATGAGTGGGAAAAGAATTGGGGAGAATCTGGCAGGAGGAACAGATCCAGGTGGAACAGTAGAGGAAGGAGGAAAATGTGGAGGGTCAGGATTCCTAACTGATGCAGACGCTAAAAAGCCGTTAGCAATCTCTGAGCTCTATAGTGGGGCTGGAGATTCTCCATCGAAAAAAATAGCAGAACTATCCACGGAGACAGCGAAAGACAAAACTATTTTTAACACAGAGAAGAACCTTGAAAGGCAGATAGGGGCCCATGAACAAAGGACCTGGTCGTCACTGTTTGGGAAAAAATTGATAGGGAAATCCATCTTCCCCCTGGTGACATCAAAATCTTGCTGGGAGAAAGGTGAGTTTCAAATATTCATCCCAGATCCCTTACTTGATTTTTTAGTTTCTTCAATGGATCTCACCCTAGTAGGGAAATTTCAAGGAGCGAGACCAAATATAGATTCACTCAGGTCTATGATCAAAAAGAGATGGGCCATACGCGGAGAAGTTGACATTGCACCTATGGTGAATGGTTTTTTTCCTTCATCTTTAACTGTGAAGAAGATCTGAATATGATCCTGAGTGAAGGACCTTGGTCTTTTGGAAGAAGCACCCTTACTATCAAGAAATGGGAACCAGATATGGATTTATCTGATTCATTTTTCTCAACAACTCCTGTTTGGGTGAAGCTACCTGGGCTCCCTTTAGAATTCTGGCATGAGGACATCTTCAAAGGAATAGCTAGTTCATTTGGTGAGTTAGTGGCTGTGGATAAATCCACGGCTTCAAGAACTAAACTCCAAAGTGCCAGAATCTACGTTAAAGTGGCGGATCTAAACCTCCTTCCCAAAAAAGTGGATCTTATCTCCAAACTTGGTAAGAAAACCCAAGTGATTGTTTTCGAAGATCTGCCAAATTCTTGTTATGTGTGCAAGAAGCAGGGGCATTGGGCTAAGAACTGCCCCAATAGGGGAAGACCCATTTCAAAAAACTTTCAGGTAGGAAAATATATTAAGACCCAACAAAAGAAATTATGTAAGGTCAAAGAAGACTATCGAAAGATAGGGAAGCCTCAAGAGGCCTTAGCTGACCGACACACAGATAAGGTTATTTATACTGCTTTAGTAGAAGCGAACGACCCTAATTTAATAGGAAAAACAGACCCCCTTGTAAAGATTTCTAATGTCCTAAAGGAAGAAAAGGGGAAGGGAACGGAGGACAAAGTATTAGATCTTCTATCTGAAGAAGAGGTTATTGTTTCTACTCAGAACTCTCAAAGCTTAGAAATTCAAGTTTCAAAGATGCATGATAATGAAGAATTAGAGGAAGGAGAAGTAGATCCTGAAAGAAGAAATAATACAGAAGAAGTAGAGGATGAATTGAGTGAAGGTCAGCTTGGGGAAAAGCAGGAGGAACCAAAGGTCAAAATTACTACTCCAGCTAAAGAGGTCCTCAAGGCAGAATAAATGGTTGAATATGGTAAAAAATCTAAAAACCAAAAGAATAAAGGAGAGATAAAGAACAACTCTAACCACTTTATGACTAGAAATGGTGGAGTGAAAGCTAATAGCTCTCAAAGGAGTAAAGGAGGAAAAGAATCTGGAAAACAAGCCAAATTAAAACCGGATGTAGGTTCCTCAGAAAAACCTGGGAAAAAATTTGCTAAGAAGAATAGAGAATTGGAAAGCAAGCTCAATATAGCAGACAGAAAGCAGAAAACCATGGGGCATTATATGAACAACAACAAAAAGAAATGAAGATTGGAATATAAGGGGACTAAATAGCCTTCTTAAAGTAGATCTTGTTAGGAATTTTGTTAGAGAGCAAAAGCCAGACCTCCTTCTGCTTCAAGAAACTAAAATGAGTAAGGAGAAAGCTGAACAGATCAAAGACTTTAAAAATTACACCTTTAAAGCTAGTAGCTCTGAAGGCGCTTCGGGAGGTACTGCGATTTTATGGAGAAAAAATCTTTTTGCTGGTTCGATTTTGATGGAAAGTAAAATTTTTTTGGTGGTTAAATTAACAAATGTAGACCAAAAGGATAGTTGGTATGTTTTTAATATTTATGCTCCTAATATCAGGAATGAAAGGAAAAAGGTATGGGAAACTCTCTCAAATCTCAGAAGGAATGATCACTGTGGGCGTTGGATTTTAATGGGAGACTTTAATGTCCCTCTATATGATTATGAGAAAATGGGTGGTAATACAATTCAAATGGAAGGGAGAATTGACCTTATGGAGTTTATAATCAAAGAAGGTTTAATGGATGTGGAGCTGCAAGGAATTCAGTACACCTGGAGCAATAAGAGACTGAACAAGGAATGCATTCAGGCCAAGCTTGATAGGGCTCTTATCTCCCCAAACTAGATAAAAGACTATAATTTCAAGTTGGAAGCACACCACAAAATAGGCTCAGATCATTTCCCTCTAATATTCTTAGCGGATAAACTAAACCAAAAAAAGAATCATCCTTTCAGATTTGATAAGATGTGGTTGCAGCATCCACAGTTTGAAGACAAAATAAAAGAGTGGTGGAATATCTCTATAGAGGGATCAGCTCTCTTTCGAGTTGTTTCCAAACTCAAAAATGTTAAAAAGAAAGTTAAGAAATGGAATAAGGACTATTTTGGAAACATTTTTGCGGAAAAGAAGATCATCAAGGAGAATATCAGAAGAATACAGGAAAAAATCCAGCAATATGGATATACTTCTGAATCCCAAAGAGAAGAAAGCAAACAATTGGTTCAGTACCAAGACATAATAACTAAGGAGGAAATTTATTGGAGACAAAGATCAAGGGTGCAATGGTTGAAAGATGGAAATAAAAATACTAAGTTTTTCCACCTCTCCACTTTGAAACACAGAGTGAAAACACATATTCATCATTTGAAAAAAGGAGCTCAGAAGATAACAGAGGAAAAGGAAATTAAGGAGGAAATGATTTCATTTTTCTCCTCCTTGATGAAGGCAGATAGAAACATTGACTTGAAAGGTCAGGCTGACATTCTACGAGTGATTCCCCCATTGATCACGAAGGAGCAGAATAATATGTTATGTTTTATACCTAAGGAGGAGGAAATTTTTAAAGCTGTAAGATCTCTTGGAGGAGAAAAAGCTCCTGGACCAGATGGTTTCCCCATGTTCTTTTTTCAAAAGTTCTGGAAATTTATAGGAAAGGATGTTAGTAATGCGGTGAAGGAGTTTTTTGGAGCTAAACAGTTGCTGAAGGAAATTAATGCCACTTTTCTATGCCTTATTCTGAAGAAAGCAGGTGCAGATAGCCCTGATCAGTTCAGGCCAATTAGTTTGTGCAACTCGCTCTATAAGATAATCTCCAAAGTACTTACGACCAGACTAATCCTTGTGATCCCCTCAATGATTGCTGATCAGCAAAATGGATTCATTCCTGGCAGACAAATCCTCAACTCAGTTATAACGGTGCATGAGAATATTCATTCACTTCTCAAATCCAACACTGAGGGGTTCTTAATGAAAGTGGATATAGCTAAAGCATACGACAGGGTGGATTGGCATTTCCTTTCTAAAAGCCTTATTGCCTTTGGATTTGAACAAAGAGTGGTTGATATTATTAAACAATTGATATCTACTACTTCTATAGCTGTGTTGGTAAATGGGACCTCGTCTCATTTTTTCAATCCGTCTAGGGGATTAAGACAAGGGGATCTTATATCCCCTATTCTGTTTATTATCATGGCAGATAGTATGGGACGATACCTTGGGGACTTGGTTCATAAAAGTCAGTATAAAGGTCTGAGACCCTCTTCGCATCCTTTATCTTGCTCCCATGGTCAATTTGTGGACGATACTATTTTCATGGGACAGTCTGAAGTAACTGAAGCAATGACTCTTAAGGAAGTAATTAATCTTTACACTTTCACCTCTGGACAACTGATAAACTGGAATAAAAGTGCAGTTTTCTTTACTAATACCCCAGTTTATAGACAGAACAAAATTGCTAGAATTCTTGATTGCTCTATAGGATCTTTTCCTTCCATATACCTTGGTCTCCCTTTTGGATTGAAAGCCCCTGAAGCTTTTTGGGAAGGTCTTATTAATAAATTTAGTAAGAAGTTAGCGGGATGGAAAGGCTGTCTTCTTAGCCAAGGAGGAAAGTTAACTCTCCTCAAAGCAAGTCTTCAAAGTATACTCATGTATGCTTTGAGTCTTTTCAAAATCCCCTCTAAATTTGCTGAGGCAATTGAAAAAATCCAAAGAAACTTTCTTTGGTCAGGTTCTGAGGAGAAAAGGCGAATGCCTCTTATTGCATGGGATAACATTTGCAAACCGGTTAAGGATGGTGGACTTGGTATAAGGAAAATAAGAAGTATGAACACTGCCCTTTTAGCTAAACAGGGATGGAGGATCTATCAAGAAAATAAAGAATGGAGTAAAATATGGAAGCATAAGTATTTATTTAAGGCACAGTCACTTCATGACTTCTTTACTACTCCAGATATTTCTCATCCGTCTGCTATTTGGGGGGCAGTCCAGGGAACAAAACATGTTCTTGAAGAAGGTAGTGCATGGAAAGTAAGTAATGGTAAAAAGGTGAAATTCTGGGAAGATATTTGGGTAAGAGGTAAACCCTTACAGGAAGAAATCCAAGATAAAGATGTTATATAAAGATGTAAACAAAGAGTGGGGATAATGGTTAATCAATACTGGCAGAACAACACTTGGGTAAACCTCACTGACTATGATCAAGATCTCAAGGATATTCAATTATCCCTAAATGCTATATCCCTAAATCCTAATCAAGAAGATAAAATTGTTTGGTATCAGGAGCCAAGTGGATAGTTTAAAGTCTCTTCCATCTTCAGCTCCAAGGGAAATGGCAGAAAACCGTTATGGACAAGAGCCTGGATTAAGGGGCTCATTCCTAAAATCAAGTTCTTTTTCTGGACCCTTCTCCAAAATAAAATTTTGACTCTGGATAATTTACAGAAACGCGGAATCAATATTGTTAACAGGGGTATTCTATGTAAGAGAGACTTTGAAGATAGAGATCATCTGTTTGTGAATTGTTCCTTCACTCAGCTTGTTTGGAAGGAGGTTCTCAATCTGTGGGGCATTACATGGATTCATCAAAAAAATGTTGAACTTTCTCTCAAAAGCTAGTATTGCCCTTCAAAAAATCCTGAAGTTCTCTTCTTATGGAAAATTACTCTTCCCCATATCTGGTGGGGAATTTGGAAGGAAAGAAATAACCGAATATTCAGAAACAAAGAGCTCCCTGGATGGGTGGTTGGCCAGAACATCATTAGAGCTCTAAAGGAAAATTTTTCTTCTCAAAAAAATCCAAGATCTAATCTCAATGTGGATAATCCTTTGAGGAAGGATATTATTCTCAGTGAACCTGATAACCCCAGATCAGGTGTGACTTGGACTAGTCCACCTCAAGATTGGATTGAAGGTAACTTTGACGGTGCAGCAAAAGGGAACCCAGGAAATGCTAGTTGTGGTGGTGTTCTGAGAAACCATGTGGGAAGGGTTATTGATGCTATTGCAATTCCCATTGGTATATCTAACTGTCACATTGTCGAAGCTACAGCTGCCCTCCAGACCCTTAAATTAGCTGTGGACTCGGGTTATTCCAAATTGTGGCTTGAAGGGGACTCTTTGAATGTTATAAATATCCTTAATAATAAGAATACTGTGTCTTGGACAATAGAGGATAAGGTAAAGGAGATGAAAACTCTTTTGAATAAATTTGAAGAAATAAAAATCACCCATACCTACCGTGAAGCAAATGGTGTTGCAGACTGGCTTGCCAATTGTGCTGTCCGGGAAGGGCAAAAAGCGAGGTGGGATGAAACCTTAGTAAAGAACGTGGATTTAAGGGCTATCATTCATCTCGATGCCACACATGTGAAAGAAGGTAGGATTGGAGTGTAATAAAATCTTAATGAGTAGGAAGAGTGGCAGCACGGGGAAAGGAACCCAATTATTAAAAAGCAAGGCCCTCAAGAGGGAGAAGCAGATACTGAAAAGCCATAAACAAATTTGACGTCCCAATCAACTTGACAGCAGGAGGATCCAGGGTAATATCCACAGTAATCGGGTTTCAAAGAAAATGAGCATGGTGTGAGAAAGGAAGGGAGAACCCCGTAAATAGGAGCCCAAGAGCTATGCAGAATGGAGAGAGAAACACCAAGTTTGGAAAATATTGCAGAAAGGAAATGTAAAGAGCTACATGGAAAGACTTCATGGCTCTAAACCGCATATCACGATGGCCTTCTTCAAAAATTGGTCTGATGACAGGGTCACCCTGCATGGTATAACTGTAAATTTAACTGAGGATTTTCTTGCTGAGGTTACAGGGTTGTCAATGGAAGGAATCAAATTTTCAAAGCAGACCAGCATTTCGAACGAGGCATTTTGCAAGTTCCCCAAAATGGATGAGGAGGAGCAGAAGTTGGTCAAAAATGGGGATTTTTATGAGCTGGATCAGATTAAAGGGATATGGAGGGACGTCCTAAGCTGTATAAGGGAGAACTTCATCCTGGACGGAAGAAGCAAATGAGTGCATAAGTTCCATTTTGTCTTCCTCAACCACTTCAGGCATAAGGTTAGCTTGTCTTTTCCTTTCTATCTTTGCTACTCCCTGATTCAAAGCCTTTATGATCATAAGAAAAAGGATTTGTGCCCTATTCTTCATGAAGGCCTAATTCTGCTTATTGAAGGCTATTGCAAGAATAGGGCACTGGTTAAGTATCCCAAACAGGGGAAAAATATGTTGCCAGGGAATAAAAAGAATGAAAATGTAAGCAGAAGAGGAAAAATTAAGACCCCTAGTCCTAATAAACAGAATGCAGAAGAAGAAAGGGGTCGGGAGAGATTTGAAGAACCTGAGGAGGAAAAATCGGAGGAAGAAGATGGAATAGAGAGCTGGGATACCAACTCTAGTAATGATGAAGAAGGATCAGAGGAAATTGAAAAGGATAAAGTCAATACTGGGGAGGATTCTGTTACCAGAACAGAAGAGATGGAGGAAAACCAAAAAGTGGCGGAGGAAGACACTGTCTAGGAAGATCCTGGTGAGGACCCAATTTCTAAGGAAGAAAAGGAAATATCTGTCCAGGAAGATATTCAAAACATGGAGATGGAAATTGAAGATGGAATCAATGAGCGGGAACAAAAGAGCAAAGATGACTTCTTTGAAGAAGCTAGGAATAGCCCAAATAAAAAGTCTGAGGATTGGAGAGGAAAGAATCAGAAAGATGAAATACACACTCCTATAACTTGGGTTAACAATAAAGCTGAGTCTTCTTCCCAATTAGATTCCTGGTTGTGTAGGGAGATCATTGATCTCAAGAAAAAAGCGGAAACTTTGGAAGATTCTCTGAAAGCTGCTTGGAACAAAGTAAACAACATGGAAAATCAGTTAAGCGAGATCCCTGTGAAGCTCAAAGCTTACGAAAACAATCTCTGGGAGTTAATAAAGGATAACAGAAAGAAAATGGAGGAAGTAACGACCAACATTTGTGCAGCTGCTATCAATATAGGTAAATGAGCCAATGAGGAGACCAAAGCACTTGAGGGTCCCAGCAAAAGGACAAGGCAAAGTTCCAGAAAGAAAGATACACAAAAAGGAGCTTTGCTGGAGGTTACCACCCAGGAAACTGCTTTGAAAGAAAAAGAAGCCATGAACTTGATATTGGAACTGGATGAATAATCTGGTCCTTCTTGTTGGTAAAGAAACTGGTACAGATCTTTGTTCATCTTTTGTTAGCTTTTGTTTGTTGTACCACCAGACTTCTGTTTCTGGGTTTTGACCAGATGTATCTCTTATGGTTTCAGGGCCATTCTAAATATGTTTTTGCTACTTCTCTGTAGTGTTTTTTAGGTGTTGCCTGTGGGCTTTGTTTCTTTTTTGCTCTCTGTAAAAGGGTTTCGGGGCCCCTTCAAAACCTGCTTTTACCTCTAATCTAAAACAATATGTTAGAACCTAGGGCTCTAGTTTAAACTTGCACACTAGTGTTTTATCTCATTTGACTTACACCATCAACTAAGTCAATGATTTGTTGAGACAAGCCTCACATGTGTAAAATTTGGACTTAAATGTTGAAACATAAACATGTAGTGTGTGCTTTGATTCCACTTACTATTTGTCATAAGACCTCATAATATGACATCTAGGTTTCATACCTTTCACTATAACATTGACTTGAAGCATATTTAGATATTGATTAAGAATAGTTGATTTTAGTTTAGGGAAGGCTTGGGAATTTCTCTAATACCAGTGAGGCATCCATAGCCCTAATATAGATACCTTTGGCTCCACTCAAGGCCTTTTTCCACTACTAGCTATGTATCCATAGCCCTGATGGAGATTACCAAAATCACCTTTGCTTCAGATCTATTTATTTTTTAGTGAATTATCTTTTTTATATTTTATAAGTCCTTTGGAAAAGGTTGGGAGCCAAGATATCCAAGTTTTAAGGATTTGGTTAGATGCTTGGTTCTTGAGGTAATCACCTGTAGTTTCAAATTTTGTCCCAGACAAGGATATATTTTAAGTGTAAACATGAATGTGCCCCAACAATCTAAATCCTCTTACTACACATATGATTCTTCTCACAACCAAACTATGATTCATAAAAATTTTAGAAAATTTGTGAGATAGTTAGCTTTTATACTTATCTATGCTAGTGCCCTTGTCTATAACATGGTGCTTTGTCACCACCTCATGTTTACTTCTGTAAGGTTTATACTCACATTTCTAAGTGACTGGAGTTTTGATCAATCTAGAAATATTTTGAACAAGGAATGTCTATAAGACTTATTGAGGCTAAAAGAGCACAACCAAAATATAAATTAAAAAAAACAAAAAACAAACTAAAGCAAAAAAATATGGACAAACAAAATAAGGAAAGCAAAACAAGGAAGGAAACTAACTAGCCTACCTACTCTAACCTTAACAATATTATAGATTTTCTTTCATGAATATTCTTGGTGGAACAACAATAAAGTAATGTTTAAGATATTACCCATTTGTGGGAAACATGAACTCTACTCTTTAAATATATTTTAACTTGAAGGTGTTGTTGCTTAATGTCTCTACAAGTTTGGTGTGGATCAATCTATAAGGGTGTGAACTTTATATGTTTGCCTTTAGGTCTTGAAGCCTTATCCTAGAGGAGGACTAGGTCTCCTTGTTTGAACACCTTTACTTGGGACCTATTTTCAAACCATGTCTTCATAGTTGTTTGGTGCCTACTGAAGTCTAAAAATGCCTTTTCCTTAGCATCTTCCATCTGAATGATATCTAATAGCCTAGAATTGGAAAGTTCTTAGCTTTCCTCCATGTATTCTTGGATGAATGTGAATGTAGGTAGTTTTAGGGCGATGGGAAATATAGGCTCCTAACCATAAACCAACAAAAATGGTGAAGCCTTGAGTGCTTGCTTGATCCTAATCCTGTTAGCCCATAATACATACTTAATGAGTTTATGCCATGTTCTTGGTCTATCTGCAATAGACTTTTTGATGGATTTCATAAGAATATTATTGGTGGATTCAAAGACTCCATTCCCTTGAGTATAATGATTGGAGGCAAAATTCAAAGATATGCCATTATTATAAGCCCATTCAATCATTTATATGGATATAAATGCATATCCATTGTCACAAACTAAGGAAACTAGGGTTTTAAATCTAGTACAAATATTTTCTTCCAAGAAGTTGATCACCTCCTCTATCCTACATTGTTTGGTGGTTATTGCTTTAGTCTACCTTGTGCAATAATTTATAGTAGTTAAGACATACTTATGGCACTTAGAGGAATTGGGGTTACTCACTCCTACAAAGTCCAATCCCCATTGTGCCAGAAGTTTGTCCACCATCATAAGTTGTAAAGGCATGGTTGACTTTGGCTCATTTGTGCTAAATATTTGGCATGAGTGGCAATACCTCATATGTTTATGAGCACATTTGAAAATGGTGGGCCAATAATACCCAGCCCTAATTTTTTTTTGATATGTGGTTCTCCTTGAAGGGTGTCCACTACCCAATTTCTCATGGAAAGTGGACATGATTTGAGAAGATTATTCTCTATACACACACCTTAAGTAGATTTATTCAAAGTTATTCCTATACATGACTCCATCTTTGATGAGGTAACGGGCTGATTTGAGAGTTAAGGCTCTCTTCTATTCTCTGGTGAGTCCTAAGGGACAAGTACCATTGATAAGTAAGTAGATGAGGGAGTCATACCATTCATTTGAATGAAATCTCTATTGATCAACTTGCATGACATGGAGCTTGGGATTAGTATTGGAAATCATCTAGACTAGGCCTTCACATTTCACCAATTTGGCAATCTTCATTTCTATATCATACTCTTGTAGGACTGACATCCACTTGCCCCTTCATCCCTTAAGCTCATTTTGATTCAACATAAATAATGTGGCCGGGTCTAATAAGATGGCATGCACCTTATTTATAAGGATGTAATCCCTAAACTTATTTAATACCTTCACTAATACATAGGCTTGTTTATTAATCATGGAATAGTTTACTTCTACATTTTTGAAATTAGTGCTCATGAAGGCTATAGGGTGGTCATTTCTATCAATCTTTTAGGTCAAGACTATAGCCATGGTGTGGTTAAAAGCAAATGAATATAAGTAAAATTATTTTTAGAAGTCAAGACCTATCAAGACTGGGGCTTGATTAATTGCCTTCTTGATATCATCAAATGCCTTCTTGGATCCATTATCCCAAGAAATTTTATCATCCTTCTTAAGCATATCATTTAGAGGTTTGACAATTTTAGCAAAACTTGAGATGAACTTCCTCACAAATTTGATCCCACTAAAGAAAGACTTTATTTATTTCTAGCTATTAAGTAGCTCAATCTTGGAAATAGATTCCACTCTCCTAGGATCTATTGAGATCCCTTCTTTGGTGATGACATGCTCCAATAGTTTTCCTTTAGTTACAAAGAAGACTATATTATTGGGGTTGAGGGATATTACATACCTCTTACACCTTTCAAACACTTTCTATAAATGCATGAAATGATCTTCTATTTTCTTGGAAAACACTGTTAGATCATCCATATATATAATGATACATTTACCAACTAGACCTTGAATAACATGCTCCATGGCTCTCTAAAAGGTTACCCCTACATTAATCAGTCCAAAGGGAATTTTTTTGTAAGCATATGTTCCCCATTTGGTAGTGAAATTTGTCTTCATTATATCTTCCTTGTCAGCCAATACTTGGTTATATCCAAAAAATACATCCAAGAAAGACATCATGGTTGATCTTGAAATAACTTAGATGACTTGGTCTAGAGAAAACAAAGGGTAATAGTCCTTTCAAATGTTTTATTCATATTTCTAAAGTATATACATAATTTAATTTCTCTATTCTTATTTATAACTAGGACCAAGTTGGTAACCTAAGTGGAATGACTAATAGGAAACACAATCCTTGCATCTAGTAGTTTCTTGACCTCCCTAAAGATCACGGGTTCAAAGATAGAGTTGATAGGTCTTTGCTTCTGCCTGAAGGGTGTGAAATTTTCACTAAGGGGTATGGTATGAGTAATAACCCTTAGGTTAATTGTTTTTAGATCTTCATATGACTAGGAAATTACATCCTTATATTTTGTAAGTATCTCCCTAGACTTTCTGTTTTCCATTTCAGTACAATCCTTTCTTATGTTAATTGGTTGAGACAAATCATGTGGGCCAAGATTCACTACATGATAATCCTTACCACTTAATTTGGGTACCTTAGGTGTTTTAGTAATATTATCATGATCAAATTTTAATGAGATCATCCATTTAGGTATCTTATTGTCATTTAGTTAGATGATTTTAACATTAAGCTCCCTTTCAGAATAACTTTCATCAACTTCATTAATGATGTGAGCTTCAAAGGCCCCAAAATTAGTCAATAAATCTAAAATTTGTTGATCATCATTGAATACTTGAAAATTATTCATGTTGTCTAGGATTGAGGGGCATGGCACTAGCTCAATGCTAAAGTTTGGGGAATCATGATTGGGCATGAGATTAGTTGCAATAAAGGCAAGCTCGTCAGCAACTTTGTTTTCTTCCCTAGGGATAGACATGATGTTAAAAGGATCAAGATTCCACCAAGTTCCAAACTCAGAACTTGTACCTCTTAAGGTAAGATAGCTTGTATTGGTACTTGTTCCTTACTTGATTGGCCACAAGTTCAAAATATCCACAAATAAGGAGTTCCTTGACTTTATACTTAATAGCAAGTTTCAATCCTAGGATGAAAGTTTCATGTTTAGCCAAATTATTAGTGCATGGGAATTGTAACCTATAAGATGCATGATATTAGTTTTTTATAGGGTATATCAATACAATACTATCCCTTGATCCTGATTTACACCTAAAACCATCAACATATAATTTCCATAGGCCAAGTACATGAGGAGGGTCCTTGGAGCTAGGTTCTTTTATTATTTCTAAAGTGGAAACTCCTAGATCAAAGGTGAGGAAGTTTACCCTTTCATTGATAGCATTGTATTTTGTTATCATGTGTCTCATTATGGGATCCCTTTATACCCTTATCTAATTTGGCACACCTTTCTAAGGTAGCCATAAGTGTGAGAAATCAATATACATGTATCCATTTGATTACTTAGTCCATTCTCTACTTAAGATCAATCCATAAGCATTGGGAATATCTACCACTTATATGTTAATAAATTATTGAACCCTTAGTTCATTAGCCAACTAAATATGTGCATTTAATAACTCTCTAATGAATTTGAATCTTGACTTGTCCAATTGTGTGACCACCCTATCAAACTTGATTAGGGTTAGTCCAAATTGTTTACATATCCTAGTAGGAATGATGTTGGTTGAGGCTCCAGAATCTAAAAGGAAGTTATAGACATTCTTCCCAAATATCCTAATTGTGAGCAAGAAGGGTAGAAAATCTAATTTGGTTACTTACATAGTCACATTATGCTATCACTCTTCAAAATCTTCCCAGGTTTCTTGGATAATGATTCCAAGAGTAAGTCCATTCTATAATCTATGTTGGTTCATGTAGAGTGATGTTGGTTTTGATCTTCTTTATATCATCCATAATGTTGTAACTAGTTTTACATGAAAGTTTAGTAATAGGTTTAAAATAACTACCCTTAGGTGGTTTAGGATCATTCCTTGATGTGGTGTCTAGAGGAGTCCTATAATTGTTAGGGGGAGTTAAAGTAATCAATGGCTACTTTTGTTCTCTATTTCTCAAAGGGTATGTCTTCAATAATTGATGAAATTCTTGAATCTCTTCAAAAATATTCTCAGGCTCATTATCCTCTTGGAAAGGGAATTAAAATGCCTCTATCATGTGAACTTGGTCAGATGGATAGGATCCAAAAGGACTCGTAATAGTATCTTTGTTTGGGACTACTTCAAATGTGTCAAGTTCTTCTTGGAATGCTTCAAAGGCTTTGCCAAACTCAATGTAATCAACCTCACCATGCTTAGAGGTGGCATGCACCCTATAATAGTATGGAAAGGCAATACCAGTGAGATTAATATCCATGGTATTATTTCTAGAAGAAGGCTCACTGGCTTTGTTGTTGTAGAAGCTATCATTCTAAAATCTATTTCTAGGCTTGTTGAACTTTTGGAAGGTGAAGCTCCTTCCAAATTTGTCATTAGCATTTCCAACTTGTTTTTAAAGTTGTAAAAAATATGCGTTGAGCTTTTAAACCATCTTTAATATAGATTCATTCTCATTCTTGGGGATTTTAGAGCTTTGGACTTGGCTATTATTAGTTCCATTAATTGACACTAAAGCCTTTTGGTCACTAGTGTGAGATCTAGTAGTAGCTTGATGACTCAAAAAACTTAAGATTTGATTAGGATAAACATGGCTAGTAGGTAATAAATTTAGAGTAAGGAGCTCATTTAAGGCTAGAGCATTTTGTTTATTATTTGGTAAAAGGTTTAGTACATGCATCTAGGGGTTAATGTTTGGGATATAATAAGCCATCTACCCTTGGAGCTACATATGGTCACTAATAACTACCACTTCAGAATAAGCCTAGGCCAATGTGTTGATAGTTGGGAGAATCCTTTTTAGAAACATAAAAGTCATAGGTTCCACTACATCTTTGTAAACTTCTAAAGCTAAAACCTCATTAGGTTTGTATGGATCCATGGTTTGACTAAACATATTTTGGAACCTAGCATTGAAGGATATAATAGGTTCACTTGAATCTTTCTTAATGGTTGTGAATTTGTGATAAATGATGCAAGGGCTTAAGATCTTTCCAAATTGATCAATAAAGATTGTGTCAAAGTTATCCCATGAGGTAATACAATTATCAGGAAAATTAAGTAACCAGTCATATGCAACATCCTTGAATGTAAATAGAAAAAACCTACATACTACATCTTCATGGATACCATTTAACAATCTTAAAGGATCCTTGAAAGATTTAACATGTTCTTCTATACTTACAACACTAGTTAGACTAAATATTAACAAGTACTTTTTAATATTATGTGGTAAGTCATGAACTATACCTGGTACATTGATGGGGGATCTTCCAAACCATGCCATATCTAGATGAAGATTGAATGTAGAATCCCCTTACAAGGGTGAAGATGGTAAATACTTGGAATTCCTACACCTTTCTCTATCTTTCCTTGTTCTTCTATGGGTTTCTAGCTTGAGTAAAGGTTCTCTAGTCTCTAAATGTGATCTGGTCCTGATCCTTAGCAATTCTAGCTTGACTATTAAGGATCCTATTTGAAATATGGTGTGTCAAGTTAGATTTCAAAAAGAACAACAATCAACCTCCACACTAAGCCTATTTGGTAAATATTTACTCATAAAGGTACAAAGGACACTGATCTTTGACTAAGTAAGCTTAAATATGTGTTGAATTATGCAAAGATGACCATTATTTGCCACCTGTGACTTAAGTGAACTCAAGATTCATAAACAATTGTCAATCTTAAACCAAAATAAGCCATCATAATCTCAAATACTATGAATCCTTAAAACCTAAAGCCATATTTACAATAATTTAACTATTTCTTTATAGAGAACTAAGATCTTTGCCTTATGAATCAAAAAGATAGGTGGGAAACCATTTAAAGATGAAATATCTTTTCACTTAGACTAAAGAATCACTCATAAGCATTAAGAATCCTTCAAAATTAATGCAAGAAATATCATAATTGATCAAATGGCCCTCCTTCTAGAGCCAACAAAAGCTTCTCCTATTGATGCTTCTAATTGCCTCACAAGTACTCTTAGTGTTGATGAACACTTCTCATTTTAGGATCCTGAAGATTCAAGGCATGAGTTGTAGTTGGTGACAATTTGGGATGTATGTGGTGGAATAGAAGTAGAGTGTGAGAAATATCCATAATATTTGTTTAAATTGGTGGTTGATAGCCACTAGGGTCTTGTACTTGAATCTTTGTGATATTTATTGATCTATAAGCTAAGCTAAATGGATATTAATAATGATCTTAAACTAAAGTGATATTTGATAAAGAAGATATAAAAAAAAAGGATAAGGTAGAAAATAAAACATGATTGTAGGCTTCCATCTCAATTACCATGACAAAGTTATAATTAGTTTAAGCATACATGAACCAATTTATGATGTAAAATAGTATGAACCTAGATTCCATCATAAACTAGGTAAGCATCAAAGGAAATATAGAAGTCACAATCAAGAATGAGGTTTACTTTAAAGAATTTACTACCGTAACTTGAATAGCATGAGCACATCCAAATTCAGAGCAAATGAAATGAAGTATACCTAAGATATTTCAAATAATGTAGCATAACACAAATTAATAAACTTATGATAGAAAATGTAGCTAAAAATGCAAATAACCATTCAAATCTAAGACATTAACATGAAATTGAGAGATATCATTGGCTTTTAACACACTATTTAGATAATATTTTTAGAATTCCTTAGTTAAATTAAAATGCCTTTTTGTATACAATTTCTCAGAGTCTCTCCTCTTTACAAATGGTAACCTCTACCTATTTATAGAGAACATAGGTAGTGGTACCAGTTAATTTGTCAAAATGTCTATATGTCATATAAGGACATCTATCTTTAGATTACAAAGATATAATACACATGACCTTATACATCAAATTTTACAAATAAAACAAATATATGCTAATAGAATAGCATATATGTATTATAAAAGAATATTCCTTTCAAAATATAATGGTGGGTCCCTTATATTATTGCTTGAGGATGTCCTTCACCCTAGTGTATTGATCCTTGATTATCTCAAATATAATATAGGTTTCATCAAACAATCCTCTTCTTGATCTGTTAATGTACTAAATTCTTTATCACTCTTGGCTATGAGTTCATGGATGCATTATGCCTCTACAATATATCTTCCTAAGGTAATAATGGTGTCAAGGACCCTTCAATTATCCTTTATAGATTGGCCCTAGGTTTCCTTAATGTTATAAATGAATACATTAACCCTTTTCTTGAATCATTCATTATTTATCAAGCTCATGGAAATGGTTTGAGAGGGTATTACCAACAAGGTCCCCAAGAGTTTTTCCATTATGTCTATCAAGTCCTTGTCCTCATTCATGAAATTTTTGAAACTATTATAACAAGTGCTTAGGTCCTATATTTTATCCACTATGACTCCCAAGAGGATGTTCGAATGTCCTAGTTTAATGATTTTATTGTCCTGGACCTATTTTGTATTATGCATATTGATCAATTTAGCTGTCTGGTCTCTGGGGTCCTACCATTGAATGATTAATGCCTATATTGTCTCAGTTTGATAGGTCTAGGCACTTAATCTAAGCGTCATTGTCTTTAATCCCTCAAATATGTCTAGAAGATACATATTCAACATCTTCAATATGTCCTTAGGGACTGAAAATACAACTTGTGCTTCCAAGTCCTTCTCCTTTTCTAGGTTGATGATTCTTTATTTCATTCCCTTGACCCCAACCAAGGTCATTACTAATTGGGCTTAAATCAAACTTGATATGTCCTCTTGATGGATGGGGTGTTACCATAATACTTTCCCTTGTACATGAGTTAGACCCATAAAAGGATCCAATATTTAAAAGGTGAACTCCTTAGTGCCTATAATGGCCTTCTTTGTTATTACCTTCTCAAAATTGGATGTGTCTAGATTGTATTGCACAATGGTTGTTGGTTCAAAGAATTTGGGTACCTCTGAGGTCTCAATCCTAGTACCACTTGATACCTTAGGATCCTTCATTCCTTTGCCACTCTCCTTAGTTGCCTCAATAATCCTCCTTTATTCCTACTCCTTCATGAGCTATCTAATCTAGGGTTTGATATCATCATGGGTATCAATACTAGTAGCTCTGGCTAGTACCAATGAATGCAATCAAGATGTAATCTTTTGGAGCTTTCCATATATGAACCAGTCAAAGATGATACATCCATGTATGGGGAACTCATCACTAAACAAGTTAATTTCATTAGTAGGATCAGTCCATGTCACTTTTGGTCTTTTAGAGGACCTAGGAACAAGAGCCATCTTTACTTCCCTTTTCTTTTGTGAGATAGGGACTAATTCCAAAAATATTTCCTTCCCCTTTTCCATCTCACCTACTTGGGGTTATTTATCTTGTGTCAACTCAACTATGGCTTCCTCAGTTCCCTTATCCTCTTGATTTGACCCATAGGTCTCTACAATATCTTTGAAGGTTTCTTCAACTATTTCATATGGTTTTAGGGTAATCATATCAACTTTCTCTACTAGAGAAGGTGGTCTTGGAAGTGAAAATAATGATGAAGGACCTTCTCTTATCCTTTCCTCCAATTTATTCTCATTAGGTCCTTGAATTTGGAGCACCTACTATTGTGGTAGTCCTGGAGGTGAACTTGAGGTGGAAGGAAATGAATGATATCACAGTGTGTTCATCTATTAGATTTATATAGTTGACTTCTCCTCTCTTTGAAATTTATGCTCAAGTTTGAAGCCATGTTGCTTGCACCAAGTTAGCCCTTCCTCAAAGTTTGAAACCTTGGTGTATAAATGATCATATAGGCCAACCCTATGCTCATAGGTTACCTTAGTTAGTTTCTTAGATTATAGATGGAGGACAACTTTGTTATTTGGGTCCCATTATTTGAAGTCATCCTTTTGAAAATAGAAGTCATTTTTATGTTTGGACATAACATCCGACTATTTCTAGCCATGGATCATGTTTTTTCCAATAAAGAATGGAAAAGAATGCAAAATTCCCTTCCTCTTCTCTCTGCATACATTACCAATCCCTTAGAGGAGTTGGGAAGCAATTTCCTATTCAACCAATTTGGTAGGGATATGGATTGGTAATCCAAATGGCTATGTCATGACTCCTTCCATTTGATGATGATACAATTTGGGTAATACCATATGTCACCCATGGGATCTACATATTTCTTGATGAGGAGGTGCACTCTAGGCATGGGTTTCCCTATGACATTCTTAACCAAAGTAGGATATATGCAATCATAAATAAATTTCATGTGACCCTTGTATTTAAAGATATATAATTTTGAATATGATGGGATATGGCAATCTTTCTATGAGAGGACCAATTCTTGATATCAGGAATATGTGTGGAGGCCATAAATGTGTCTAAAAGATAGGAAATCATGGTGAATTATTGGTTGGTCTTCTTTTTTATGCCATATAATTATGTTTCCAAGTGGATGCTAATCATTTCTCTAGTAGGTGGAGTTAGCTTCTCTTCCACCATGAAATATATGTAGGAAACCCATTTGGGGTCGACATAGGTTATGGTGGATGCCCCTAAAACTCTATTCAATAGGGTCATGATGATCCTAATCCTTACCTAAATTATATAATATGGATTCCCCTGTCATGGTTCCTAAATATGTGGGTTCCATAGTTTAACCAGTGTCTTAGAATAGTGTCTAAATTATGTTTGGTTGTCCACTCCTTAATGGTGGGGAGGTCTATGTGATTCCTAGGGAGTTTATAATATCCCTTGAAATATATAAGGGAAATGTATCCTATCCCTTTTGACACTTATTCCCTAACTATCCAATCACCATCAATTCTATAATCAATAAACATAGGGGCAAGGATATCAATGCAATGGAGAACCTCTAGTTTTATAGCTGCTCAATGAAGACTAGACATCTGAATTAAAACCAAGTAATTGAATTTCCTCTTGGTCACTACAATCCTTTACTCACTAAAAGTGAGGGGATATAATTCCTCAACAACAAATAATATCTCTGAATAGTTCCTCATTCCATTATTGAGTACCCCAGTGTTTAATTCCATATCTCCAAAACATCTTCTGTCATTGTCTGTAGACAAATATAGTTCAACCTCCCTATTCCATTATTGCCTAGCTGCTACCATGATTTGTTAATTGCCTTAAGTGTATAACTATTTTTCCTTTGCTCAAGATGAAATTTGAACTTGTTTCAATGCAATTGCATCTCAACAATCAAGAATTAGGGCTTTATGTCATTCTTCTAGGGTTTCTTGGAGCTTTAATGGTGAAAATGGCAGACTTCATAAATACTTCATGCCTTAGATCTTATGGATAGCCTTAATTTTTAAAATAATATCATTTTAGGCATGAAAAATCTTTGGATTTATCATTTAGTGCTTACATGGTGCCTACATGGCATTCCCAAGCTTGTTTCTATGGCATCCCCATGAAAGTTCCTTTGAAAACTAGCCATTGGTTTTTAAATCAAGTCTTTATTTTTGCTCCATCAGATCAAGATGTCCAAATAAGAATGAACCATTGATGAAGATCCTATAGGTTTCCTTTGATTTGAGTTTGGTGTTAGGATGAGCATGGTTCTTCCATGTGTCAAGTCATCAGGCTCTAGCATCTTTGGTTAAAAAGTCATCTTTAATTTTGACTCATCATATCAAAACCTATGATGAAGCATGGTCTGTTGGATCCTGTGAGATGCACATAGTCAATTATTGAGTCCTTATTAAAAATTTAGGTCCAAAAATGCATTTCTAAGATGTATCTATGTTGATAAACACTAATAAATTAGGTTAAATTATTTTATGTTATGTTTTCTTTGTTAATTTACTAATGGTACTTATGAAAGTTTAATTAAAAATTCCCCCTTTGCTTAGGCAAAAAGGTTGGATGATGTTAAATTTGATGGCCTTGCTACCCTCAAAGACATCCTCATAGACGTCAAATGATGGGAACAAGACTATCAATTTTGATCTTTCATTTTGGTTCATGAGGCCCTAAGTTTTAATCATAAGGTCATATTATGTTTGAAAACATAACTATTATTCAAGTTGAAATTATGGACTTAGTCCATATGACCATGTTTTAAGTCTTATTGATCAAAGAATTAGTGCTATTAGATTGGATATCTAGGGAAGCAAGGGCCATTGGATCAAGATCCATATGATTGTTGATGATTGGTTCAGCTCAGAGTGGGTCCCTTTGATTGAATTTGGCTTACACCATTAGATCAATACCTATAACATGGTAAGAGCCATTGATTGTGATCTGAGAGGTCACAGTTGATTGGTTTTCAATATTGGGGCCTCATTTTTCTTTGGGCCATCAGATCAAAACCTCTGAGTGAACATGGATCATTAGATATGCAAAAGTGTATGAACTTTAAGTTAGTCTAATGGGTTATGCATAGGATTAAATTAAATTATTAGTCTTAAGTCAATCGTATAAATAAATATGATGAATCTTAAAGCTATGTTTTATTATGCTAAGCCTAATGTAAAAAACATTAATGTGGTTCCCTTTGATTTTATGTAAAAGTTTGGATGAGGTTTAACTCGACAGTTTTGCTAATGTCAAAGACATCCTCACAGACATCAAATGATAGGATCAAGAATGTCAAATTAAATCCCATGAGAACTTCCCATAAAATATGAGGTTCATGTGTGGTTCCTTCAGGGTGATCTCATGCCATTAGATTGGATCAGTGTTACAGTGAGAGTCATTGGATCTGTGATCAAATAAAATCATTGAGTTAGGACCCAATAATAATAATAGTTTAGACTAAGGTTCTGATCTCAAGGTGTCATTTGTGTTGATAAACATAGACACATTTAAGATTAGAACTTAGGCTAAACATTAATAAAAAAAACTTGGCTATGAACAAAATGAGCACATGAACTAATAATTAAGCAAGGTTAGGAAGCTAACACAAAGGGGGAAATAAAAGGTCCAAGTGTGATTTTATATTAAGGTTTCGTTATGTTGAAAACATGATCAAACCTTAATATAAAATTATACTTAAGCATTTTCTAAAAATAAATATGATTTCTCGTTAAGATTTTATTGCCACTTTTTAAATTTAGATTACAGGTTGTTTTGCATGAAAACCCTACCTTCCACCATGGAACTTACATTTTATCATTTGAAGATAACCATTAGTAAAGTTAGTCCATAAAGCATAATCATAATCATATGTGCAGAGGTTTATGCCTTTCTAAGTGGACATTATTCAAATTCCAAGAAAGAATGACCTTTTTCAATGCTAATTTAGGGTGTAGATGTTCTAAAACATTCACAAGGGTCCTTATTTTGAAAAATCAAAAAAATGAGGGTATGTTGGTCCCAAAACCTTGCTTACGTGGAAAGCAACATACTAACCCATTTAAAAATAATCATGATGCAAGTTCATCTCATCTTTTTAAATTAATTCATAGTGATGTTGTAGGATCTCTTAAAGTTGTATATCTTAATGGATATTTGTATACTATTGATCTTAGTGATGATTACACTAAAATGATCTGGTCATATTTTATTAAAAATAAATCTGATGTATTGTCTAAATTCAAATAATTTAAAGTTTTTCTTGAAAATGCATTTAATTTTTATATTAAGAGATTAAGATCTCATAATGGTGGTGAATACATTAATAAATAGTTTGATTATTTCTACATTAGTTGTGGTATTCAAAGGGAACTAAAAAATTCCTATTCCCCTTAGCAAAATGGTATTGTTGAAAGGAAAAACTACACCATCATAGAAATGGATAAAATAATGTTGCAAGCTACAAATGTTCCTAGATTTTAATGAGTTGAAGCTATGAATATTATTATGAATATTTTGAATAAAGTTACCATCAAATTTTTGCATATTTATACTCATTTATAAATGTGGTCTAAAAAGACACCTAATGTGACTCATCTTAAGATCTTTGGTAGTCCTACTTCTATGTTTGTTCCTAACATTAAAAGAAATAAGATTGATCCCACTTTCTATTATTTCATTTCCATAGGTTATGGAGGTAAGACTTGTTAGGCCCTTAATTCATCTAATTATGGATATACACCAACTCAATAAACACTTCCATGTGAGTTAATCATTTGTGATGATTACTATTTTGATATCCTTTACACCATTAGGATGAATTGACATATACCTTGTGCTAGTTAGCAGGTGGATAACTAATTCTATGATGACTTGGGTAACTTAAAAGAGTGGTAGCATGTGTGATCATAGCATGAAGGGCAAACATTAGTGGAGTTATTAAAATGATTATGGAAACTCTAGCTCCACACCCACTGTGCACCCTCCACCCTGGCATGAAGATGCTCCTAAGTGCTATAAAGTTGATCTCAAACCAGTGAGTTGGGATGCAACATTGATGTAGCAAAGATCTATAAAATTGGTTCTAGGTTGAATTAATTTGATTGAATTTGAATTTAAGGATTAGTATGGGTGCCTTTGAGGCTCCAACTTGTGGTGCCCAAGCTTGCTTGTGAGTAGCTAGGTCAGGTAGTAGTTTAGATGAGCATTTACTCTATTTTTGTAATATGATCTGTACTCTATATTTGAAACATTAAGTAAATGAAGATCAATTTTTGTAATACATGGTGTCTTTTGATTGAATGATTTTCATATCAGTATTGAATTACAAAACATTTACAATAAGTATAATGGTTAGTTAAATATATGAATGAGGTGTTTAAATGAAGTTATAGTTTAGAACATTAATGGCATATCTATAATTTATGATGATATTAACATATCATGTGGGAATGCTCTAAGTGTAGGAAAGACTCCATGCCAAGTAATGATATGTGTGCCTAAAGTGCTAAATTAAGCATAAAAAATTGATTTGAAGTAATCCCCCTGACCCATATTAGCGCAAAATGGTGCTAAGCCTATTAAGACAAAGATATATGCCCTTGAGATGATAGAACCACCAAATATAAGCTTGTGTGCTTATGACCAGAATGAACTCCCCTAAGAGGCTTTGAACCTATAGACCATCGATCTAGCCCAAAAATAGTTTATGCCAATGAACCTACCAATGCAATTATTACAATAACTAATTATTATGAAGAATGAGTTACACCATGGCACATCTAGCCTAATGCAGACCCTGGTTATTTCTATGTTACACTTCATATGAGAGCATAAAGCTTGGGACTTATGTGAATTTATATTAGTGCAGTTGAGTAACAAATGTTGAGCACTATGGGATTACTCCATATTTTTGCTTGATTTTAACAAGTCTAGACTTGACTTGGATAGCCAAAGAAGTGCCTGATAGAGAATGAATTGAGACCCTAAATTATCTATAATATTTTGGTTCTATTTCTAGGACCCATGTTGAATTTTGTTGTTGTAATGGTATGATAGAATAATGCTTCAACTCTCCCTCAATAATATCAAGTGATAGATGTAATAAGTGGAAGATAGATTTGTATTGAATCATCCATACCATAAAGAACATAAGCCAAATAAGTGGGTCTAGAATAACCTATATGATGCTTTATATGAGGTCTTTTTTTGTGACCTACCTGAGCATGTGTATCTATGGTTGGTTACCTATGTGACTCACATAAGGTAGAGCTATGGTTAACATCTTAAATGGATAAAAGATCACTTAGATAATATTGAGAACCTTGATGCAACTTGGACTAGAGTTGTAGACAAATGGTGATAAGGAGTGATGAATAGTTACATTCTTGAGTTTATAATATCGATATACTCCTGCCCTAAAGAAGCAGAGTATCAATTCTTATATGATCTTAGAGGCACATTTTTTTAATAATTTAGCATAGACTTAAGAAATTGATGGTAAATTATGGCTTTGAAACCATAATAATGGAAGGCTAAAGTCTTTTTACATGTGAGTAGTGTAACATGGAAGAACAGGATGTGCAAGTGAGGTGTAATATAAGGGGATGATTAAATTGACACTTGAGAGCTCAAAAGATAGACTTATAATAAGAGAAGGCACATGTTGATGGAAGATTTATTAATTTTAAGTGTTGAGAGAGCCCATAGTGAGTGGGAAGGGCATGGGGAAGGACCTCTTGAATTACAATAACATGAGGTGGAGAGAAGCAATGAAGCCATAGATCGAGCTCAACATTTGATGGGTAAAGAATGCATTGGGTCCCTAAAAAATTTGGTAATAGAAGATGTTCTATAATTTCCTACTCCCTTTGAACCTATGGTACAAGCTCATGTGTTAGATACCCCATAGGAAGAAATAAGAGTGATAACTGACCCCATTATCAACATAAACTTTGACCATTTTATAGATTTGGAGTATAATTTTGTACTTGAATAGGTTTATCCTTATGAGGAGTTACTTGAGGATACCTCTAAAACTTTGGGTTCTATCTTGACAACACATAATGTGAGAACAATCATTCTATTTCAACTAATATTAGCCTCACAAACTAGGCAACAACCCATAGGAAGTGGCCTGGTACCACAAGTTATTAGTGCCACATCATCATCATCTTTAGTGCCAATAGTAAAAATGGAACCAATGCCTAACCCAGTAGCTAGAGGCATTGGAGGGCCTCCAATAAAATAAGTACAAGGGGAAATTACATCACATACTAATACCCCCTACCATAAATATTTTATGAAATGGCCATGCACTTACCAGAATATCATGGCATAGAAAATGCCACAAAGCATGTGCTAAAGTGTGAATTACAATGGCATGCATAGAGTATAACCCAATTGGAGTACAAGGCAACATAATTTAAGATAACTTTGCTTAATTACACTAATACCTAGTATAGCAAATTTGATCTTAACTAGGCTATGATTGACTATAACATCTTGAAGGAAGAATTCTTAAAATAATTTGACATACTCAAATTTGAATAGTAGGGAATCATTATGTTCAATGAAATTAATCAAAGGCTATCAAATAGCATGTACTTGTATGATGCTAGGTTCAAAACTCTTCTTTCTAAACTTCCTTATGATATTCACCCCTCTTATCATACATAATGGTTCATTGGAAGATTTCTAGTACCATTAATAAGAGAACTCTCTATGAAGACATTCATAGATCCTCAAGAAGTTCTTGAAGCTTCACTAAAATTCAAGGAATTTAGAATCACAAAAATTGGGATCAACCCATTCATAGAGGCATATATCACATCTATGGCCTCCCAAATCCAAAAACTAACCATTAGTTCATCACAATATGCTTGAAGTGTATTATGGTGCATCGAATGTGAGACAGAAGGCCATAAAAATAATAACTACCCTTGAAGGAATATGTGCACATTGATTGAAAGCTATGAGGTTTATCATTATGTGCATGATGTTTGAAACTAACCTTTATTTTAATGCACCATTCAATTTAACCTAGCCATATATTATTTTTTGTGCAATGCCTACACTCATACCATAACTAATTTTCATGTAATCAATGAGATGCATGAAAATAGGGAGAGAGGTGCATGATAAGCAACTATATTAGTTAGAGGGAAAGAAACCCAAGGAAATAAGGGATATGGACAATATAATGTAGGCTATGGGTCATAAAGAGGTTCTAGAGGGAGAGGTAGAGGACATTGTAGAGGAATATTCCCACCACAATCATGTTACAAGTGCAGTTTGACCGATCACTATTAACATGACTACCCTACACATCTCATTTGTGGGTATTGTCAAGGAACACACAAGGTCAATGAATTCCCAAAATTTTATAAAAAGTTAACCCAAGGATATATTGGCATAGACAAAGGCATATGAATAATTTAGTATGAGCCAAAAGTAGAGAAATAGGGTCCAAGGGCAGAAAAAACTAGTATTGAGAAAGTAAGGTGCATACGACTAATCATAGTGGGCTCACCATTTAGCCACTAGTTATGCCCATACTAAAATTGTACCTATAATATGGGGAAATAACCCACATTGAGTGTATCACATAGCTAGAACCTAAAGTTATTTCTTACCCTAACCTTGTATGCTAAAAGGAGAGCTCCAACTGATGTGAAACCTAGAGGCACAAGCTGCTACCTCCTATAAGAAGAAATATAACTAGGAGGCTAAGGTACATGAGTTAATGGAGATCTTGAGCTTCCTATACACAAAAGGGATGCTGAACCTATTGAATAAATTAATTTTAGAGCATGCAGACTAGAAGCTAATTAAAGTTTCCACACCATGAATGGAAAGGGCATGAGAAGTCAGGGATACACAAAATGTAGAGTATGATCAATATCTCTTAGTAAATGCCATATTGATAGATGGTCTATATGTGAGGTCCTTATGGACATATATGTATAGGTTAATATCTTGACAAAGAATGCATGGGAGAATATGGGTAGGGTAGCCTTAAGGATTTTCCCTCACATGCTTTTCATGGCCAACAAATCTAGGACACAACCTATCATGATGCTAAAAGGCATCATTGTATATATTATGCGTACTAAGTTTCATACTAACTTTAAAATGATCAAGTTGTATGAGCAAGATAATTATCCAACACCCTTGAGAAGGCCATGGTGCTACGTAAATAATGCTAACATGAACTTTAAGAAGCACTATATGACCTTTAAAAATGGCAAGGAGTAGGTCATGATCACCCTCTCAAGTGACCAAGGACCCCCTTATGTATAAAGTGGTGATATGGAAGATGAGATCAACCATATCTACAACATCATGACACAAGGCACCAAGACTATCAACCCTAATGACCAAGGAATGATTTCTTGAGAATATGTATAGTTTGCCTCAGACACCAATAATGTAGTTTGTGGTAGATGGGTTGAAAAAGCTCATAAAACCACTAGTCAGAGGTGCTTCTTAGTAAGCATGAAGGAGATAAAACATATGAGGAATGGATAGTTCCAAATTGATTACACTTCATGAAGAAGGGTCCTTTGCAATAGAAAAAAGGGAAATAGAGTGTTTCACTTGAGCAAAGGTAAAATTTTAGTGCTATTATAATATGAGGAGAGTAATCATATAGGATAATATGTCCATGATATAGAGTCCTACACCCGAAAGAATGTAGACAAGATGAGTGTACTAGTTTATACTTTAAGAAACACTACCACTCATTAATGGGTAGTACGAAGTCCTAGATTAACAAGTTGGCAAGATGTAAAATAATCCATTTATACTAGATTAAAAAAAAAATAAGGACATGGACATTTCTACATACTCTAGTTATTTAGACCCAATAGAACACATACGCTTGTGTAAAGAAACATGGATTGATTGTGGTGGAAATGCCTTGAAGAACCTATGGGTGCATGCCTTCTATAGATCCTTGAAGATGGGTGTGATCTTGGTATGTGATTAATGAAATGCACCATGAGACAACTAGTTGGGATGTCTTGAAGGAGAAGTTTGTATACACCTTCTCCTTTTCCTCACATAAATTGGAATTAATCAAGACATTGTAGGTAATTCAAAGGGTAGTGTTTGAGGACACTATAATATTAGAGGAATGCATAAAATATATGTTTAGGGAGAAAGGATCAGTTTTCCAAAATTTATTAAAGGAGTAGGCACTCAATAGTTACTCGAGTGTTGAAGATACAAATGTCTAGAAAATGTGAAATTGGATATCCTTGATAACAAAGAGAAAGCTCATGTACCAAGTACATTATATCACCCCTAATTAGGAATGCCCTACTCATATCCACATAAAAACAACTAAGGGGATTAGGCAAGTTGAGTACACACATCATGGGAGGAATGAGCCCTATCATGTGCCACTTAAGACTACTCAGGTTGATATTAACATGGAAGGGGAACCAAAGGTGGCTAGTCTAGGTGCATATTGGTTTGATATGGAGTTGGTATAAATTATGGATCTCTTGAAGGATTTACAAGATTTATTTCCATATAGTTATCAAGACATGAAGGGAACCCACCCATCCCTTTGTAAAATGATCATAAGCTAGTGGACAATGTGTGACCTATCAAGAAGTGACCCTATAGAATGAACCCAAATCCTCACACTAAGGTCAAAATAGAGATTGAAAGTATTTTGGATGTAGGAGTGATCTACCCAATGAAAGAGTTAGAGTGGGAGATCCCTGTTATTATTATTATCATTTAATAAATATGGGTGAATCTACATTTTCATAGATTACCAACTATTAAATTCCACTTGTGTCACTGAACCCTTTCTGACTCCATTCACTGATGAAGCCTTGGATGGAGTTACGGGCTATGAAATCTATATTTTCACTGATGGTTTATATGGATACCATCAAGTCCAAATTTAAGAGAAGGACATACCTAAAACAAACTTTGTAATATAATTGGGTTGACTCACTTATAACATGATGCACTTTGGGCTCAAGAATGCACCAACCATATTATCTAGAGTGGTCATCACCACATTCAAAGATTTTATTCATAAGTTACTCTAGGTGTACCTTGATGATTATACTATGTATGGGCTCATGAGAGACCATTATGACAACTTTTACCTCATATTTGATAGGTTAAAACAACTATAGATATCTTTAAACCTTACTACGTACATCTTCATGACACTTTTTGGTACCTTGCTAGAGCACATCATCTGTAAATATGCTCTGCTCATCGATTTCATGAAGATTACCATTATTATACAACTCCAAACCCCTTCCATTTAGAAATATGTTCATGCATTTATTGGCCATTGTGGATATTATATAAAGTTTATAAGAAGCTATGCAAGTATTTCCACAGCACTAGAGGAGAATTTACATAAGGATGACCCATTCTATTGGCACAATGCAAGAGGATGTCTTTGAAACTCTGAAACTCAAGTTATCTATCACACCTATTTTATAATTTCCTAATTAGACAACACCATTCCATGTCCATGTCAACATAGTTGACTCTATACTTGGGACCATTCTAGTGCAACTTGATGAAGGTAAAATGGATCATCCTATCTCCTTTACAAATTAAAAATTGACCTATGTAGAGAAGAATTACATAACTATAGAGTATGAGGTTTTGACTATGGTCTACACCCTCTAAAAATTTAGGAAATACTTATTTCTGACCCCATTCATATTTTTCAATGATCATGAGGCACTCAATTACCCATTGAATAAGCCCATTCTCTATGGGTGCATTTGTATATGGATAGTTTTGTTTTGATAATTCTAGTTCATATTTGTGGTAAATCCTAGAAAATAGAACTTAGGACTAAACCATTTATCCCACATCAACTCTAGTAATGTGAGAGTTCTAATTTAGGATGACATTCCAAACACATAATTTTAGAGGGTCTAGTGCATCCCCAAAGACTTGGTAGAGATATCCACTTTTATAATGTTTGGGTTTGTGCCCTAGACCATGACAACCAAAGAGAAGAAGCAACTCACTATTCATACTGCTCCCTTTTATATCATTAATGGGGAGATGTATAAAATAAATTGAGATTAATTCCTATGTTGATGTGTTTTGGAAAATGAAAGAGACTCTATTATATGTGAGTTTCATGAGGGGATAACAAGAGTAAATTGCATTAGAGACATAATGGTGCACAAGGTATTTCAATCAAGATTATGGTGTACAAGTCTATTCCAAGATGAAAAATATTGCACTAAGACATGTGACATATGCCAACACATAAGGAATCCCAACCATTAGGATGAGACTCCCATCATCCCCATTCTTACCCAAGTGCCATTCAAAAAATGACCATTGATTTTATTGGGCCAATCACTATATTACAAGATATATTTTGGCTACAACTAACTATTTCACTGAGTAATGGTAGTGATAAACAACAAATTAACAACCACTACAACTACAAGGTTCCTAAGGGAGAACATTATAAGTCACTATGTGTACCCACTCAATTTAATTAGTGACAAAGGTACATAGTTCCTCAATGAAACTATGAAAATTTTACTAGCTGAGAACATGGTGGCACACCAAAATACCACCCCATATCATCCCAAAGTAAATGGTATAGTTGAGGCATTCACCAAGGTATTGGAAACATGCCTCATAAAAATATATGACATTAGTTGCAAACATTGGTATGATTGAGTGTTGGTAGTACTATGGGCATACTGCAAAACCCACAAGAACCTAAAAAAAGCTACACCATTTCAATTAGTGTTTGGTGTAGATGTAATTTTACCAATAGAGTTATTAATTCCCTCATTATGCATAACATGTATTGGTTATTTAGATGACCAATAATCATTGAGTATGAGGCTAGAAGACTTGGAACGTTTGTATGAGGTGCACTCTTAAGCAATATGGAGTCAATAGATTGAGGTGTACTATAAGTTGTGGTATGATAGGCATATTAAGCACAAGTTACTGATTAAAGGAGCATTGGTCTTTCTCTATGACTCCAAGTACCTCAAGTGCCTAAGAAAGCTACAAATTAGGTGGATGGGTGCATATTTCATCCACAACATATTGGAAATTGGTGAATGTAAATTTTACATGTTGTTAGGTGAAATTCTCCCTAATAATTTCATTGGTAACTAATTAATGACTTATAGACAATAAGATGGCACTTGTGCCATCAGAACACTAACTCCCTAGTCACAAGTCAGTTGTGTTGTGCTGACCCAGATGACATTTGGCAAGCCAAACATTTTATTTTATTTTATGTTTTTAATTGTAAGTGAAGAAGTAACACTTTTAGCTTGCAAGAGAATTATTTTATCACTTCCATGAATAAATCTAGTCAAGTGAGTCGATCATGGATGATTTCTAAGAACCTAAGGCCAAACACTTAAGTTTCTAAGAACATGGAGTTTTCCAAAGTTACACAAATAAGAGTAATAAATAAAGATGAGAGGTGAACAATATTCTAAGTGCATAAGACACCTGAATCATGAAGCACTAGATGACCAATGCAAGGGATTTATATGGGGTAGGATAGGCTAAGGAAAAGAGATGAAAGTATAGATAAATCAACTAAAGTAGGAAATCACACTTGAAATAGAAGTGCAATAGGAAAACAAAATGGAACTATGGAGGCTAAATAACATGCATGTGAGGTTCTGCACCCAATTTTTATATAAGGAAGGCAAAGGCCATGCTGAGTGAATAAAATGTAGGAGAAAGATCATCAAGAAAAGTTGGCATCTACCCAAAGTGAGGCATGAAGTGACTATTTGAACTACACATCAATTCATAAAAAATACCACTAGGAGGATTTATTATGGTGATGGTAGAGGAAAAAATATCCACATTGAATGCATAGGTGGTAGTGTATTTTTATGGATTTCATGGGATTTTGAGATTTCCAAGAAATATAAGCACTGTCACACTATTAATCACCTACAATTAATAAGGTATCTAAATTATGAGGATAAAGTAGCAAAATGTTGATGGGTTTAGGTTAAAAATCTTAATCAAAATTAAGCATAAAACTAGAGATAAAATGGATCTAAAGCAAACAAACATTACTAGAATGAAACCTAGATCACCCAAAAAATCAAAAAGAGAATGATTGGATAGAGGAAGGAATTGTATTCCATTTGAGATTGGCATATAGAAGTGTGGGACATGAATTATGCAAGAACCAAGTAGTAGAAAGGTTGAGTGACATTGAGGCCACCATTAATGACATGTAAAGCTTGAAGAGTTGAAGTTTTAGTCATAGATCACATGACTGTGAGGAGTGCTAATAAAAATTATAGGCTTCATCAAAGTAAATAGACTACACTTCAACACCAGCTGGTTCATAATGGGGAATAAATGTATGTATTCCAGCCCACTACAAGTGATAAAAGATGCCAAGAGGGAAAGGATATTGGAAGAGATGGCCACTCTAAAGAATAAATCATAGCTAGTATAAGGATTTAGTATCACTGAGGTTGATCTAGAGGTGCTTATGAAGATGTCATATTAGGAAATGTAGTTTCTTAAGGAGGTTTTGGTAGGAGAGAATTAGTCATTTTTTGCACATACCTACTAAGTGAATGAGTATAAACACCACACTATGAGTAATGAAAAAGATCTAGCACAAAAATGGGTGGTTGATATGGGGTCCAATACTAAAGTAGGCATGCCATTGTTTGATGTCTCCATTCAAGACAAAATTATAACCACTGGTATAACTCATCTTTGTGAGTTCCCATATTTTAGGAAGTTAGAGGAACACATATAGTTCCTCCTCTCATGCATTTATGGGGACCACTTCTAATTTGTAAGGATGCACATGTGGTTTTTAGCTAGCCTCATTGGCCAAATCATTGAGATCTTAGACTTTGGTGTAGACATCCATCAGATGATGGTAGATGATGTTGAAGTTGAAAGGGTCATGAAAATGTTTGGGTACTATAAGGGAGGGTTCACATTCCCAATCAAAGACATCAAGGAACCCATAAGAAGGGTATTTGTATACCTCATGAGTTCAAAGATTTTCCCTAGTGGTTGATGGATAGACATCATCAAGACCTACTTATCCATCACTTACCATATAATGTAGGGGGTTAAGTTAAAAATTGTAATTTTCATTATATAAGAAATCATAAAGAATGTGCTTGAGTGTCATACAGTGTGAGAGACCTTCAGGTGGGGGTAGATGATAATTATAATGATGATGGAGGAGATCAACATACTTAATGGTGATGAAGACAATCTTTGGGTCTTCCTAGTACACTGAGAATCCCTAGTGCTAAAGTACCATAGCTTCACCTACCCTCCAATATTATCTTAGAAGTAAAAGACCTGAGTGATGGGGTTGTGTGCCTAGTATATCAAAGTATTTGGGGAGGAATGACACATCCTCAATGAGTTCCCATAAAATATGTTTATAATAATGACATTTTCCATGATGTAACACTTATATGTAGTGCATTTGGTGCTCATAGATAGAAATAAGTCAGACTGGTTGAAGTTGATGCATTTTTAGCTAAATACTTTAGGTATGTGTTCAAAATAATTACAAACACACAATAATTATACATCTTACTGAAGGCCATGGATATGTAATGAAATATGTTGTAGTGAAAATATGTGCACTTAGGAGGGAAAGCTACCAAATATGAGGAGGATGACTTAGATTGCACTGACATCCATCCCCTCTAGAAAGAAGTGATCTTTAGGCACATTCACATGCTATATTATGAGATAAATCCAAAAAAGAAGGTCACAAGTGCCAAAAGGGATGATGACATCCCCATTTAGATTGACAAATAAGGAAAGATAACACCAATAGTGTAGAGAAAATCTCCTTATAAAAATTAAGGAAAAACACTAGAAAAAATTCAAGAGCATTCAGGTTGAAAATTATCTCTAATGATGAAGCAACTCCCTCTACACCAAAGAATAAACACATGACCTTCATGCCAGGGATTAATTCACCCAAGAAAAGGGAGAAAAAAATATGTCCTAGGGGCTAGTTGTAATGCCCTCAATTACCTTGGTAGAGATGAAGGCACATGAAATGCATGAGTAAATGGAAGCACAATAGGTGCATGAAGAGATGGAGGAGGAGGAAGAAGAAGTAGGCATGATAGTTTACATCATCCAATAAAAGGTTTCAAAATAATAACCCAGCACTAAAAAAGTTTAGAAGGCTCTCTAAGGTAGTACTTCTACCACATCTAAAGGAGCATAAAATCCATCAAGCTTCTCACCCACATAACTCACTACACAACCTCCACAATAGAAGGAGGAAAAGAGAGAAGCATGAAGGAAACTAGGGATGAGTAAGGTATAAATCATAAAGTCACTATAGATAGAAGAGAAAAGGGATGCCATGAGGAATAAAGGCATGACCCAAGAAGAGATTGAGAAGGTTGAGGAGAAAGAAAAGAAGGCTAAAGAAAAAAGGGCCTTATTGCTGGCCAAAAAGAGGAAGGGCAAGAGAAAGAAGGCACAAGGGGAAAGGGACAATAAAGAAAAGGAAGAGAATAAGGTTTATATAAGCACATAAATAATGAAGGAAAGAGAAACAAAGGTACCTAACAACCCCACCAACATAGAAGAAGAAGTTACACCACAAGTGGGCCCAAGTAGTGAAGGGGATATTGGAGACAAGGAGGGAAATACTAGAATATTGAAAGAAAAAATAGAGATTTCTATAGAAATCCAATAGAAATAAGAGGGAAAATCTATCACTAAGGAAAAAGAAGAAGCAAACAAAGGGGACAAGTCTGAGGAAGAACCCCTATTAGAGTAAGAATAATGAACCTTATAAGAAAGCACTAAAGAGAGCACCAGAGCCAATGAAGAGGGATAAGAGTAGATAGAGTTAGTTGTCACTAAGGAAGAATTTGTCAATCCAAGCCTAAGAGAAAAGATGAAAAAGGGTAGACTGATGAATATTACTACATGTTTGAGTACATCCCCCTCATAATTTCCATAATGAGGATGAACTAATAGATATAATTTGATTTTGATAGTTATATGGATGAGCCTCATATATAGGTACCATAGAAGGTCATATTAGGTGTAGAGACATAAGAAGAAGGGAATGATTCCCTTCTCATAAACCCCTACATAATTAACCCAGTTAGGTCAGCCAATGCATTCATTCAGAGGCCTCCAAAGTAGAGTGAAATAACATCATCAATGATGTTAGGGCTTCAAAGTGGAATAATATCATGCTAGAAGTAGAAGAGAAAACAAAGGCCATAAAATTTAAATTAAAAAAATAGCCAAGCTCATAGATCATTCATTCATAGGGCTTCCAAATCAGAGTGAAATAACATCATCAATGATGTTAGGGCTTCAAAGTGGAATAAGATCATGCTGGAAGTAGAAGAAGAAACAAAAGCCATCAAATTTAAATTAAAAAAACTAGCTAAGCTCATAGAGGTAGTTGATCCATCCCTCTTAGATTGTGTTGACACTTTAAATCTTTCAAATATTGATAAGGTATGCACATTAGTGGAGTAGATGCTCCCATGGTTAAAGGTAGAGTCGATGCCAAAAGAAGAGGAGGACCCATGTGCTAGGATAAAATAGGAGCTAAATAGAAATATCTAAGAGGTGAAAAACCTCTTCATATAAATTAAAGAGGATATATATGTAGTTGATTCCATCTTTTGCATCATCTCCAACCAAACATTTATCATATATGTATGTCTCAAAAAGGCAAAAGGGGAGGAGGAGCTAATGGAATATGTATACACTACAAGTAGATCATAGTGTAACTAAATAATGTGAAAGGTCAATTACTTTAGAAATAAAATCAAAGATAAAGAAAAAATCCTAGAAGCACTCTTCCATTCCTTGAAAACTAAGGCTTGTGAACAAGGAGAAATCTTGGATAGAGGAGTTGTAAAATTGAAGGTAAACCTTGAGGCCTTCTAGAAGGAATTAGAGAAGACGGATGTGCTCACACTCAGTACCAACTAAATATAGATAGAAAATTTCATTAAATAACTCAAGCTCAACATTAAGGTCTTTGAGGACTTTAACATTGAGCTAAAAAAGAACATGTCATAATTCTACACCTCAAGAGTGTTGAAAGACTAGTCTGAGGGTGGACTAGTAATTTTTGTACGGGGTAATGTTGGGCCCCTAATCCATATAATTATGTATCCATTCCAACTCAATATATGATTTGATGTGAGTTAATCACTTGGGATGATTAGTATTTTGATATCCTTTGCACTAGCTAGATAAATTGATGCATACATTGCATCAACTGGTAGGTGGCTAACTAATTCTATGATGACTTGGGTATCTTCAAATAGTGAAAACATTTGGTTATCATAATTTTAAGGGTAAAAAGTAATGGATCTAATGGAATTATTTATAAAACTCTAAATTTACACCTAGCATACACCTTCCACCCTGGCATGAGGATGCTCCTAAGTGTTATAAAGCTAACCTTAAACTAGTAAGCTGGGATGCAACTTTGATGTCACTAATCTCTAAAAAAATGGTTCTAGATAGTAGTAATTATATAAAATTTTAATATAATTATTAACATGTATGCCTTTAAAGCTCCACCTTATAGCACCCAAGCTCACTTATGAGCCATTGAGCCATGTAGTAGTTTAAATGAGCATTTACTATTTTTGCAATATGAACTATACTCTGTATTTGAAACATTAAGTAAATGAATATCATTTTTTGTAATACATGGTGTTTTTTGATTGAATTTTTTTCACCTCAATATTGAATTATGAAACATTTATAATAATTATAATGACTAGTTAAATATACAAATGAGGTGTTTAAATGAATTTCCAGTTTTGAGCTTTAATGGTGTCTCTATAATTTATGATGATGTTAGCATATTATGTGGGAATACTATAAGTGTAGGAAAGACCCCATGCCAAACAATGATATTTGTGCCTAAAGTGATAAATTAATCATAAACCTTTGATCTGAATTAATCTCCTTAACCCATCTTAGTGCCAAATGACACTAAGCCTAGTAAGACAAAAATCTAAACCCTTGAGATAATAGAACCAACAAATATGAGCTTGTGGCCCTATGACCAAAACAAGCTCCCCTAACAATATTTTCACCTATAGACCATAAGTCTAGCCTAAAAATGGTTTTTGCCAATGAACCTATCAATTTCAGTGTTATAATGACCAATTCATATGAAGAATGAGTTGCACCATAGCACAACTAGCCCAACATGGGTCTCAGTTATTTATCTACTATGATTTGGGTGAACACATAAGGCTTGTGCCTTATGTCAATTGATGTCAGTGTAGTCAACTAAAAAAAGTTGAGCACTACATGATTATTCTATATTTACACTTAGTTGTAACAAGTCTAGACCTGACTTGGACATCCAAATAATCACTTGATAGAGAATGAATCGAGACCCTAACTTATCTACAACAAGACTAAAGGATTAAGAGTATATGTTCCATCTAAAATATAGAAAATTAAGAATAGGAATGTTCTTATTCTCAAAAAATATTTTCATGAACCCTCTATGAAACCTTCTTAATGTTTTTCTTTTGATGAACTAGGCTCTCTTGTTTCTCCTTATGAATAAATATATTCCCTAGAGGAAGTTGATCTATCTTTGGATAACTTAGAATTTGAGGAACCCCTTAATTTTTATGTTTAATCTAAAATACCTAAATCGGTAGAATCCATAATCCAATATTATAATGTTAATAATGTTAGTAAATTATCTAGAAGTTAACATTATGATCATGCCTTAATGACTATGTATGAATGTGAACCTCAATATTTTGAGGAAGCCATTCAGGATGATAGATGGAATATTGCTATGCAAGTCAACTTCAATGCCTTAATTAAAAATTAGACTTAGGATCTTGTCCCACCTCTACCAAAAATACATATTGTCAGTTATAGGTGGATTTATAAGATTAAATATAATTCAATTGGTAAAATTGACAAGTTTAAATCTAGATTATTTTATCATGGGTTTACTCAAAAACCTAGTATTAACTATGTTGAATGCTTTGCTCCTATAGAAAAAATGAGTACTGTTAGATTACTTCTGAATCTTGCAGCCCAAAATGGTTGGGTTATCCACCAAATTGATGTCAATAATGTTTTTTTAAATGATTATTTAGAAGAGGAAATCTACATGACTCAACCTAAAGGATTCACTCACCCTAATAGAGAACATTATGTATGCAAGTTAAATAAATCTTTGTATGGTCTAAAACAAGATCATCGAGCTTGGTATTCTAAAATTACTTATTTTTTCAAATAATTAGGTTTCTCTAATTGCTATTCAAATAGTGATCTCTTTGTTAAAGTTGAAAATGGTAATTTAATCTTAATTATTTTATATGTTCATGATATTTTGATTACTATCGATATAGCTAGTTTAATTCATAATATAAAGATAAACTAAGTTAAATGTTTGAAATGACTAATTTATGCATTCTACATAATTTTATAGGAATGGATATATTTTAGGATAAAA
The DNA here is from genome assembly GCA_037957365.1 of Torreya grandis. Classification (NCBI taxonomy): domain Eukaryota; kingdom Viridiplantae; phylum Streptophyta; class Pinopsida; order Cupressales; family Taxaceae; genus Torreya; species Torreya grandis. The sequence continues at coordinate 517,432 of JARHVA010004325.1, read as the reverse complement.
ATTAAATTGTTTAATCACAATCTTATCATGCATATAATATTTTTGTTAATTTTAATATGCTTTATTGTAAAACCACTTCTAATCCTATTAAAGTTGGTATTAAAATTGATCCAAAACATGCATGTGAAAAATCTAACCCTAATTTATATAAATAACTTATTGGTGGTTTGATTTATATAACCATTACTAGGCTACATATTTCATATAATTTTGGTGTTGCTTCTAGATTTATGTAGGATCCATATTTAGACCATTAAAATTTAGCAAAGAGAATACTTAGGCGTATAAAATGAACTGTAAATTATGGTTTATTTTATTTTTCAATTAAAAATTCTAATTTATATGGTTATTATGATGCTGACTATACTAGTGATACTATAGATCATAAATCTACTTTTAGATATATGTTTATGTTTGTTGTAGGTGTTATCACTTAGATCAACAAGAAGCAATATTTTGTATTTATCTCTTCTACTAAAGTAGAGTACAAAAATTCTATAGAATCTACCAAATAATCCATGTGGCTATGATTATTTTTGTGATAACTTTATTTGGACATATTTTATAGTACCATCATTCATTGTGATAGCCAAATTTGTATAACTCTGGTAAAACATCTAGTGCATCACCAAAGAACTAAACATATTTAAGTTCATGTGCATTTTATTGGAAAGAAATTAATCAATGATGATATTGATCTACAATTCGATCCTATAGATGAATAAGTGGTAGAGATATTTATAAAACCACTTGATGATACAAAGTGTTGTTAGTTTTAGGCAATATTGGGTCTCTCAGAGTTCCCATTGAGGGGGAGTGTGCATGGCAATGTTACTTTATAATGGCCATGTGTTTCTTTCCCTTCTATATAATTCTTCTCATTGTAAAAAAAAAATTAGCTTTGTGTGGAAGTTATGTATTTTAAGTAAACTTCATGTGGAAGTATTAATTTTGTACCCTAATACATTAAAAATATACTTTGTAATGGAGGTCCTTATGTTATAAAAGGATCCAAATATACTTAGTGATTATTCATGAGAAAGTATGAGATATAGTCTTATTATCATGCTAGCCTAAACTTACTTTTGAGTAGTTTATGTATTATAATTCCTTTTGTTCCAAAAGGTGGTATTTGGCATGATGAAGGTTTTAAATACTTCAATTATGTACATATTATAATTCCTTTTAAAGGTGATTATAAATTTTATCCCCACTTAACATTGAGGGGGAGTGTTGTAAAATTTAGTATTATGTGGGTACCATTATTACACCCTTAACACTTGGTAAAATAATAAAATTTTTATTATTATATTTTACACATGTTAAAACCTTGTATAAATTCAATAATAAAACATATTATTTAATTACTAACTTGGTTCTTTGGTGAAAGGTTGGAGCTATTGGTAATAAGTGTCACCTCCCCCCATTCCTATTGTAAATATGATTTTACCCCTTTGGTAAAAAATATAAATACATAATATTAATTTGTGAAATATGTGAGATATATGCAAGCACTCTGAAGAGTTTTGTGAAGGCTTATCTTTGAAGAAGTGAGAGGAAGAGGAATTTTGTATTGGGCTGTTTCTCAATTATATGAATAATCATTATGGTTTTTTACCTTTTTGATGTTTTCCATGTTAAAACTTATGTTCATTGATTTGGTTGTTCTCTATGTCTTTATTATTAGTTATATATATATATTTTTATATTTAACATATTAAATGTTTTAATAGGGCTTACATTCATTCTCATTTAAAATTTTTAAAGATCATCCTCCACCCTTCATATCAACTAAGATGAATGGATCACATCGATGATCCATGTGTTGATCTATGTGCACTCTTGGGGATTCTATTGTAACCATTCATATTGATTTCAAGATGAAGGGCCCTCTTTGATCCAAATTTATTATAAATACACCATTTTGTATTTTTATTCAACATGTTCAAGAGTTATAGTGAAGCCCTAACATTTTATCAAGATAACTTATTCATCAAACTTATTATTGTGATCAATTCAATAATGTCCTAGATATTATGAAGATGTCCTCACATAATTACATTGATGGAGACCATATAAGTTACATTTAAGCCAAATTCAAAAAAAGGTGAGTTCCAATGAAGTTTTGCATCATGTTTGTTTAAATATTTAGCATTGTTGTCTCATTATTATTTTTATTTATGAGGCCTTAGGTGTATATTTTCATATTTCTGATTACTTTTCTTGTATTAAAACTTATTTAAAATATTGATAATTTTAAATTCTAATGATATAGAGTCCACAGTTTGATAAACTTGGATAGGAATCTCTTCTAATTGTTTTAAAATGATATCCCTATACCTAGGCAAGGTTGCTTCTTATCATATCGGTGGTGATTGAGGAATATTCATGTCAAATAAAATTTGCATAAGTATGTTTCTATGATGAGGATAAGTCATTATAAGATCAAGGAATGAAATTTTAGATGGGAACTTAAAAATTTATTCTATGGTGTCCCATTAATTAAAACTAATGTAAAATAGAAAAAGTGTAAATAAGTTACTAAATATTGAGGTGGATCAACTATGGAACAAACTAAGATGGAATAATTCTAATTGGGAATCAAAGTGCATATTATTGACACTACCAAGCTATTTGAGGTAGGCTGAGCCAATGGTATTAGCTATACCAATATATTTGGTTGCATAGAGACACCAAAAATAGGTTGTATCAACCTAGATGATATAGTAGAATAAAAATTAAGATTAATAATAGACTATATTCGCCTAGTTGATACAATAAAAACATAACTAGTCAGTGAAAAAATCTTTTTCAAGCTGTTGATATAGTTGGATATAATTTAGAAATGGAATATTGTACTAGTTTGGATAATATAGTTTGATTATATATTAGTATAGAAATAGATGCAAACTACACTAGGTTCTCTCATATATTTGTGAAGGTAGGGAACTACACCAAGTTGGCCATTATTATTATGAACTAACAAAACTATATTGGGTTTCTTGGTGTAGTTGGGAATCTAAAATTATCAAAGTTATAATTTAATCAAATTAAACATCCACAAAAATATTCAGAGGGTTATCATGAACTATTATATAAGTAGGATAAGGAATACAATTTTGATTAGGATAAGGATCGATATAAGTTATTACCCACTTAGTTGACTAGGTTTTCCTCATCGTTATAAGAATTAAGATTAACCATGGCCTCAACAATACTAGAAATTGGTTGTTGATTTTTATTATCAAGATATAGGTTTTGATTATGTTTGGAGGTGGATTTGAGTAAATGGTAAGGTGAGTGTTAGCTTGGAAAAGTGTATCATGATTTACTTTGGAGTCATGAGCCCTATCTACCTTATAATGGTTTTGGTTTTTTTATCTAATCATGGATTCATGATAAAATTTGGTAAAAATAAATAATTTCAAAGGAATTTGTTTAAAATTATTATAGGAATAACCCAAATTTGCATAGAACTAACACTATTTTTAAGGGTCATACCCAGAATCACTAGTATAGGAAGTGTGAAATTTTCTAGATGAGGGGATATGAAGGCATTTTCTAAGCTCAAATAAATAGAGAGGATGATGGATTTAATAATTATTGTCTTGTGAAGGAGGATGAAGAGGCTAAAATGGACTTCCCTTTAGAAGAATGTAAATAGTCACTTCATTAAATCTTCCTGGTATAATAACATTGATGATTCTCTTAAAATCATAAGTATTTGATACTCCATCATATAGAGAATTTTTGTTTTTATATTTCATAAGAATTCAAGTCCCAAGCTTGGGTTGGGAAGTCTCAAATTATCTTATAAATAAATACTAATTTTTGTATTGATCGAGGTCTTCCTATAATGATTTTGGAGAAAGGGTCCTAATGTTGTACTATAGTTTGGGGTTAAGTGCATTGGTAAATATGTATAAGAGGTTGTATTTTGACATATTATGATTATATTTTTTGGCTAAATATATTTAATGCTTGATGAATACCGAGATAGTCTCAATGTCCACTTACTATCAATTGATGAAGTGAGAAAAGCTATTTTTAGTTAGATCACTAGTTTAAAACTACTAAACTAATGCACTAAGTATTACAAGCTACAAATAGAGTTGGAGTTTATTTTTTGTACCATTATAAGGCATCAATAAAGAGGTTTTTAGCAAGTAATTTGGTTTCATCTAAGGCAATGACCTTAATATAATCTTTATAAAGTTTTCCAAAGGTATTCAAGTGTAAATCATGATTAGTGAATTCATTACAGGTGATCGAAGTAGTGATACCACCTATGTCAATATTTATAATTTTAAGGGCTAAGGGTTAATTTTGGATATGTTTTAATGAATTTATTTTTAATCATTAGTTTCAAATTTATATTATCATGAGGATTTATAAGGGGGGAAGGGGGACATTTGGTTTTTTCACTCTCCACCAAACTTTTTGAGGGTGATATTTCATTTACAAAAGTTGGTTTTACATTTTAATCATCTAAGAAATATTATTATATTGAATATTATCCATTTGAATAATCTCTTATAAGATGATTTGATTAGGATTAGGGGAATTATAATTATAATTGGAGGATTGAGTAGCCTATTAGGATGAACTATACATGGCATTGACATTGGCATTAACATGGGCACTTTGGATAGGACCACTAAAGGAGAGGCACACCATGTATTTGGATATACTAGGAATGGTGGATGAATAAGGAAATGAGGAAGATACAAATTATTTTTCCCCATGTCATGTATAAAATTTAATAATAAGGGGAAAATGAAATAGTATGTGAGATGTTATCATGAGATGATAGATACCCACATGGTCCTTTCCCCTATTTTTATGATGTGAACAGAGATATATTACCTTCTCATATGTAGAATCAATGTCTTATTTTTATTTAATCTCATGGTCCTTAAATAGGTTACCTCATCTAATAGTATTAATATTGTTATATGGCTCATAGTTTTTAGCAGTGGAAGCCACATGATAATTACTTGGATTTTGGTCTTGATCCATGGAAAAATTATAAGGCATGTAAGAATTTTTATAGATCATATGAGTATTGTTTAGTTATATATAATTAGGATTATCTCAAAATAATTTGAATTTATAGTGGGGTTTCTCTTTATATTGGTCAAAAATGTATTCTATAGTGGAAGAGAAAATATTAACTATATTGAGCTTATGGTGTAGATAATTACACAAGAATGATTAAAAAAATTATATCAACTTGATTGATATAGTTGGATATTAAATTAAGGAGAATAAAACTATATCAATCTTATCAAATAATATGGTCATATAAAATAAATGTATATATTTTTTTGATAAATTTGGTAGGAAGATGGTAAAACTAGATTATATTGGGATAGCTGATTTAATTAGGTAGACACCCAAAACTTTATCAGACTAGATGATGTAGCTAGGAAAACATATAAAACTATATTAGGTTGGATGGTCTAGTTGTCACAGAACACATAATGGTATCAGGTTGGATGATATATCTTGTAATACAAGCAAGCTAAAACTTTAAGTAATTATTTGTAAAATCAAAATAAGAAGGTGATATAAGAAGGATGTGTTTGATTTGTAGGCTCTAAGATATACTGATAGCAATCTTAAATAGTGAAAAATGCCTCAAAGGAAATAACTATAAAGTATTCCACCATTACTGTGGCTACACTATTATCTCTAAGGTACATTGAGAGTAACTTCTTAGGGATTACTGTTTATCGATGCACTACAAAATTAAAAAAATAAAAGCATACCTAAAGGCTAAAAAAATCCTAGGTGTTTTTGATATATTATGAGATACATGGAAAATAAATTTCATATTTAGTGATATATAATGGATTGAGTATTAGGATAGTAACCCTCACATGATAACCTAGGTAACAATGATGACTAATTAATCTAAAACAACAAATCTTATTAGTTTTAAAACTTCCAAACATAGCTTTTGGAAAGACAAAATGAAAAAAAAAAATGATATATGTTAAAATAATTTTTTTTTAGCATACAATGGATTACACAAGAAAAAAATAGTATAAGGTTGGTTTATATAATTAAAACATAAAATGATCAAACATAACTATATCAGGTTGGTCGATACAATTAGAAACACACAAAAAATGTGTCACTTTGGTCAATACAATTTAGACAAAAAAATAATGGTATTGTCATGATAATTTCATTTATAGACATATAGGAAATGATATTAGGTTGGTGACAATTAGACTGGAAAATGTATGATGGTTTGGAAGATGTTTCCAAGAAGATAGAAGGTCGAACATGAAACTAATCTAACTAAAGAAGGGATAAGATTCATTTTGGGTTTAGAAGAATGTATACATGGGTTGGTATGGGACTTGAATAAGGTAAATTAAATAGAGCATCCATGTTCTTATACAATAAACTAAAGACCAATGATATTTATAGATATATCAAAGGGTGACCTATAACTCAAATTCCAATAGGAAAGAGTTACAAACCTTAAGCCTATAACACAAAGATGTAGCTCTAATTAAAACTCAACAAAGGTAAAATATTGTAACTATGGATATATATGTAATTAAATGGATGTAAAGGGGTAAAAATTAAAGTAAATTATGGGTTATATGGTTTTAAATAATGGATAAGGTGTAATGGTCAAACAAATGGGGGTATATTCAACCTAAAGTGATTAATTTCAAGTTAATAAAGCTTATATCTATACCATCTTATTTGGTATAAAAAAGAGCCTAAAAAATTATACACACATAGGCCCACAAATAAATAGACAAAATATAATATAATAAGTAAAGGAAAGAGTATAGGGATATAAATACTTATCTAGGAACTAATAACCTCTCCTATTGAGATTTAATGACACTAGAAGACAAGACATCCAAGATAAGGTTCTAATCCACTAACTCTCACAAATAATACTTAGGGGCATAAATACACATGAAATTAGAGTGTATTAATATGATATATATTATTAATAATTAAATATGACCCTTATATATACAATTACAATACCCCAAAACAACCTTAAAATCTAAGATGATGGTATTAGAAAGGCCTATATAGTTGGAAGATGTTAGCAAATACAATATGGTATCAACCAGGTTGATATAGTATAAATTTTAGAAGAAAATAAAAATGTATTAATCAAGTCCATACAATATATGCAGGATAAAGGCATAAAACATAGGGTATTGTCTAGGATGATACCATATGATATGTGGAAGCCAATAAATTTGGATAATAATTATACAAAAGGAATAAAAGGATAAAAACTTGGAGGAGGTTAGAATTAGATTATTAATGGTGTAACATGATATACCACTAACATCTGTTTCAAAGTACCACAAATTGATCTTACCCCATTCCTGATGCACCTTCTAAGGCAAACAATCAAGGAGATTGATATGTCAACAAGGCAATACAAAAGGAAATTTTGGTAAAGTGATAATCTAAAAATATTGTGTATACATAATTTAAACCTTGTTCTTTCAAAATTTCATTTTTTTGCTTTAGATTAAAATATTCAATCTATGGGCATTGAATACACATGATTTCATGTTTTCATATTGATTTTCCTACATAATTAGAGTTTCATACCAAATAAAAAGTGTGTTTTACACACTCAAGTAAATTTAATCCTTTTCCTCTAGAAATTTAATTATTAAAATTAAAGGGGGAATTTTTAGATATTAAAATATCATCTTCAGTACTTGAAAAGGGCAATATTGACAAACATTTACCATACATGAATTGAGCATAAAAATAAGTTACTAATCCATAATTATCTCTTACTTGCATGTTATATTATAAGTGAACCCTTTCATTATATTATTATACACCTACATGAACCTCATAATCTATTTCAAACCTACTAAATATCCTACATAGACATCTTAGACTCTCAATTTAGTTTGTCTACACATAAGTTAGTTCTACAAGATATAACTTATATCACTAGTCGATATTGACTTATATCACTAGACGATATTGACTTATCTTATTAATATTAAACCAATCCCAAGAAAAAGTATTCTATAAAATAAATCCCATCCTTATGGTTTACCCATGAACCTAACATGTTGGTATAATGATAGATTATTCAATTGGATCCATATTAAAAAAATAAAGGTCTCATTAAAAAGGGACTTGGCACTTATTTGATATACATATGTACAATATTTCACATTGACAAAGTCGACCTTATTATTATAAAATTAAAAACCTATCACTAGAAGAAATCAAAGATACAAATTTGAATCACTCTAAATCCATGTCTAAATAAGTATTATCAAGTATCATAAGTTGAATAATTAGTTTCATACATATAGTGAAGGATTAAAATTACACAATCATAGTAGATGGGGAAACTAAACATGGATTGATTTCCATTCTTAAAGTATCAAATACATAGGAATATATCATTAATAATATGAGGGTGATTGGGGTAAAATCAGCCCATAATTTTTTTTCAATTTTGTCTATTTATAGCCTTCATAAACATACCTAGAGTTTCAAGGTAGATGAGATTGGTTTTTGAAGCTATGTGCATCATTAGCATTCAGGATCATAAACATAGAGTAAGTATAGATAGGTGCAAGTGACCATACAATAATTGTATTATGATTATGTGAAGGTAAATAATGATAAGCATATCAGTATAAACTAGTGATACTAACCCATATAAAAAATAATTGACCTAGTACAAATAGTGAATCAGCTCTATAACTGAACAAACCACATGCCTATTTTATCTTGATTCTCACTTCTAAAATACAATCATAGATAGTCAGTTGACCAAAAAATCTAAGTATTCATCCATTTTTTGTACTTAGTATATTTATAATATGCCACTTTTCAGATCAGAAGAATCAATTTCAGTATTTTATATTCAGATGGATACTTGATTGCCATATCTTAATATCTAAATTGCATTTCAAATTTATATTTTAATTAGATTAAGTTAAATATATTAATAAAAATTAGGGTAAATAAATAATTAGGAAATGATACTGAAGGGTCTAATCATCCAATGAGAGGTAATATGAAAATAATAATACATGTTATTGTAGACAATATTTTTGAATTATTTAGCACCTTAGTCCTATACACATGGAAAATATAGACCTTTATTGTTCCTCTTAGTTATATAAATTTTCCCAATGATGAAATTATTGTATACGCTATCTCTCTATTTAGATTTCTCATCTCTTAGTATAACCAATATTATTATAGTGACTCAGACCTTATGTCATGATCATAATGCTATAAACCTATTTATCTTCTATTTTTTCAAGTTTTGGACATGTTCTTATTTTCTATCTACCCAAACACTCGTATCCCAATCGAATGCCTACATTGATGCATGTGTCCTATCCAAACACAAGTGTCTAGTGCCCTAATGTCATCAAATTTTCAAATTAAAATTATCTCTATGGTTAGCCTAAGTATTTTAATACAATATATTCTCCAAAAGGATTGGTATATATTCATGCTCAATCCTCATTCATTCACCACCTAACATAGACCAAACAACTCACAAGGCAACTTAATAAAATAATTAAATCAAACATTCAAGTGAGCAAAGCTTCCCTATTTTTCCCTATTTCCATAGTAGTCATAGAGACAATGAATCTATAGGTTTGAATTACTGAGGGAACATGCCATGAGTCCTAATTTCAAAGCTATAAGATAAGCCACTTTTGTACTTGATTATTACATGTTACATCCTTATGCACACACAAGCTCACACATAGGGGATAATTAAATTAATATAAGGCTATTTTCTAATTAGTGTATATGTAAGCAACACCACGATCCCATTAACCCATTTTTTCCATAATAATTATAAAGATGAAGAACTAGGTTTTTGGACATTCAACAAGAGTGATAATCTATGACCAAGATCTAAATGCACCAAAGTCAAGGTGACATATAATCTAGAACATTCTAAGTGGTTACATCTAGATATAATAGGTATTCCATATTGAACACATACATCTAGGTTAGATATAAGCATTGATGCAACTATATGAGGTTGACATAAGTATCCAAGGTCATAGAGGTCAAATTTATATAATCAGATCATTTATCTCGAATCTAGATCTTGTCTATCTCTAAACCTTTCCATATCAAATATTAATGTGCATAATAATCAAACTAAGTACCATTATTTTAATATCAATTATTGGTTATACTTTAAAAATATATATCTTAGTATTTAAATTCAAAATATTATTTATCTAAGTTTGTTAATTAATCAGCCTACTATAGAGATAGTTTATCACCCTTTTTCCCTAGCTTATCTCTATCCCCTTTAACTCTAGATTGCTAAATATATATTTTAAGGTTAAAAATTTGGTCAAATAGATCTATATGAATGTATAATTTTCTAATTTCTAGGGTTTTAGTCAGTCAAGGTTTTAATTTATTTTACATTGTTTCAACTTATAAATTCTTCATTTATAAGCAATGCAACATCTTAATAAAAAAATCATTTCCAAATAGAAGATAAAGAATCATTAGTTACTTATCTTAATAACATCAAGGGCCTAATATATGAATTTTCATATGTTATAATAGATGAAATTGGTAAGCACACTAAGGCTAAGGTTTCCTCACCTAGTAATGGTGAATATTTAGAATGTACCACAATTGATTCCATTCCAATCAATCTACCGACATATAGTGGAGGCATGTATTATGTTTTCCAACATACATTCCCTAAAACTACTATTACCATATATTACATGGTAAACATTAGTACTTAAACCCATTTACCAATTTTAATGCCTATATCTACCCAAGCTATGGGTAAACATCTTTTGGTGACTTCTCAAATATCCAAAATTAAAGGCCAATAGGTGCAATATCTTATTCAAACTATAAAAATTTAATAAACTAAGGTTATAAATATTGAAAAAAATATATGAAATAACCTTATGCTATTGATTCACAATAGGTATTTGGTAATCCTCTTTCACCAAATATATCTTTGCACCCCTTACCAATTAGTTTTGTTTCACCTAATTTCAAATTTTAAGATGGCAAGGGTGATCTTAACAAGTGTGATCCTAAACAACATATTTTATCTTTTAATGTGGCCTACCTTGATTATGCCTCCAATGATAAACTTTGACCAAATTATTTCCAATGAGATTAAAAGACTATGATTTGAGGTGGTTCTATAATTCACCTCTCCAATCAATAAAGACATTCAAACATTTAGCATATTAGTTTTTGACACACTTCTCTATAAATATCATCAAAAAGGTTTCTTATGCCCAAATTATAAAAATCAAACAAGGAAACAATGAACCTATCAATGAATATGTCTTAAGGTAAAAGACAATGTTAGTTAAAATGACCAATCCAATTGTATAAAAAGAGTTGAAAGACATATTCAATCAAATTTTGCTTTCCCCATTACATAAGTCCATTACTTTTAAAAAAAATCTTTATTTCGATGATTTAGGCCATATTATTTATGATTGTGAAATAAAACTTATCTCATTGAAAAAAATTAAGTATGTATCAAACACATGAAATAAATCTACATCTACTAATAAGTTTACTATAAAACCAAGTTAAAAGGTAAAACCTCCTAAACCTAAAAAAAATAATTATCAAAGTTAATGTGGTATACAAAAAACCTATTCAGCTTGTCTTATCTAATACACAAGGACACAATTTACACACCTAATTATACCACCTAATTTATCTAATATCTTGTAGAGTGTCACTTAATATCTCTCCCTCATCCTATAGAGGTTGATATGAGTAGACATCTAACCAAAGGGTATGATGCTAATGTTTATTGTGACTATCACTAAAGCCTTGGACATTCTAAGAATAAATGTTTTACATAATAGAATAATATATAAGACCTCATTAATGAACAAAATATTACATTTGATGATCCTTAAAAGTAATTAGGTTCACAACCTAGTGATAATTAGAATTAAAAAAACATTTAACAAGATTTTTAAAGACCATTCTAAGAAGCATCTAGAGGTATAAATGGCATATAATTCAATTCCTCCTCCATCACATTATGGAAACCCATTGATTGGGATTATTGGTAATTATACATGACATACACCTCCTATGGTTTACATAATCTTTATTACTTTCAATGATAGTGAGATTGTGGATGATGATTCCCATCTTCATTCTTTATTCATTCAAGCATACCTTCATCACCAGCCTATACAAAATATTATGATTGATAATGGTGAAAGTGACAATGTTTATAGCATGAAATTATTTATGAATTTGGGTTATACAAATAATGATTCAAATCCTTCAAATAGATCAATTAAATTATTTTATGGGAATTTGTAATAGGTTTTTGATGAGATTGACTTACCTTTCTATGTGGGTCCCACACATGTGGTTACTACCTTCTCAGTTATACCTTCCATATATGTCTTTGTTATGTTATTGGGATGAAATTGTATACATACACTTTAATTAGTATCTTATAAATTAAATTGATGTGTTAAATACATTCATTCTAATTAGGTAATTTAATTTCTATAATTCCATATGAACATACACTTTAACAAGATAAGTTTATACCTAGATAATTAATTATCAAACCTACTAATGTTAATCATTTGTAAAAGTGTAATCAATAAGAAATCCCATTATATTAGTGGATAATACTTGAGATATCATTGCATCAGATATACATAGTAGGTTACATATAATCCTCATCTAATACACACCATATTCAAATATTTAGATCACCTAAACATGTTCTTATTACTACTACTACAAAGAAACCACATGACACTCAATGATGGGTTCTACAAACCCCCATCCCTTATATTATTTATTCATTACCATAAATTCATATTAAACATATGTATATGATTAAAAATTCTATAGTGATAAATATTACACATATACATGCTCTTTGGTAGTACCCCAAGTTTATCACACCAGGTTACTAGTGGGGAGATACCTATGAGCATCCATTTTATGAGATCATAATATAATTATTTTTTAAATATTATTATTGAAAATTGGATTTGTACCATTTATGATATGCATAAATATCTTAATTAAAGTGTAATAATGGAAATGTCTCTCTTGTTGTGGGTAACAATCTTATTGAGATGAATATCTAGAAGGGTTAGTTCCCTTGATGCATTCTTTGAATCACTTTATAACCTATCAAATTGTGGATGATAAGGGTTAGGAAAAAAATTATAAAACCAAAATGTGATGAACCAATTTTTAATTTCCTCATATTATATTGAATATATGATACTTAAAGACAAATAAAGTCTCTATCACACAAAACTCACAACTCAAAATATAATGTCACATCAATATTTCATATGTTAGATTCAAGGTTCAACTTGAATCATATTTGTTCTCCATTTGAAGTATCTTGGATTTGATTTTTAATATCAACCATTAATCCTGATCTAGGGTTCCTAAATTGTGAAATTTGTCAATTCTACATTCATTCCATGGGCCCCATTATCAGTATTTATTTAGTTAACATAATTACACCATGTGGAATCCTTGCATTCATCTTGAGCTCATTGACTATTTGACTTTGATCCGTACTATTGATCTATTTTTCATGGTTTAAACACACACCATTGATTTTCTTAGGATTTTACCACAATCACAATATTTTTCATCTTTGCATTTATCCTTAAGATTATCTAAATTTTTGACCTTTCATTCACCATCAATCCACATTTTTATGATGGAGCACATTCTATTTATTTGTCTGGACCCACTGACCTTAGTCTTTACCCATATGCTATTGATCTTTTTTAGGTTCTCGATATCATGACACTTGTTATCTCTGTATTCATATTTGGGATTCTTTGAAATATTTGAATTCAAATGGATACTTAGTGTGGATTTAACTTGATGTCCTTACACACATCTCAGTATACTAGTTCAACTTTAAAGGCTTATATCTTGAGATTGAAAATTCATCAAGATACAAAATTCATAGAGGATGTTCAAGGCATGAAAAACATCATGTTTATGCAATTCTTTGACCTTGATTAATTTACCAAGTCTATTTATCAAATGTGCAACCAAACTAACATATTATTTATTGTATGCATGCCATGATGGTCTAGTTCCTCTAGGTTTGTTCTAGAAATTATTGTCTTTTCAGAAGGACACTAGAAGGTATGAAAACCTTACTAAAACACTTCTGAGCTTTAAAACCTCTTCATTACCTTAATGACCTACAAGGCATGACCTTAATTTGGATTTTTAGACCTGATCCCAAGCCTATTCCTTAAAGTCATCAATTTACACTTTAAAAATATTTAAAGTGTTTCAAAATATTGAAAATGATAAGTAATCTTCTCCTAAAGTTTGTTTTCTATTCTATCTTTAGATCACCCATTTGATAGGAACTCTGCTCAGTTGATCAAACCTCATCCAATCAAAGTTTCTTAGGTGGGCCAATTTTGGCCAACATAACCCACTAAATAAATTTAATGAATAGATCCTCCATGACTTCATAAACTTCTCCATGTCCATTGAACACTTTCACTTATGCTCTAAGCATCCAAAACAATCTCTATAATAAGACCACTTACACTACCTGTAGCCTCTAAAAATATAGTCATGTAAATGTTCATGTTTAGCACTTATAATATTAATTTAAAGATATATAATTCACATGGATAGGTCATATAAGTCTTATATATCACCCTTAAATAGTTATTTCTCTTGTTCTATCATCATTCATTAGTCTTACAGACCAATCTCTCAGGTCTCTATCTCACAGTCTTAACATAGTCTACCAAACCATTTTGAATTCCTCATCTTACCACCTTAACCTATCCTAAAACCTTAAATAAATCATGATTGGATCATTTAAATTTAAAAAATCACATCCAATTTCATTTTATGCACTGAATCTTGTCAAAGAGTCTCAAACTCTTCATCTCACTGACCATACTTGAAACAATCATTCTAGCTTAAAACATAGTTATAGTGAACATGAATCCTAGCATCTATAGAATCACATTATTGAATTAAAAAATAATTTAAAAGGTTATTTAGGATCCTTATAAAAAATTTAAACACTAATACATGTATTTATAATAGAAAATATGAAAAATATGGATCAACTTCTGAACTCAACCTTTCACTATTCACCTTTACTTAGACAAGCCAACTTGAGAGTACCTTATTGCTAGTGTATGAGAATTTTAAAAAATTATCAACCAATGGAATAAGATGAATAGGTATTTAACTAAGACCCCAAACCATTGGATACATCCCTACTCACCTGAAACTCTTCCCTAAACTCTTTTTCACACTGCCTGAATTTTTCTCATTTTTTTCACTCTTCATAGATTTAGTGATAAAATAATTTATTAATAAAAATTATTAACACAATGACTTTAAATCATAAAAATAACTCAATTTACATAAATAAAAAGTATTATACTTTAAAAAACATCAAATTACATGTGTTTCCCTAGTTAACTCTACATATAACATTAAATTCTCTAGAAACAAGTAGTTTTCTATACCTTCTCATTGCCCTAACACACCACTATCACTTGGAGGTGACTGGAGGATTCCTATATAACATCCAATCATTAAAATTTAATTTCCAATCCATTTTTGACCAAAACCCTTCACATATTTCTAATCACTCCATTATGAGGGTTTGTAAGCATAAAAACCTCCTGACCTTCTTAACATTTGTTCATAAAGTTGAGGGATTGGTTTCTCTATAAAATCCTTCTAGAGGCTTCTTAGGAACCTTCCCAAACTAATACAAAAGTCTCAATTCCCCATTAAAACTCTACACTTGCCAATGAGCATCACAAACTTCTCCTTGGGTTTACATCTCGTCATTTTATCACACTTTGTCCTTCAATATAGGACTTAAAACTTGGCACCCAAACTTGAAACACTCTCTGATACCTTGGAAAACTTTAAAAATATCTTACATAAATAGGGAACTAACTTTTACCCCTCATTAGGTCTCACTCTCTCTCTTTGCATAGTAGGCCTAGAACTATAGATCATACCTTGACCAAGAAACCAACTTGAAACAAAATCAACATGCTAGAAACAACATGAAAAACCTCAAACAATTCTCACCTTATCTCATATGCATCCAAACCTACCTTGCACAACTTCAATCTCAAAATAATCCATACATCAACATCATGACACAACAAGTCCTCACCAAGCTTAAGCACTAGACCTTCAAATAGGCCTCTCAATGCAAACACTAGATCTCAACCTTGAACTTGATACCATTTTGGATGTACTTTTCACCTCATTCACATGATCAATCATTACATCACCAATTTGTCATTACCTTTGACATCAAAGCCAATACTTTTGCCAATAATCTCCCCTTTATCATTGATGGTAACCTCTTTTTCTCTTTCTCCCCCTTTGCCATAAATGACAAAGTGGAATAAACAACAACTAAGCTCCCCATAACACCTTGTATTTATTTAAATATGATTTCAAGTGCTCAAGATACTCACTTACCTTTCATGCACATAGATGAATAATTACTCCCCCTTACTCTTGGCATACCTCAATTTGAACTTCTTAGCTTGGGATTATCTGATCCTTGGACTTGTTTAATTATATAGCTCACAAGATCCCCTTGTGTCTATACATGAATATTCAATATATTTTCAAAATTATGACTAGGTTTAATCAAGTCACCATATCAACTTTTTTGACTTGTCTCTTGAGATTACATCTATAACAAACTTTTCTATCATGATTTAAGCTTGAAACTAGAACATCTTACATATGCTCCCCTTCACATCATGCATATATATTCAATCCTCTCAAACTATCTAAGTTAGCTCCCCCTAACTCCATGCTTCATTTGGAAACTACAAATCTATAGATACAAAACTCATTTGCTTACCTTAAAAAAAGACATCTCAATAATTAAGTTTGCATACAACTTTCTAGGCATTATTACTTGCCACCTGATCCTTGGTCCTTAGGCTCAACTCTACTAACTTAAACAACTTCTTAGTCATGGTGTATCAATGATCCCTCTATGATCATATTCGTATTTCAATTTTTCTCAACACATCATTATCATATACTGGGCCAGTCACTATTTATACTTTTGTGTTTCATCATGGCTTAGGCCATCTCTTTGAATAACATTATGTCATACTAGGTCTGTGAGACCTTATGCATTGTAGAAAATTTTTATCATAACTTTGAGTCCTTTAGATAAGCAAATAAGGACCACTAGTAGAATTTGACAAATAAATGACTAAGTGACTAAAATTTTTAGTCATGATAACTAAAAATGACTAAATTCTACTATTTTTTTACAACACAGCTATAAATAACTAATTTGATCATTGGGTAAAAAACACAACTAAATAATTAGTCACACAAATAATAATTAGACAATATGATATTAA